>JANAVB010016599.1:4214111-4358570 GCA_029216955.1 Iris pallida
ATAATAAATAGGTTACCGTCAAAATAGATGAACGGATGAACCGTCAGATATGAAGGAACGACGTAACCGGGATGAATGTAATAAATGAACGGATGAACCGTCAGGTGTTTAATGAACAGACGAACCGTCGGATGATGATAAAGGAACGGATGAACCGTCAGGTGTTTTTAATGAACGGACGAACCGTCGGATGATGATAAAGGAAATGAACCGTCAGGTGTTTAATGAACGGACGAACCGTCGGATGAATGTGATAAATGAATGGATGAACCGTCAGTGAATGTATCGCTTCGTTAGTTGAGGAACTTCTGCCTATAAATATAGCAGAAATCTGACAGGAACGAACACTTCTACTCTTCAACATAAAAATGTCTTCTAACGAAGCATCTAAGAAGACTGAGATTGCCCCGAAAGTTCAGAAGGGCATTGAAGATCGCCCTGCCGATCCAATTCAGCCGAAGGAGGCAGAAGTAGGTGAGGGTTCGTCTGCACCCCAGCCACCGCGGGACATTTTGGACTTCCTGCTCGAACCAGGAAAGACTAAAGAAGAAGAAGCCATGAGGATGGCCGCCTGCAAGTTTCTTGTGGGATCCAGCAAGGAGGTTCTCGGCTCTTTTGCTGACCGCATTTTTGAGAAGGACGGCAGTGGCCCTCGTCCCAATATAGAAAAAGATGATAGTGACCTTTAATATGTACTATCATATAATAAAATTTGAATTTTATTTATGAACTTGATTCTGTCTGATAATTTACAAGTATTTATATTTATACATAATACTTCTTTAAGAATTTGTCATTAATAGGCATCATAGCAACTCGACCATCAAGTTCTGAAAGTTGATAAGCTCCGTTTGAGAAGACTTTGCTTACAACATAGGGACCTTCCCATTTCGCATCGAATTTCCCTTTGCTCATATGAGTCATAGTCATAGGTCGTCTGACCGTTAGAACAAGTTCTCCTTGCTGAAAGGCTCTGACCTTCACTTTACGATTAAATGTCTTTGAGATGCGGGCTTGGTATAACTCAATATGCTGTTGAGCCATTAACCATTTTTCATCCAATGCCTCTAACTCTTGAAGTCGAAGAAGGTCATTGTTTTCTGTGGTGAGCTCATTGGCAATAGCAATCCTTAAAGAAGGAATTTGTAACTCCAAAGGAAGGACAGCTTCACAGCCATACACCAAAGAGAAAGGTGTAAAGCCTGTGGGATTGCGGACTGTAGTTCGATAGGCCCAAAGACACTCGCCAAGTTTCTCGCTCCAATTCCGTTTGTTAGTGGATACAAATTTCTTAAAGAGCTTAATAATGGTTTTGTTAAAGGCTTCAGCTAAACCATTAGCAGCAGGATTGTAGGCCGTCGAAGCAACATTGTTAATCCGATGATCATCGCAGAATCTAGTGAACTTCTGACTAATGAATTGAGGTCCATTGTCATAAATGATTCTTTGAGGTACACCGAATCTATAGATGACATGGTGTTTAACGAAGTTAATAACACTGCTAGTCTTGACTTCAGCCAGAGGTATAGCTTCAGCCCACTTGGAGAAGTAATCGGTTATCGCCAATATGAACCGATGTCCTCTAGAAGAAGGAGGATTAATAGGACCTATGATGTCCATACCCCAAGCTTCAAAAGGCCAGGAAGCAGCAGTCGGGTGTAAGAATTCCGAGGGTTGATGAATGAAGTCTGCATGGATTTGACAAGTACGACATTTCCTTGCATATTCAATGGCATCTGATACCATAGAGGGCCAATAGTAACCAATGCGTCGGATGCGATCCTGTAACTTAGGACCAGGTTGATGTGCTCCACAGATGCCATCATGAGCTTCATGCAACACTTGTTTGGCTTCATCACCAGCTAAACAGCGTAGAAGAAGACCATCATAAGTTCGCCGATAGAGTGTTTTGGTGGTTTGATTGTAATAGAATCGTAGAGATCGACGTCGAACGCTTGTAGCCTCCTTAGGATCTTCAGGGAGTATGTCATGTACTACGAAATCGATAAAAGGAGTTCTCCAATCGTCATCAATAACATTGACTTCAGCAAGATTGCTAAATTCAATATTACGATTATTTTCAATACAGAACAGTTCTCGGTTAGAAATAACCACCACCTGATGTCTTTTGATAGGGATGGCTAAGACAGCTGCAAGATTGGCCAAAGCATCGGCTTCAGTATTGCAAGCTCGTCGAACATAGTCGATGAAGAAAGCTTTGAATGTTGTAGCTATATTGATTGCCGCTTCATGATAAGGCACCAGGTCTTGATGACGGACTTCATAGGTTCCTCTAACCTGGTTCACAACCAGTTTAGAATCACCATAGACTTCCAGATATTCAACATTCAGTTATTTAGCTAGCTGAAGGCCGACAAGTAAAGCATTGTACTCTGCCACATTGTTGGAGCAAGGTTCATCTAAAGAGTAGGCTCTTTGGATAGTTAATCCGTTTGGAGAAACAAGAACAACTCCAACACCTGCCACAATAGCACCATTTGGTCCAATTCTTGATGCACCATCAAAGAATAGACGCCAGGTTGGAAACTCTTCGGAGATCATGTTGACTTCTAATGTCTTGTCAGGAATTTCGTCATAGAGTTTAGATGTCTCAGGCACAGGATGAGCTGCTAAGAAATCCGCCAGCGCTTGACCTTTGACAGACTTTTGTGGAACATACACCATGTCATATTGAGCTAGTGGGATTGCCCATGTAGCCAACCGAGAATTAAGTGTACTAGGTTTCTTCATGAGTACCCGGAGAGGGTTAACTCGAGATATAACATGAATAGTTTGACCAATGATATAATGCCTCATCTTTTGCACAGCAAACATGAGAGCCAGGCATTCTTTCTCGACTGGACTATAACGGTGTTCAGCACCAATCATAGTTCGGCTAAGATAGTAGATAGCTTGTTCATGGCCTTCTTTGTTTTTTTGGACAAGTAAAGCATCCAATGAATGGTCCATAGCACGGACATACATCAAGAATGGAATACCAGAGATAGGTGGCACCAAAACTGGTGGGTTCATAAGATATTGTTTGATATCGTCGAATGCTCGTTGACACTCTTCAGTCCAAACAAAAGATACACCCTTCTTCATTAGTTGAGTGAATGGTCTGCAGCGTCCAGACAAGTTCGAAATGAATCGCCTAATGTACGCAAGTCGGCCTTGGAATCCTCGTAGCTCTTTTAGGTTGCGTGGAGGACGCATCTCTTGGATGGCTTTGATCTTCTCGGGATCCACATGTATACCCTTAGAGGTAATGACGAAGCCGAGAAATTTGCCACTAGAGATACCCAAGAACGACTTGGTAGGATTCATCTTGAGCTGATGTTGACGCATGAGATTAAATATTGTTCTCAAATCTTGGATGTGATCTTCTTTTAGACGACTTTTAACAGCAATATCGTCAACGTAGCATTCGACTGTTTTACGAAAATGTTCTCTAAAAATGGTACTCATAGCTCGCTGATAAGTTGCACCAGCGTTCTTAAGACCAAATGGCATTACTGTATAACAATAGACTCCTCGAGGAGTGCGGAAAGATGTATGCTTTTCATCTTCAGGATGCATTTTAATCTGATTATACCCGGAAAATCCATCCATAAAAGATATTCTTTCGAACCCACAAGTATTATCAATCATGACGTCTGTGATAGGAAGAGGAAATTCATCTTTTGGACATGCTTCATTGAGAGCTCGGAAGTCGATGCAGACTCGAACTTTTCCAGTTTTCTTCAGAACTGGGACGACATTGGCTACCCAATCAGGATGTTGCTCTTTTCGAATAAAGCCACAAGCGATGAGCTTCTTAACTTCATCATCGATTGCGTCCATCATTTCAGGCTTAAATCGCCTTTGTTACTATTTGACTGGTTTAGCATTAGGAAGAATATTCAGTTTGTGAGTAGCAATCTTGGGATCTAAACCTGGCATGTCTTCGTAACTCCAAGCAAAGACGTCTATGTATTCTTTAATGAGAAGAATCAACTCTTGCTTATCTGCTTCTGGAAGATTCTTGCTAATAAAGATTGGCCGAGGTGACTCTCTTTCCCCTACATCAATTTGAATTAGTTGATCTTCAGTAGGAGGTTCTCTTTGTTCAAAACGAAGTACCCATTGGTTATCCATATGTTGAGCCCAAGGATCTATTTCCGGACTTTCTTCAACATCTTCATCACAGCCTTCTGGTAGTTCAACGGAGACCATGTTAGAAGATACGATTATACGATGGACTTCACCGATACTGGTATCGGAATCCCATGATCTGGAATCAGAAGAATTAGAACGTTCTTCACTATCTGATTCAGAAGCCGCTAGGGATAACAGTGGAGGAGAAGTATATCCGAGACCTTTCTTGGTCCTGCCATAATACATTTGTGATTTTCCGTTTGGAACTGTTGTACGAATGGGAGTTCGTCTACCTTTACCATAGTTAAGGCCGCTCTTGAAGTCGTAACCCATCTTTCGGACGATGTCTTTTGATTGTTGACTATAACGATGGAACTGGAGACGTCCCGTATCGTTAACTTTGCTATCATCCGTATAGTTAATCTTTGTTTCCGGCCTTTTATATAAAAATGCTGGACTTTCACCTTTCTTCAAAGAAGGGTGAATACGGTAAGAATCATCTGGATCTTCAAGCGAGACTTCTGTCTGAAGAGTTTGTACGACTCCCAGTGTAATTGATTGGAAGCTATCTAACATATCCAAATAACTTTTAGTATAATAAATAACATCAATATACTGGAAAGTAGGTGCTTTTTTATTGATTTGTACATCAGTATTTACAACAGGACCTTTAACCTTAGCAGGTTTGGTCAAATTGATTACAAGAGGAGGAAAAGAAGAACGTGGAGGAGGCTTGTTACGACGGAGGTCGATAACAAGTGGCTCAGAAGAGGTGAGCTCCCTTTTTTCCTTGTTATGATTTAGATCAACAACAAGTGGCTCAGAAGGAATGAGCTGCTTTTTGTCTTTGTTACGACGTAAGTCGATAACAAGTGGCTCAGAAGAGGTGAGCTTCCTTTGATTTTCATCAGCATCAACTGATTTCTTTTGAACTGGTAAGTGAATAACCAGAGGCTTGGAAGATTGAGGATGAGAAACTCGCCCCTTAACAGGTATGATAAGAGTGTCTTGAGGTACTGCTTTTTGATCTTCTTCAGTATCCATAGCAATACCACCTTCATAAACTCGTCTTTGTACATACGAGCATCGTTGCAATAAGCTTCAACACCCTTGAAAGGATAAAGGTTCGCAACTTCCTTGTGAACTTGTCCTTTGTCATCAACGTATTTAAAACATTGATGAAGAGTTGATGGAACAACATTGTGTTCATGGAGGAATGGCCTTCCCAGGAGAGCATTGTAAGAACAACCATGATTGTCGATGATATAAAAGGTCACCTTTGTGCGAAGATTGCCTATTTGAAGTTTCAGGCGGATCTTACCCAAAGGTTCACTCTTCCCTTAGTTAAATCCTAAGATAGTAGTGATTGTAGTTGAAAGACTATGCACCGGTATCTTCAACGCATCTAGCATAGTCTTTGGCATGATACTAAGTGCAGATCCTGGATCTATCAAGATACGATCGACCTTCATTGAATCTACATATCCTGTATAGTAAAGAGGACGATCATGTCTATTATCTTCCATTAGCATATCATCCTGAGTGAAGGTAATGTTTGGGATCAGTTCTAAGGCACTATGACAGTGATGACAAGAGACTGGTTCTGATTCTGGCTTCTTAAGAAGAGTTAAGCAAGTTTCAGCCGACATCAGAGCTTCACTTAGAGTTTCTCGTGTCTCTTTGGAAAGACGCAAGAGTTCAAAGATTGACAACCTAGCTGGTGTATTGGCTAATTGAGCCAATATATCGAAATTGTAAGGCTTCTCAAGCCCAGTAGGAGATGACTTCTTTAGGGGTTTGTCAAATCGAACTTGTTGCTTGCCTTTGTCAGCCGTTGTTAGCTTGGGAGGAATTGATACTACAACTGGTGAAGATGTAGAAGGGACTTCTTCAGCAGATACGGGTTGTACCGGAGCAGGTTCAGAAGAAGAAGCAGGATCCTTTTGACTTTCAGAATGATCTTTCAAATAGGCTTTCCCTGATCTGGTGCCTAACAGAATCTCTTCGTCAACAATGGGATCAAAAGATACCATGTTGCAGATCTTAGTTTTGCTTTTAGAACGAGTTTTCTCCTTGGAAGAAGAGGACACCTCGAATTCCGGAGCAAGATCAGGATGGATCCACATAATTTCACCGTTGTCAAGAGATAAGGGAACAAGACCTTCATTGGATGGAAGCGGGAGATTTTCAATCTCAAGGGTTGCTTTAGGAATTGGAATGACACCGTGCTGTATCATCTGCGGAAGGAAATCCCCAAACTGGACTGAAACCATATTTGCAGTAACAGTCTTCTCATCTTGTTGCAAAGTGACTACACCAGCATTGACAAGCTCTTGAATCTTACCTTTGAGCACATAGCATGCTCGAGTAGGATTTCCAATAAATCGGTGATAGACACAATACTTGGGATGATCAATCTTATTGACTTCATCAGGTTTCTTTGGATCAGGGAGTTGAATTTTATTGCTTTTGAGTAGACATTCAAAGATACTTGCAGTGTCATTTTCGTCAAAGGAATATTCCACCTTCGGACGAGGTTCTCTCGGTGGAGGTGCAGAAGGAGTAGGAGTAGATGTAGGTGGGGCCACATTGACAGCCAAAGACTCTTTATTTTTGTTTAAGTTAATGTTCAAAGTTTCTTTCGCTTTGCGATTGTTCTGACGATTGTTACCACCTGAATTTTGATGCTCATCTCGATCAGGGTTAGACATTTGTACCCCCAATTGTTTGAACTTGTCAGCACTCACTTCAGCAGCTTTGGCGTTGACGATGAATGAGGGCCAATCTTGGAATTGGGTAGATCCTGTCCACATACTAATAATAGGCAAAAGATTTGCCTTACAAGTATCAATAGTGACAGCAGCTGGAGTCCCTGGAGGCATTTTCAAAGTTTCACGGCAGAATCGTTCAATAAAGCTCTCAGCAGTTTCATTATGTTTTTGTTTGATTTTGTTGAGAGCTGACATAGTCATATCATTAAATCCTTCATAGAACCGTTCCAGAAAGATTTGTTTGAGACCTGAAAAGGATGTGATGCAACCATCGGGCAAACTTCTGTACCAGTCGTAAGCTACGTCGGCTAAACAACCGACGAACACTCTGGTAAGAAGAGCGTCATTTGGCTGAAGTTGAACAGTCATTACCTCAAAATGATTGATGAATTGACTCAGGGAAGTACTGCCATCGAACAGAGAGATTGTAGGGATTTTGTACTTTGGGGAAAACGGGACGTCCTTCCATTCAACCGGATAGGGCTGTTTAATCCCCAACCTTTGTAGATTGTCTTTCTCTTTAAATGCTTCAAACTGGGTTCGTAAGAGTTTGACAGCTTCATTGGCGTCTTCTGATGAAGAAGAAGGAGCAGGTTGAGTTGTAGTGGTAGGAGGAGGAACAGCGTTGTAAGCACTATCCCCAACTCCTGACTGGCTAGGCGTAGTTTGTACTTGCACTTGTACAGGAGGCATTTGGGGAAGCACTACCCCCAGCCCAGTATTGGCAGGTATTGAAGATGCTATGATCTCTGGACTAGTAATAGGTGCAGTTGGTGGTGTAACATGCTGTGCTACAATGATGGAATGCATACTAGCAACCATCTCAGCCATGGTTTTTAATTTGTCTTCGAGTACAGCAATTCGTTGTTCCTGATTTGCGGAGGTTGAAGCATCTGGATCATCGGTGACAACATAAGCCGTCACTTCTCTTGGCACAGTGGAAGATACTGTTTGTTCAGAGCTTTCACTGTATGCATCATAATCAGAGAACGAATCATCTCCTGACTGGGAAACAGGAAGATGACTTGAAGGATTTTGAGGAAGATTCCTTTGACCGATTGTATCTCGGCTTCGAGAACGGGTATGTTGAAATACTCCTTCAGAAGATTCTTGAAGTAATTCCAAATACCGTTGGCTTGGCTTGCGGAGTCTACCATGCTTAGAGCATCTTTTACCCTCAGAGCCTCGGGAAGTCATATTAACAGAAGCATACAAAACTTCGTCTTCATCTGACATGGGTTCAGATTTAGCAAAAATTAAACGATCGAAGACAGATCGTTTTGTCGTTTGACAATAACATTGGATAATGACTTTATGATTGCAGTGATGCTCAGATGGTTGAGATGGAGATATTGAATCATTATCCCATTTTTGTCTTAATTGTTCTCGAAGGTCCACAATAGGACGAGAAAAGTTCCGAGGGATCTGTTCTTTGATAATATTCGGAATATGATTTCGATTCTTCAAATGTTTAGTCCCTTGAGTATACAGGGAAGTGCTTACTTCATTAGCATAAGTGTCGGGATTTTTGACCTTGGAGATTTATTTTTGATGATGTTTGACCTTCGGCATTGGCTGTTTGCGTTTTACCGAAGTGGGTCGATTAAGATAAGTTCTGAGGTCAGCAAATTCACCCCCAGGAGTTTCTGTTTGAGACACTAACAGTTTTTCCTGTCTGGAACGACAAATTTGGAGAGTCGGGAGGTCCTGGAATTCTGCTATCGGAGTAGGCAGGATACCTCTTTGATTAGTACAAATACTTTTGTTATAAAGGAAAGAAGAATCCTTGTTTGCAAGAGTTCTCGAACTGATTGGTGCCGAGACACATTCAGATGGATCTTCTTCAGTAAAGACTGAAGAAGACTGAGAAAAGACCAAAGGGCTTTTTCCCTTGTTTTGATATGAAGGGTTAGCTAAAGAGCGTTTTCCTCTGTTATCTTCCAAGTCATAAGACAAGGAAGTTTGAGAAAAGACCAATGGGCCTTTTCCTTTGCTTTGAAGAGAAAGAGGAATAGTCAAAGGACTACCCTCAGTGGATTGCGCAGGGGCAATAGGGTGTTTGGGAAGAGGAGTAGAATCTCTTCTTTTGTTGTGAGAAGAAGGGAATTTAGCCAAAAGGCTGTTTTTCTTGGATTGCGCAGACTTGGTTTGCGCGTGGGTAAAAGGTGCACTGGTTACTTGTGCAGTAGAAGCTTTGGTAGAAAGTGCATCAGGAGTCCTTGTCTTAGAGTGCTTGGGATGCACTTTAGTTACTGGAGTGCTATTTTACGCAGGAAAAGCCACTGCCAATTGCGCCAGAGTCATAGGAGTCTTCTGTTTTGACAAGGCAGCATATGAAGTAGCTTGCGCAACAGTTGCAGCAGACTGCGCAGCCTTGACTGCAACAGATTGTGCAGCAGTTGCTGAGACAGACTGTGCAACAGTTGACACAGCAGTTTGTGCAGCAGTCTGACTAGCAGATTGTGCAACAGTTGGCACAGCATCCTTGGTGGCAAAACTGTCAGATTGTGCAGCAGACTTGGAGACCCAAACTGAGCGCACTTTGCTCTTGGCAGAAGTGACTGCAGTACGGGGAGTGGTCTTGGAGTTGAGCATCGCCTCGTAGGCTGTCTGGTTGACCTTAACAACCAGCGTCTTCTGCGTCTTCCCGATAGACGCTACGTCACATTGAGTTGCTACTTCCTCGTCGGAGGAGAAAGTTGTCCCCAGTAGAGTCGCCATTTTGTTTGCAAAAACAAAAGTATAAAACTTTATTGATACAAACTGTAATAAAGATTACAAGAATTCTGGGAAAATTACAACTATAGGAATCCAATCTTGATGACGATTGCTTTATCCCTTGGACGATGTGAACTTTGAAGACGAAGCCTTTGAAGTTGAAAACAACTCTGGAAATTGAAGGCAAAAGCCTCTGAAGTTGAAGACAAAAGTCTCGGAAGAATGCAGCAGCACTTTGGCAAGAACTCTTGAACTCTCTGATTTCTGATCTCTGATCTTTATCCCCTTGAAATGAAGACTTGAAACTCTATTTATAGAGTTCTGAAAATAACTAACTTTCAGTTATTTTGGACTGTGCAAGCTGATTTGTGCAGCAACTGGTTTGCGCAGCACTGGACTGCGCAGGCAGTTATTAGATCGTGGGCCAACTATCTGGGACACATGGCATCATTTGATTGAAATGCGCATGATCATGCATAGACAGTTGCCACGTAATGAGCAATTGATGGCATGAATGCCACATGTAATTTATCAGTTATGTTGGTAGAATGTGCAAAGTGAACTGCGCATACACTGGTTTGCGCAGACTCAGACTGCGCAGGCTTCGTTTGCGCAACCACGGATTGCGCTGCCAACTGTCAGCCGTCCTCGAGCACTGTGCGGCGCCAAAAACGAACAGTCTCCTCATTATTCGTGTTGTCAGCTGTCAGGAAGATCTGATTTGATTCAGTCAATGATGACTTCTGCCACGTCAGCCTACGCAATTGGGAACATGTGCAAACCAACATGCGCAAAGTGACGTCTGCGCAATCTGTTGTCTGCGCAACTCATGATGAATATCTTGAATTTTTGACTTTGTTGATTGATGCAACTTGATTTTTTAGGACCTACATATATGAGGGTGTATACATATATGATAAGGTTGTGGATAGGCCTCTTAGAGTGGTTGTTGTATACATATATTAGGATTGAAGTTTAAGTTATGGTTTGAGATAGCCCTATAAAGTTTGACCAAGAGTTCAATGTTAACCAAGACCCTAGATATTGACCATTAGGACCAAGTTGACCAGTTGACCCCAAATAGCAAAGGTTTGACTCAATTTGACTAGTTTGACTAGCAGGATTGACCAAAGTTGACCAAGAGTTGATTTTGACCTAGAATAACCTAAAATCATGTAGAATGCATTGTTAACTTCAATTATTACCTGCTTGAATACATCATAACCTGTGTGCTCTATTTAGGACTCAGACACCTCAATTCAGACATCTATTTTCACAGTCACTCACGATCTTAGGCGTGTACATGCTCTGATCATTTTCATACTTATTAGAATTTATATTCCTGCTTTAGATAAATTACTTGATGTTGTCACGATTGTTATCACGGACCAGTACCCTATAGATCTTGTCTTGCGATGTTATCCCCCTCGGTACATCAAATACATCTTGTCATGTGCTTTTTACGAATATCTTGTACTTCTTGTATACCCCTATTCATGTATACTCTTGTGCAATCTTGTACTCTCATGATCACATGAGCTCCATAGATAAAACTATTGTACAGGTAACATAACTTGACTGGATCCTTGTATATTGATTGGAAAGGGTGAGTAGGAAATGGTTATGTGATCAAATTCCATCTTTTGCAAATATTATGTCCATTATGCCCTCACGTATAATGGAGACCCATTTTATTGTACGTCCTAGCCAGTTTACATAACCATCTTGTGCTCTAATCACTTATATTTACTTACAGTTCTTATTTCATATACAAACTCTTCTTGTACTCAGATTTGTCTATTTAAACTGTTCTTGTGCTTGTCTTACAGTTTTCATTATAGTTTACTCTACTGCTTGTTTTATATATTCTGTCATGATATGGTCCTGTTTTAGTGTTGTGTATTCGCTCCTATCCTGACTGGACCTGTTAAAAATATTACAGATGATACTGAGGATTTCTGCACAACCTACTATAGAGCCCACCTAGACGACACTTGTGAGTTGGACCCACAGAAGGATCCAACTCTAGCTGAGGACATCATCCCTATTGCTTAGGCTAGATAGCTAGGCAGTCTATCTTATTTCATTTGTGCTGTCTTTGTTTGTATTGTTTGGATGTTGAGATGTTAGTGTCGTTTAGACACTTGGACTTATTTCCCTTCTGTTTGTATTTCTCTTTTGAGATTTTATATCTATCATATCGTGCTATTTCCATCTTAGACTTGTTATTGAGTTGTACCTTCTGAGATTGTCTTTCGTTCGGAGAGTATACTTGCACAGGTACATTTATACTGTTAGATATTTGTAACCTAGGACAGCGTTCTACTGCCGATATTGCGGCGTAGGCTGGACGTACCCACTTCTCGTGCCCCTATACTGGGTGCGGGTTGTGACACCCGTTGCGACATGCATCAATTTTTTCGTATCCTATCCATAGAGATCTCCCCATCCTCTTAGACCGGTAGAAGTCTGTAGGTAACTTTGCACCTTCCGACAAGATCTCTATAATCAACTCGATGATTTGGTTGTAGCATTCTTGAGACATGTTAAAATTGAACTTGATGCTCAACAGTCTTGTAACCACCTCCAATATTGCATGATCCTCACAACCAGGATACAGAAGAGTCCTTACATTCTCTAGCAACTCCATGAACTTCGCAGCATCGGTATTTGGTGCCTCCTCAGCCACATCATGATTGTCTGGATCGAAACTAGGCCCCGCAATGTCAAAAACCATGTTCACCCACCCTTCGTCATAACCAGCGTGGTCATGGATATCCATATACGGTAAATTAGGCTCCAACTCCGATGCTAAAGGCACAAGTTCTCCGTGTGAGGTCCACTGATAATAATTTGGCATGAAACCTCTCGAGTACAAATGATATGTCACATCCACTTCTGGATGATATTTTATGTTGCGATATCTCATACATGGACACTTAATTTTGGTACGGTCCATGTACTGAGGGAACACCTTGGCGAACTACAGGAACTGCTCTACCCCTGTATAAATTCATCCCGTACATCGCACATGTCATCAGGATGACAATTGTACATCCATTAACGATGCCGCAGATAGTAATTCATATCCATTTGATAATAATTTTACAAAGATAGATACACATTATTCGAGTATATTCCAAATGGATGCATAGACACATGAGTATTAAATGAGTGCCGTCACATGTTCAACCAGAAGGCCCCCTCTCTGACCCCCCTCTACTTCCTTGCTTCTCATTCGACTCTCTCAGCCTCCTATTCCACATCATATGATATCTACCTCAACCTTATCCTAGAGAAGTGTGGCTGTATTAATATTAACCAAGGTTTATAGTATCGGTATTGGTATCGGAATCGATATCAATTAAGGTTGATATCATGAATCTCATGGCTTCCTCTACCAGAGCAAAATATAAAACCAAACGTGAAGCAGAGCTTCATATTCAAAATATCAGAAGTAAAAAGTTTTTGATTGGTGGTACTAACACTAATCGAAATCTTTTTACTTTTGATGTTTTGAATATGAAGCACTGCTTCACGTTTGGTTTTACATTTTGCTCTGCTAGAGGAAGCCATGAGATTCATAATATCAACCATAAATGATACCGATTCTGATACCGATATCGATACTGTGAACCTTGGTTAATATTAATATTTTCACACTTCTCTAGGATGAGGTTGAGGTCTAATATCATATGATGCGGAATAGTCGGTTGAATGACCTGAATGAGAAGAAAGAAAGTAGGGAGGCTCACTCTATATATACACTCTAGGATACTCACTCTATACACTCTAGGTACTACATTATACTACTAGGATACTCACTCTATACACACTTACTTATGCAAGCCTTTTGAGGCAATCAGCGTTATACTAGATTTTCGAAAAAAATCTATAACTCTAATAGGCCCAAAAGGCTTGGCATAAGTAAATTTAATTTCCAGATAATATCATATACCTTAGCTAATAGGTAATATCCTATAGATTAGGTAAACAGCTGCTATACGTCGCTGATAGGGACGTTCAACGATGTCATTTTGATACGTCGATAAATGCACAAAAAATAGCGACATTTTTAACCGGAGTCGCTAGCACGGACACTTAACATAAGAGATAATGGTATCTCTGTCGTCATGTGTTTCTTGTGAGCCCACAAGGAAAACTTACCTAGCTAGCACTTACCTAGCTAGCACTTACCATGAAATACTTGGTGATACCTAGCTAGCACTTATAACTGTATATTTCTATACCCTTATATATGTATCTATCTATATAGATTATATATTAACCCTCACTAGCTCACTCTTTCAAGTAGTGGTCTAACGATTTCTAGTCCAAGAGCTTTGATACTTGGTTATTAATAGGGTAATTTTTGGGAAATTTTAACGATACTAGGAATCTAGACTTGATTCTGTCCCTAGGATTTAGTTTCCATACACTACCAGAATAAGTCATATTAGCGACGCCAGAAAATGTCGCTAAAATGACAAAAAACGTCGTTAAACCTGTTTACCGACGTATTTAGCGACATTTTTCTGTGGTCGCGGAAAGCCATGTCGCTAACAGGCATTACGTCGGTAATCGTCGCTCTTACCGACGCTTACTGACGTCATTAAACGTCGGTCAATTACTGATGTTCGCCGACGGCCCGTCGAAAATATGGCGACGTCGCAAACGTCGGTCAACGTCCGTGAATCCTGCAACAGTTAGCGACGTATGTCGACAATTACCGACGTTCACCGACTCTGTAGGCGAGAGAAATACTGGAACATTTAGCGACGTATGTCTAGTGTTTAGTGACGTTTACCGACGTGTACCGACGCAACATTACGTCGATAAGCGTCGGTATACCTGGTGATTTACCGACATTTACCGACGTTTAGCTGCGTCGCTAAACGTCGGTAATCGTCGCTAAACGTCGCTAAATTACAAAAAAAATTATAGAATGTCCACAAAATCATAATTTCTACCTACAATTCAATAAATAACAAAAAAACTACAAGCACATTTTCTTCCTGGGTTCGCTGACCCCTTCGGTGGAACACTCAACACCGGTTCATCATAATATACATATGTATCAACGCAACCAAGAGTAAAAGTCTACAACCAACATATGATAAGATACCAACACAACGAACACTAAAATATCCAAAGTCGGTAAACGAATATCCAAAGTATACAACCAATATCCACATGAATCCACAACCAATAATGAAAGTCTACACAAACAAATAATCCACAACCAATACTGAAACAACATAAACAAACACTAAAAAAATACTACAATCTCATAAAACAGTCCTAACTCAGACTACTGCGGATCTGGAGGAGGAGGGGCACCGCCGCGCCTCAAGGATAGGAATATCTCGTACTCCTCCCATGAAATCATCACCGATGAAGAAGGTAGTGACATCAGTGGAGTCAGAGGTAGTGATACCTGCGGAGTCGACGACGATGAAGGCGCACCCGGAGGATAATAACGCTCCAACGCTGCTAGTCGCTCGTGGTAAGAATGCATGGTAGATAACAGCCTCGTACTGCTATCAACCATCGAATCCTGCATCAACATGAGCCTCTCGCCCATGGACAGCTGTGATGCTTGTAGATCCGTCACGCTGCGCTCTGTCGACACTCTAAGATCATGGACGCCCCACTCTGTCCTCTCAGTCATATCCCTGAGCTCCATAATGCTGCGATCGAGCATATCCAATCGTGCTAGGAGTGCAGCATCGTCCGTATGGTGCTGCTCCTGGATCCGTCGTAGCAGCTCGTCACGGACAGACTCCACCATCTGCTGGACTCGAGCAGACTCCCGGGAGGGCTGTGGGCCATGCACACTAGCAAGGGAGGTCCTAGAGGACTGTGTCGCAACTAGGGCACCATAAGATCCCGTACCGTAGTACGTACCCCTGTGGAGACCACCAGCGACGATCACCCACAACTCATCCTCCGACGGAACTGGAGCGGGCTGCGAGAAAGTACTAGCCTCTCCCGCAGTAGATCTACTAGCAGCCGCCCGCTCCTTAAGCCATTGAAACTCGGCCTAGAAAACATAGATACTCTATAACTTCTAATGTCTATTGTATATTACTAACTACATGAATATCTATTTGCATGCATATTTACTAAGTTATATCAAAACTAACACGAAGTATTAAAATTAATAAATAGAATTATAATACTTATATAGGCCTGCTCCGCCCTCTCGTCAATAAGCTTCATATCCTTCCGATGTTGGCCAGGAAGACAGTCACCATATTGACGTCATCACCCCTCTTTACCTGTAATTAAATATATCACCTTCTACTAATTTATCGGACTTGCACTAAAATAATATTTCTAAAATAAAAAGACATACCAAACGACGGAAATGTTCCGTCATCGGAATCGACCCACCATACCACTTTGATCCCTGCTTCCTAGCCGCCTTGGCCTTCTCAGACTTTTCCTTGTACCTTGGCTCGTCGAATCGAGCCTTCATTGCAGTCCACTGATCAGGGGTGATCCAACCTTGGATCGGCTTTCCGACACGATCATGCGTCTTCTGATCATTAATAGCGTCGCGGATCAGCTTAGCAGCGACGGTAGGAAACATCCCCTCGATCATCTCGGCCCGGTACGGTAGATAGAAAAACATATCCTAGAAAAGTGCAAACCAAATATTTATCAGTTATATATAATATGCAAAAATTATATGATTCATGTTAAAAGCAAATATATTTTAACCTTGAAGCGCGTAAAACAGTAGGCCTTCCTCTCGTCCGGAGCATCAGAGTAGTTTATCCAAGGACCACCATAATTAGTCCTCAATAAGTGGCCTAGGCGTCTTTGTACCGACGGGGGATGATATCTATACAGACATATTATATTCATAAAAAAAAGTTAATTTATGATAAACACAGGAAAAAAAATGATAAACCAAAATACTTACTTTGTACCGTCGGCCCAGATCTCCGTCCTCGTCTCCTCCGGAGGTGCGCATGCATCATCTGCCTGATACTGGTTGGCCGTCGGCTCAGCCTCCTCTATCTGCTCATCTGTCTCCATCATCGTATCAGCAGAAGGAACACTAGACGACGGAGCAGTCTCAGGCCTGGAACTACTCGTCCCAGGAGATATGCCACGTAGCGTCGGGGCAGACGAAGGTACTGTCCGATACACAGGAGTACTGGGCGACGATGATCCAGAGCCGGTACCAGTATGAGGTACCAAAGGAGTACCCTGTCCTCTGCCAGTACCAGTACCCTGTGCCCCATATCGGGACATGCGGAACGATCCGCGATGACCTGTCATACCTGATAACAACATATGATAAGATACAACAAATAATAGAGACTAGAAATATGATGATACATTTTACAAGAAATATTTAAGTCCAGATAGTATATTCTATAAGAAACATCTAAGTTCAGATAGTACATTTTACAAGAAATATCTAAGTCCAGATAGTACATTCTAAAAGAAATATCTAAGTTCAGATAGTAACCAAAACTAGATAATAACCAACTCTACATAATAAGAAATTGAAAGTACATCTCTCTTAATCATCTTCAGAATATTCATCTTGTTCGTCTTCCTCGACCTCATCTTTCTCTTCCTCCTCATCTTCACTTTTATCTTCGCCTTCGTCAGCTTCGCCTTCCTCTTCGGATAATTCTACATCTTCTACATTAGTCGTGTAATTCGTAACTTCCGTGGAGTCCACATCAACAATATTGGTTACAAGAGGTAGCTCGTCCTCCTGATAAGCTTTTTCGTCAACATCAAAAGTATCTCTAGCTTTAGTCTTGCATACTGCCCACCAGTCAGACTTCGTTGCTCCCCGTCTCAGATAAGCTGTGAAGTACACGAGCTGAGCCTGAGTTGATAGGATAAATGGTTCGTAGCCTTGATATCTATGCTTGTAATTTATATCCACAAGACCATGCTTGTCAATTTTCCAACATTGATTTTCAATCGGATCGAACCATTCACACTTGAACAACACGATCTTTGCTGGTTCTCTACCATAATTATATGTCAACTCCATAATCTCTCGCAAGATGCCAAAGAAATCATTTCCTGGATCGACATCTTTGTAGTTTGAAGATTTGATACACAAACAACTGTTTTTCGTGGAATCAAGATCCAGTAAGCTATCTCTGATCGGAGCATTTGTCGACTTGAACCTAAAGCCATTGACATAGTAACTTGGATATATTTTAACAAAAGTAATTGCTCCCTTGGCAAGAGTTCTAATTAATTCAATCTCTGGTGAAATTAGACGATCGACCTGAATACCAAAGAAGAGATAATAAGTTATTTATTGCACAGTTGTATTAGAAGAGGCCAGTAATTACCGAGTTGCTTACATATTCGCTCAACCAAGAAGGAAAATGACGTCTCATTTTTTGTTCTAATGCTTCGTCTGTTAGGTAGGGTCTAACCGATCTCAACTCATCATTATATGTGCTGAAAAACAACGAAACAACCGCCGATTAGTACAATAATATTAGCTTATACTATTATATTGAGATGACGTAAACTCATCATTAATTACTTACCCCTCTAGCTTCTCCACTTCATCCTCATCACAATTGAGTAATATATACAACTGAGCAGCCCTTAGCTCTTCGTCATTCAAATATCTCTTCTTTATTTTCCCCGAAGGCTTTCCGGACGCATTGAATACTTTCAGTATTCCATCATTAGATTCTTGATATCCGTCGTCGTTTCTCGGAGCCCTCATTCTATTCGTAGCAATATGAGGTTTGAAATACGTCGAATAGAAGTTTGTAATCTTCTCGAGAATATAGGCTTCACAAATAGAACCCTCGACCCGAGCCTTGTTTTTCATCTTCCTCTTTAGGTTGTTCAAATGCCGCTCAAACGGGTACGTCCACTGATAACCGACGGGCCCACCAACACGTGCCTCGTAGGAAAGATGAATTGGCAAATGCTCCATGGAGTCGAAGAATCCAGAAGGAAATACCATCTCGAGCTTGCACAGTGTTATCGCAATATCGTTCTCCTGCTTTTCTAGATGATCGACGAGCAACTTAGTAGAACAAAGATCTCTGAAAAATATGCTAAGCTCGATCAATGGATCCCAAACAACCTAGGGTAAGAATTCCCGAAATGTAATCGGAATTAACCTCTCCATGAATACGTGACAATCATGGTTCTTCATACCTGTCAGATTGTTCTCCTTGAGGTCGATGCATCTTCTCAAGTTTGAAACATACCCGTCTGGAAATTTTAGACCTTGAATCCACCTACAAAGTTTCACTTTATCCTCCTTCTCCAGTGAAAAAATTGCCTTAGGCTGCTTCAACTTCCTATTCCCCTCCTCTATCAAATGCAATGTAGGACGTCTACATATTTCTTCCAAGTCCAATCTAGCCTTTGGATTGTCTTTCGTCTTTACCTTTACGTCCATTACAGTATTAATTATGTTGTCAAACACATTATTCTCGATATGCATGACATCAAGGTTATGTCTAATCAGATTGATGCTCCAATATGGCAAATCCCAGAATATACTCCTCTTCGTCCAGTTATGAGTGCGACCAAATCCGTCACACTTGTAGCCCGTAACAGGCTCTTCAATAGCTCTTGGTAAATCTTTTACCTCTTCCCATATCGTGTATCCGGGCCACCTTGGCGGGGGATTAGCCTTCTCCACAACACCAGCACGAAAAGCATTCTTGTTCCTCCGGTACGGATGATCCTTCGGCAGGAATTGTCGATGACAATCGAAGAAGCACGGTTTGCCTCCGTATTTCAAATGAAAAGTCTTAGTGCGGTCCATGCAATATGGACATGAAAAACGACCATGCGTGCTCCATCCAGATAACATATCATAGGCCGAAAAGTCGTTGATGGTCCACATAAGTGCTGCCCGTATCTAATAATTTTGTTTTCTAGATACATCGTACGTGTTGGAACCTACTTCCCAAAGCTGATTCAACTCATCAATTAATGGCTGCAAATACACATCGATGTTCCTTTTCGGATTGTTCGGACCTGGGATAATAATGGTGAGGAACATATACGGAGTCTTCTTGCATATCCAAGGCGGTAGATTGTACGGAGTGACGATTATAGGCCAACACGAATACTGGGATCCCAAAAGTCCGAATGGGGTAAAACCGTCGGAGCAGAGACCCAATCTGACATTACGCGGATCAGAAGCAAAATCTGGATACTCTCGATCAAAGTGCTTCCATGCTTCTCCATCAGATGGGTGATCCAACACTCCTTCAGGCTGTTCTCGCTGATGCCAACTCATGTTTTCTGCAGTTTCCTTTACCATAAACAACCGCTGCAACCGCGGCGTCAACGGCAAGTAGTGCATCGAATCGGTAGGCTTTCTTTCACCGATAGACTTTCCTCTACCACTGCCCTTGTAGCGATCAGTACCATAAAATCTGCAGGCATCTTCATCTTTGTCGTCTTTGTAGTACAACATGTACCCGTTGCGATATGCATCGATTTTCTCGTATCTTATCCAGAGCAATCTCACCATCCTCTTAGACCGATAAAAGTCTTTAGGAAACTTAGCACCCTCAGGCAATATTTCTATAATCAACTCCATAACTCGGTTGTAGCAATCTTGCGACATATTAAAATCGGACTTGATGCTCAACAATCTTGTAACCACCTCCAACGGTGAATGATCCTCACAACCAGGATATAATGGAGTCCTTGCATTATCCAGCAACTCCATGAACTTTGCAGCATCGGCGTTCGGTGCCTCCTCAGGTGCATCATGATTGTCTGGATCGAAACTAGGCCCTGCCGCGTCAAAACCCATGTTCACTGACCCATCGTCGTAAGCAGCGTGGTTGTGGACATCTACATAAGGCTCATACTCCGATGCTAAAGACACAAGTTCTCCGTGTGTGCTCCACTGATAGTAATTCGACGTGAAACCCTTCGAGTATAAATGATACGTGATTTCCACTTCTGGATGATATTTCAAGTTGCGACATTTCACACACGGACACTTAATTTTGGTACCGTCCATGTACTGAGGGAACGCATTGGCAAACTGCAGGAACTGCTGTACACCCTCTATGAATTCATCACGCACACCGCACATGTCATCAAGATGACGGTTGTACATCCAAGAATGATTCCGCAGATAGTAATTCAGATCCATATCCATTTGAGGATAATTCTGTAAGATAGATACATGCACTCGTTGAAATACTTGTAAAAGTAATAGGCGCATTAATCATGACACATCCTAAACATTGAAATAGAATCCCAAGTAATCATGATACAACAAGTGGTAATAGTGTATCACATGACATAACTATATAACCATAGTGTATCAGAATTGACCACACAGAAGACTTAGCCTAATTAATCTCCATAAAACAAGTGGTAATAAGTCCATAATTAATCTCCATAAAACAAGTACAGCTGGTAATAAGTCCATAAACTCATCTCCATAAAACAAGTACAGCTGGTAATAAGTACTAATAGTCCAACACAAAATATATCCATAAAACTACACTAATGACGACCACGCAGCTCACACATACGCTCAATGATACCATCATGCAACATCTTCAAAAAAGTGGGATCGACGACGGGAAAGCGCCATTCCACTGTAGGTGCTGGATGAATGGAACTCCCGGTCTCACTAGCTACCGGTGCCACTTTCTCCTTAACAGTAGGAGGAGCCACCTCAGCAATCTGTGTTTCCCTCAAATGACGTGCCGCTACTCGGGTCATGGGTGCCATCTGGTAAGATCGATATTCACAGAGAATATAATTGTAACATAAGCAAGCTAACTAAAGGAACCATCATCTCATTTCAGTGTGTCAGTGTCGTATCAGTGAGTGTGTCGGTGTCGTGTTCTTTTATGTGTGTATGTGTATGTGTGTGTTAGGAGGATGGATTGGTGACATGTGCTTATGTTTGGGTGTGTTGAATTTGAATGACTTAATATCAGCATTTCTGGCATTATTAGGCAGTTCAGGATGGGGCAGTTCGGGATGGAATACCAAAGCTTTTATAAAATATATAAATTAGAATATTACAGTGTAAAGATAATTTATAAATTGGTAATATAGAAACATGTTGGTTTTGGTAAATAATTGTGTAACTAAAGGGCGTCCTAGTGCCACGAGGCTCCCACTTACAAAGGGTTGGATTTGGGGATCGTCAAAATATACGCAGCCTTACCCACATATATATATATATATATATATATATATATATATATATATATATATATATATATATATATATATATATATATATATATATATATATATATATATATATATATATATATGTGGAGAGGTTATTTCCGTGACCCGAACCTACATCCTCCAAGATGCAAGCTTGTTGTTTCCCGCTTGGCAACACACCATGAATAATTGCATAACTACATCAAAATTTTCATAATTCAATTGCTAAATCAGTCTAATTTTTTTAAAAATCACTTCAAAACATGGACATAAAATTTGAACCAAATCAACTATACATGTAGGCTGATCTCAAGCTAATATCCAGGCAATTTTGGGAAGCCTTTCCCAAATTTTGGAATGTCGGCCAGTTTAGGTCAAATTTTGACCAGATTCAAGTTAAAACAAACCCAGAAATGACAGGATTCTGTATAGCATAGCATTCTTAGTTGCTAATAATAAATTCAAGTTAAAACAAACCCAAAAATGACAGGAGCGATGACGAGGTCACCAGGGGGCGAGGGGGGTCGCCGGGGCAAGGGACGCGGGGGAAGGGGCCGGAGGGAGGGGTCGCCGGGGGGAGGCCTCGCCGGAGGGGAGGAGCTCGTCGGGGGGAGCGGTCGCCGGAGACGAGAGGGGAAGGGGGAGAGAGATTTGGGGCTCGAGGTGGGAGATTGAAATTTGGGTGAAAAAAATGAAATCGATCGGGTTCCCAGAACCCTATATGAAAGTTTTTAGCGACGTCCGAGAGAGACGTCGCTGTTCAGTAATAGGATAGCGACGGACTTGATTAAATGTCGCAAAACGTCACTGAATAGAATAAATCAGCGACGTTTTGCGACTAAATAGCGACTTGCTCTTTCCAAACTATAATTCTAGTCACTATTAGTCGCTAAACGTCGCTGATAGTGACGTTTGTTTCACTTTAACAAAATTGCCAAACAAAAGTTAGATTTTGCAAAGAAAACGAGAAAAAGTACAAGAAGTACAAATTTGATTCTGGGAAAGTATTGCTATGGAAGTCTGATCTGTAAATGATCATTTTGTTCTTTGGACCATATGATGATGATGAAGATCACTGCTTGAAGTAGAACAACTTGGAAGAACTAAGTCACCAGAAAGGTATCGACGCACTTGGGCACTGATGGCGAGGCCAAATGCTTTCCTGCGTTGCTTCACTCTGTTCTGAAAGAAAAGTTGAAGAAAAATGCTCTGGAGAATCAAAATCTCGAAGTTCTGATCTCTGTATTCTCTCATGTCTCTCTGTGTGTCTTATGAGAAAAATAAGTCTATTTATAGACTTGGGCTCTGGTGCGTAAAAACTCAGCAAAAGTTCTGCCTTTACGCTAACAACTGCCACCCATGATCGAAGTCATCCTCTGTATACGTTGACACGTGTCCCATCAATTCAGTAAGAATAGGATGCACGTACATACGTTCTTCGAGAAGAGTAGCATGAAAGCCACGTAAGCAAACCACGTTCCAAACTGGTGGGGGAGAATAGGGCGTAAAAATAGTCCAATGCACTCTGAGCGTAAAGCAATAGATTGAGCGTAAAGCAGCTTTGACGTAGACTTCCCGCGTAAATTGGTTGTTAAATAACCTTGAGCGTAAAAGATAGCTCAAATAGACTTTACGCACACGTCAACTGTTGAGCGTAAAAGCTCGTTAAGTTTTCGTGCGTAAAAGAAGCCATAGTGTGAGCGTAAAGTAGCTCAATCCATACACTAAACGACAACATTGGTCTCTGTGTAAAACAAATCCCTTTGAATTCTGTGATATATGCCATCATTAATATCTTCATGTCAGAGTTTGTATTAAATGCGAGATTTGACAGCTTTGTCCAGCATAAAAGTGGCTTCTCTGTCCTTGGCGTAAAATTATGGGTGTAGACCCGAGCGTAAAATGATCAGCCTTCTTAGGCGTAAAGCGATTAGCCTAGTCTTGGGCGTAAAGAGATTACCCGCTCTGCTAGGCGTAAAGCAGATCACTTATGAATGAGATGACTCTTTCTTTGAAGCACTTTTTATGCTCCTACAAGACCCCCTTCAAAGTTTTCAAATATCTCCAAAATTTGAAACACTTTGAACAGAAGCGTAAAAGTTAAGATTTGATCAGTCAGCGTAAAATTTGGGATACGCAACAGTCATCCGCGTAAAAGCGGGGATATCCAACAGTCGGCGTACTTTTCAAAAGAAAATTAATGTCTGTCAATACTTAACCGTCACAATAAATTTCTTTTTCGAAACTTTTGAATGTCTTTTCATCTTCCGGAGTAAGTAGTTTCCAACGAGGAATGTGAAGAGTTGCTTTGGTTTGTATAAATAAGGACAAATTCTTTATTCTTGACATTCATCCTTGTTTTGTCATGGCGCCGAAGAATGAGATTACCAACAAAGAGGCTTCGAGCTCCAGGCTTGATTTCAAGCGAGCGTGCAACCTTTTAGAGTGTTTTGGAGTGACTCCTGCAGTCTTTAGTCGCATTGATGGTGGTCCTCCAACTGCGTACGAAGGGCCAGGAGATGCCGAAGCGTTTCTTAATCTGATGCGCCGCTCCGGGATTCACAATATGCATGAACTAGGTGTCTCCCTTCGTCAGCCCAACGAAGGAGAGAAAAAATGACGTTTTTATGTATTGTGAATCTTTTATCTATAGGGGTCCACTTCCCCCTAAATAAAATTTTGCTGTTAACCTCATCTATTGACGCGTACTTGTTTATGCACTTCTTTTGACTGCTTCTGTGGTTGCTAATTCCCAAGAAACAAACCAACACGTGACATTTATCTTGTGGTTACGAGAGCCTTTAAATAGGATCTTCTCCCGAAATAGACTTATCCGAACAGTTTCTTCAGTCTTTATAAATAGCCGAGAATGTTTCATATATTCTCGTACTCATTTCTCTGAAGATAACTTTCTGTGATGTTGTTCTCCAACAAATGACAATGGTGGAGCTTTCCAACAACGTCCTTTTGTACGCCCAGTCTTTAGACGTGGATTCAACCATCATTAGAGCCAAACAATTCGACATAAGTGGTAAGTTCGATCGTAAGCAAACATCTATCTTCGAACTCTTTTTTTTGTTTGAAAACAGCTATTTTACGAGCGAAAAGCCTTGCTGAAACATTGGCGTAAAAGCCTTGCTGAATCACTGGCATAAAAAGCCTTGTTGAATCACTGGCGTAAAAAAACCTTGCTGAAGCACAAGCGTAAAAAGCCTTGCTGAAGCACTGGCGTAAAAGCCTTGCTGAATCACTGGCGTAAAAGCCTTGCTGAATCACTGGCGTAAAAGCTTTGCTGAAGCACTGGCGTAAAAAGCCTTGTGATCTGTTTTTAGTTAGCGTTTAATACGCATCTGATGATACTTCTGTCTAAAACACTTTTTCTTCGTTGTTTTCTGCAGAAGCTTGGCTGAAAAGCTTTTTCAGAACTGGCATTGGTGACTTTGACGTTGTGAAGAGCGTTCTTCTGACATCAACATCAGGGAGCTCATGCGCTTTTGACGCGCAAATAAGACAACTCAGAACTCTTCGTGGGATAGAAGGGTCTTCCTCTGTTGGTAGGAAGAGCCTTTATACACGGAGAGTTGGATGGTGGAGTCAACTCTACCCCGAGAAATTGGGTAGTAGAGTTTCTTTTACGGCAGAACTAGGAATCGTATCCCAATGTTGGATACGTTCCTATCTCCTTTGAGGTGCCGCCACTAATCCACCAATTGTATTGGCAGCAACACGCCTTCGGGCTGCCATACTCTGGGGTTCTCCTCTTTTCTGAGAGAGAAGACCAGAGTTTGATTCCTACTGCTCTGGTTGCCACTGGAGCTCAGACAGTCAGGAACTGCCACCAACAACAAACCCGTCAAAGAAGATCCAAAGAAGAAATAGATCTATTAGGTTATCGTTGGTGTATAGAATGAAAATCCTAGATATAATAGATTTCCATTGTAAAGAAAAGTCTAAAAAATGTAATAGACTTTTATGATGATATAAGAGTGGAAATGATAATTCTTTTATGCTCAATGATTTGTATCTATTTGGATGTAATATGGACATGATAGATAATGAAACCTTCTTTTCTGATTTAGAGTACACAATACTATCATAGGTAATATGGACATGACAGTGTGTGAGAACTCAAAAGAAAATTAGATTAATTTCTATGCAGAGGTCAAAATGGAAAATTATAGATAAGTAGGTAGATTTAGCATTTATCCAGAGGTTATGAAAACATGATAAATAACGAATCCCACTTTTTAATCAATTGATAGAAGATTTAAAATCCCTCTCCCAAGAGATAAGAAGTCAGCCTAACCAAACCTTGGTAGCTGGGGAATAAGAAGACAGATGTTGTGAGCATATACGTCAAAACGGTGGACGAATCAACGTATTTCTTGGGAACAGAAAGGACGATTCAATTCCATAATTAAATGGATGAACCTGGTAACATGAACGAACGAGTCTTTTCGGAAATGAAAAGTCATTTTCAATTTCAGAGACCAGTTCATTAGTAATCCTTCTCTATAAATAGGACAGAATTCTCTGTAATCATTTCATTCTTATTTTTACTCCTCTATTGAAAATGTCTTCCGAGGATGTACAGTAAAAGAATGAAGTCTTCAGGAACATTGAGGACGTCATTGAGACATGCCCTGCTGAGCCAATAGTGAAGGGGTCCGACCGAAGTAGACAACAGTTTTTCTACGCCCAAGCCACCCCAAGACACCTTTGCTTTCTTAGTAGAGCCAGGAAAAACTCCTGAAGAAGAAGCATTGAGGATGACCGTCTGTAAAATTTTTATGGGTTCAGGAAACGATGCCTTCTATGCATTGGCTGACTATGTATTCAATAAGGAAGGGAGTGGCCCTCGTCCTTAATCTTTTATCTAGAACAAAAATAATAAAAGAAGTTTTATTTTTGTTCTGTCTTCTCTTTATACATAGTATTTCTTAAGAAATTTGCCATTGATCGGCAGCATGAGTAGATCTCCATTGGGTTTTGACAACCGATAGGCACCATTGGAGAACATGGACTCAATTACATACGGGCCTTCCCATTTCGCTAGGAATTTCCCTTTGCTTTTGTGAGTCATCACCATTGGTCTCCGAACAGCTAATACGAGCTCGCCAACTTTGAATACCCTTTCCTTGACTTTACGATTAAAAGTTCGAGATATACGGGCTTGATATAGCTCAATATACTGTTGTGCTTGAAGACGCTTCTCGTCCAATCCTTCAAGTTCTTGGAGTCGTAAGCGATCATTACTTTCTGTAGTTAGCTCATTAGCAATAGCAATTCGAAGGGAAGGGATCTGGATTTCCAATGGGAGGACAGCTTCACATCAATAAACCAGTGAAAATGGTGTAAAACCAGTAGGAGTCCAGACCGTTGTTCGATATGCCCATAAACATTCTCCAAGCTTCTCATTCCAATCTTTTTTATTAGAAGAGACAAACTTTTTGAGAAGTTTGATGATCGTTTTATTGAAGGCTTCAGCTAAACTATTAGCAGCTGGATTATAAGCCGTAGAAGCCAGATTTTGAATTCGATTTTTGTCACAAAACCGATAAAATGCTTGACTGGCAAATTGTGGTCCATTGTCATGAATTATTCGTCGAGGAATCCCGAAGCGATAAATGACATGATGTTTAATGAAGCTGATTACATTAGATGTTTTCACTTCAGCAAGGGGAACTGCTTCTGCCCACTTCGAAAAGTAATCGGTTATAGCTAGTATAAACCGATGTCCTTTGACAGAAGGAGGGTTAATAGGACCAATGATGTCCATACCCCAAGCTTCGAAAGGCCAGGAGGCTGCTGTAGGATGTAGAAATTCAGACGGCTGATGAATAAAATCAGCATGAATCTGACATGCTTTACATCTTCTGGCATAGTCTACAGCATCTGCTATCATAGAGGGCCAATAATACCCCATTCTTCGAATGCGATCTTGCAACTTTGGACCCGGTTGATGAGCACCACAGACACCATCATGAGCCTCATGCAGTGTTTGTTTGGCTTCACTTTCTGAGAGACAGCGCAGCAAGAGTCTGTCATATGAACGACGATATAGCATGTGTAGAG
The DNA here is from genome assembly GCA_029216955.1 of Iris pallida. Lineage (NCBI taxonomy): Eukaryota > Viridiplantae > Streptophyta > Magnoliopsida > Asparagales > Iridaceae > Iris > Iris pallida. The sequence goes on from JANAVB010016599.1 coordinate 4,241,999, forward strand.
ACGAGTCATAATAGAATCGAAACGATCGTCTCTTAATTGATACAGCTTCTTTAGGATCTTCAGGCAAAATCCCATGAACTGCATAATCAATGAATGGAGTTCTCCAATCTTTCTGCTGGGAACTTGCCTCCGTAACACAACTTTGTTCAATATGCAAATTACTCTTCACACAGAACAAGTCTCGGTCCAACAAAGTAATTGTATTTTGCCTTCGGATTGGGACAGCCAAGTCTGCAGCTAAACTGGCAAGAGCATCAGCCTCCACATTCTGAGAACGTGGTACAAATTCAATGAAGAATCCTTTGAATGATAGGACCAACTCGACTACCACCTGATGATAGGGGATGAGATCAGGATTTCTGACTTCATAAGTCCCTCTAACTTGATTAACGATCAATTGAGAATCTCCATAAGCCTCTAAGAATTCAATATCTAATTGTTTTGCTACTTGGAGACCAATCAATAGAGCATTATATTCTGCTACATTGTTAGAGCATGGCTCATTAAGAGAATAGGCACGGTATATGACCATTTTGTCAGGAGAAACCAAGACAATTCCTACCCCAGAGACAATATTGCCTTTAGGTCCCACTCCTGATGCTCCATCAAAATATAATTGCCATATATCATTCTTCAAAGTCATATTACAATCCACTACTTCGTCTGGAATGTCTTCATATAACTTCGAAGTTTCAGGTATAGGATGAGCAGCTAAGAAATCAGCTAACGCTTGGCCCTTCACTGATTTTTGAGGCACATAAACCATGTCATAAGGAGTGAGCAACATCGCCCAGGTAGCTAACCTGGAATTAAGAATGCTCGGTTTTCTCATCAATAGCCGAATGGGATTTATTCTGGAGATGACATGAATAGTCTGTCCAGTAACATAATGCCTTGTCTTTTGGACGGCAAAAACCAAAGCTAGACATTCCTTTTCCACAGGAGTATATCTGTGTTCAGCTCCGACCATCATTCTGCTCAGATAATATATTGCTTGTTCATGACCCATATCACTTTTCTGTGCCAGAAGAGCGCCAAGTGAATGATCCAAGGCTCAAATATATAGCAAAAATGGTCTTCCTATCACCGGAGGTACCAGAACAGGCGGGTTTGTAAGATATTGCTTAATGTCATTGAAGGCTTTTTGACACGCTTCATCCCAGACGAAAGATACCCCTTTCTTTAATAGACGGGAGAAAGGTTGACATCTTCCAAAAAGATTAGATATAAATCTTCTGATATAAGCAATACGGCCCTGAAAGCCATGGAGTTCTTTCAGATTACGAGGAGGACGCATTTCAAGAATTGATTTAACCTTATCAGGATCAACATGGATACCTTGAGAGGTAATGACAAATCCTAAAAACTTGCCACTAGAAACCCCTAAGAAAGACTTAGTAGGGTTCATTTTCAATTGATGTTGGCGCATCAATTCAAATACTGTCTTCAAGTCCTGAATGTGATCATTCTTTGACCGACTTTTAACAGCAATGTCATCTACGTAGCATTCAACTATTTTTCGTAGATGTTCTTGAAAGATATTGCTCATAGCCCGTTGATATGTGGCACCGGCGTTTTTAAGACCAAACGGCATAACCGTATAGCAGTAAACCCCAAGGGGTGTTCGAAAAGATGTATGCTTCTCATCTTCTGGATGCATTTTGATCTGATTGTATCCTGAAAATTCGTCCATGAAAGACATACGTTCAAAACCGCATGTATTGTCTATCATGACATCAGTAATAGAAAGTGGAAATTCGTCCTTTGACTATGATCTTCAAAGGTTGCTCCTCTGGCGGATCCTCGTTAATAGACTGATCCTCAGATGATGATTGATCTTCAGCCATGTCTGATATCTCTTTCACATGCTCTTGTTTATAAAGCCTTGAATCAGAGAAGTAGGCTTCGACACCCTTGAACGGATTAATATCAGCAAACTCGGTCTTCACAACTCCTTGGGAGTCCACATACTTGAAGCATTGGTGGAGAGTTGAAGGCACAATATTGTGCTCATGAATCCACGGTCTTCCAAGAAGAATATTGTAGGAGACGTCCGAGTTGATAACATAGAAAGTTACCATGGTTCGAAGATCACCAATCTGAATCTGCAGACGAATCTTCCCCAGTGGTTTGCTCTTGCCAGAGTTAAAACCGACTATCGTAGTACTAGTGTAAGTCAGCTCACTAGTAGGAATCCTCAGGGGTCTTAGCATACTCTGAAGAATTATACTAATTGAAGACCCAGGATCAATGTAAATCCTGTCAATTTCAGTGGATCTGATATATCCAGTGTAGCACAGAGGCCTATCATGCTTGTTGTGTTTCAATAGCATATCCTCTTGTGTAAAGGTGATGTTGGGAATTGCTTCCATCACACTATGACATTGCGGACATGACACTGGTATATTATCAGGAGTCTTGAGTTGAGCCAAGCATGAATCTGCTTGAAGTAAAGCTTCGCTCAAAGTCTCTTTGCTTTTTTGGAAAGGCGAAGCAGTTCAAATAGAGATAGTCTAGCCGGAGTATTGGCCAACTGAGCTAGAATGTCAAATTTGTAAGGCTTCATCACCACCCCCTGATTGGAAGCAGACTTCTATGGGATATCAAAGCGTACTGCCTTCTGTTTCCCCTTTTCAACCACAGACGGTTTAGCAGGAACAGAAGAGGGTTGAGTTGGTAGTGTCTCTACTACGTCTTCAGCTTCTTTGGAGGATCCCTCATAGTTTTTGTGGTACTCTTTTCTAGATCTTGTACCAGCAAAAGTTTCTTTTTCAAACTCAGGAGAAGAAAGTACCATATTACAGGATTTAGTCTTTCTTCTCTTAGCCTTCTTCTTGTGAGAGTTGTTACGAGGAACTTCATAACCCAATCCAGCAATGGAATTCTGATTTTGAATCTGTAAAGGAAGACATATTCCTTTATCATAATTCAAACCTTCTGCCTTTTGAAAGTCGTAACCCATCTTCCTCATGAGAAGGACAGATTGCTGACTATACAAGTGGATAGGCAGTGAGCTTTGGACAGGTGTTTCAGCATAGAAAGAGGAAGAAACCTCTGCAACTACAGGAGAATAAAGCATAGACGTCTCTGTAGTTAAGGGAGGAGAAGGATCCGGGATACGAGGAGAAATCCCTGTTGGAGCTTTTTTATAAGCAGAAAAAACTTGTTGTGCCCGGTATAAAGGAACACTATTCATGGCTAGCCACTGCTGATGAGTAAGCTTGAGCTTGGTATGAGGAGCCAGACTTGGAGGACAGATATTTAGTCCTTTCAGTCTATCTTCTAGAGGAAGGCCATCCCATAGATGATCCAAGTCATCAGGATCCGGAATAACATGAGAAATCATGTTACAGGTTTTGACTTTCTTACCTTTCTTGGATTTTAAAGTTTTACCTTTATTTTCCAACTCAGGTACTAAGTCAGGATGTACCCACATGATTTCACCATTCTTCAATGTGAGCGGCAGCAATCCTGTATTTTCTTTCCTGGCAGGCGGGATATTCACGATCTTCATCGTCGCCTTCGAAATTAGGATAATTCTATCTGGGACTTGCTGTGGAGGAAAATCTCCGAACTGAAGAGAAACCATATTGGTCGTAACCGTATGGTCATCATTGGTTAAAGCGATAGCGCCACCATTTATCAGCTCTTGGATCTTCTTTTTCAAAACATAGCAAGCACTGGTAGGATGATTAATGTATCTATGATAGATACAATATTTGGAATTGTCAGTCAGATTCACCTCATTAGGCCTTTTTGGCTCTGGAATATGAAGTTTGCCACTTTTCACCAGACATTAAAATATCCCTGGGATATCACTTTCGTCAAAAGAGTATTCTTCCTTTGGCCTGGAAGATTCCTGATTATTTGGCGTCATCTTGTTCTTGGAAAGATTGACCATAAGAGTATCTTTTCCTTTCACATTACGATTGCCAGGATTATTACCAGGATTACTTTTCTTCCCTTTATCTTTTGAAGCGAAAATCATCCCGTGTTCACGAGCCAACCTACCATTGATCTCGACAGAAACTGCTGCTATGATAAACGAAGCCCAATCTGTGAATTGGGAACCTGTGAAGACAGCAATGAATGGTCGTAGATTCATCTTGCATGTATCAATCAACGCTGAATCTGGCATACCAGGAGGCATCTTTAGAGTAGCTTGTCGAAAACGTTCAATGAACGTCCGAGTATCTTCTTTCTCCTTTTATTTGATTTCTATCAAGGAGGACATGTTCATGTCCATACCTCCTTCATAGAAGCGGGAGAGAAACATTGCCTTGAATTCGTCAAAAGACGAAATAGAGTTATCGGGTAAGCTACGATACCAGTCGTAAGCTGAACCTGTCAGGCACCCGATGAACACTCGAGTGAGAAGAGCATCATTTTTCTGCAAGTGTACAGTCATAATATCAAAGTAATTGATATATTGACTGGAAGATGCTTTTCCATCAAATAAAACCATGGATTGTGGCTTGAACTTCGGTGGAAAGGGTACATCATTCCAATAAGGAGGATAAGGTTGCTTAATCCCTAACCTCTGGAGCTAATCTTTGTGCCTCAAAACTTCAAACTGTGCTTTGAGTTCACGCACTGCTTGAATGGCTTCACTGGTTTGAGGAAGCACATTTGATTGAATAGTCATTGGATGTACCGTAACCCCCACTGGAGGTGGTACATCATCTGGAATGATAGGATCTGGAGATGTAAAATTTTGATTAACAGCAGGCTCTTGAATATTCAAAGGTATATCAGCCCCTTGACTATCTTGAGTTTGTGCTGCTACTGGTACCGGAGTTATTACTGTAGGTTGAGCAGTTTGCTGATTCAAAATTATCTGATGCATGCTTTGCACCATGTTAAGCATGTCTTTCAATGATTGCTCCACGGCAGTGAGACGTTGTTCCGTATTAGCAGAAGACATCTCTGGTTCATCTCCAACAGCGTAGGATTCAACCTCTCTTGAAGATATAGAGGGATTAGTATAGAAGTATGAATCCACACTATCGGTATCAGACTCAAAAGATTGAGTACCCCCAGCTTCTGAATCAGAAGTCTGCAAATTGTCTTTGTCTTCTTGATCGAGTATTCTGATATACTCCTTCAAAGGAATCAAGAAGCCTGTTGAACTGTTGTTGACTGGGGTTTGGGACATATTCCGTCTTGGATGTCGTCCTCTGTTAGTATGAGATGCCATGTTGACTGACACATATGACAGCTCATGTTCTTGGTCTTCAGCTTGATGTTGAGGCGAGTTAAAACTTAAACGATCAAAAACTGACCGTTTTGAAGCCGAACAACAACAGTTGATCACAACCTGGTGATATTCACAATGATGTTTTTCTTGGGGGAATATTACCAGAGATTGTCTGTTCTTACGTTTTTGCATTAGCAATTCACGTAAATCAGAAGGAACAGATGGAGTATTCTTCTTTATTACATTTGGGGTAGAAAAACGTTTAGTCCCTTGTATATAAAGAAGATTACTGGCTGCATTCGTAGAACCAAACTGTACATTTTTACGCGTTTGGAGTTGTGTGCGTAAATCTTGAGATTTAGCACAAAGGACTCCATTTTCTTGGCATGTAATTTGTAAGTTTGGTACTTTGCGTAAAGCAGTATAAGAAGGTTGTTGGTGTAGGATAGAAGTTTTACCAACGACATTTTTACGCTGCACACGTTTAGGTACATTCACATTAGATGTGCCAACATCGTTATGAATTTTATCTACACTGTTAAAGACATGAGACTTACCTTTACGCGTGGAGCGTAAAAATTGATTATCTACCACGTCACAGACGGGAGATTTTGCTTTACGCGAGGAGCGTAATTTATTTGGGCCTACTACGTCACCGACGGGAGACTGATTCTTACACTCAGAAGCATAAACTTTAGAGTCTGCCCCATTAAAAATGGGAGATTCATTCTTATGTACCGAGCATAAAATTTGGTTCTTACCCACTGAGCGTAAAACTTGATTCTTACGCAGTGGGCGTGAAACCTGATTATCTTTACCGTTACAAACGGGAGATAAATCGTTACACTTTGAGTGCAACTCTGAAGTAAGGACTGCCTCGTTACGAACGGGAGCCCCTACGGCAGGAGTGGAAAGAATTCCCTTGTCATCAGAAGCAACAGAGAGATCAGAAACCACTTTGGATTTGGGAATCTAAACTTTTTGTGCTTTGCGAGACTTTTGAACATTGGAGTGGCGAGAACCACCCCCAGTTCGGAGCATTTCTTCATAGGCAGTCTGGTCGAAGTGCACAACCATAGTCTTCTTGGTCGAACCGACCGAAACATCATCATATTGAGCAATCGCCTCCTCGTTAGAGGAGAAGGTCGTCCCCAGCAGAGTCGCCATTTTGTTTCACTTTAACAAAATTGCCAAACAAAAGTTGGATTTTGCAAATAAAACGAGAAAAAGTACAAGAAGTACAAATTTGATTCTGGAAAAGTATTGCTATGGAAGTTTGATCTGTAAATGATCACTTTGTTCCTTGGACCATATGATGATGATGAAGATCACTGCTTGAAGTAGAACAACTTGGAAGAACTAAGTCACCAGAAAGGTATCGACGCACTTGGGCACTGATGGCGAGGCCGAATGCTTTCCTGCTTTGCTTCACTCTGTTCTGAAAGAAAAGTTAAAGAAGAATGCTCTGGAGAATCAAAATCTCGAAGTTCTGATCTCTGTATTCTCTCTTGTCTCTCTGTGTGTCTTATGAAAAAAATAAGTCTATTTATAGACTTGGGCTCTGGTGCGTAAAAACTCAGCAAAAGTTCCGCCTTTACGCTAACAACTGCCACCCATGATCGAAGTCATCCTCTGTATACGTTGACACATGTCCTATCAATTCAGTAAGAATAGGATGCACGTACACACGTTCTTCGAGAAGAATGGAATGAAAGCCACGTAAGCAAACCACGTTCCAAACTGGTGGAGGAGAATAGGGCGTAAAAATAGCCCAATGCACTCTGAGCGTAAAGCAGCTTTGACGTAGACTTTCCGCGTAAAGTGGTTGTTAAATAACCTTGAGCGTAAAAGATAGCTCAAATAGACTTTACGCACACGTCAACTGTTGAGCGTAAAAGCTCGTTAAGTCTTCGTGCGTAAAAGAAGCCATAGTGTGAGCGTAAAGTAGCTCAATCCACACACTAAACGACAACATTGGTCTCTGTGTAAAACAAATCCCTTTGAATTCTGTGATATATGCCATCATTAATATCTTCATGTCAGAGTTTGTATTAAATGCGAGATTTGACAGCTTTGTCCAGCGTAAAAGTGGCTTCTCTGTCCTTGGCGTAAAATCATGGGTGTAGACCCGAGCGTAAAATGATCAGCCTTCTTAGGCGTAAAGCGATTAGCCTAGTCTTGGGCGTAAAGAGATTACCCGCTCTGCTAGGCGTAAAGCAGATCACTTATGAATGAGATGACTCTTTCTTTGAAGCACTTTTTACGCTCCTACAACGTTCAGCGACGTTATTTTCATACGTCGCTAAATACACAAAACATAGCGACGTTTTTAACTAGAGTAGCTAATTTCGTCGCTAATTTGACATATCTTGGTAGTGATATAAATTCCCTAAAAATGTCAATTCTGAATTCCCTATAAATGAATTCATATACCTAATTTAATTTCTAAATTTCCAAATCAAAGTATTCACACACACACACATAATACATAACATGCGTGTCGTGTCAGTGTCTATGTCAGCGTTTTGTATGTCGTATCCGTGTCAGTGCTTGTGTTAGTGTGTGCGTGTGTGTCATGTCTGTGTCAGCATGTGTGTGTTTATGTAAGCGTGAGTGTCTGTGTCAGCGTGTGTGTGTGTGTCTGTATAAGTGTGTGTATGTCTGTGTAAGCATGTGTGTGTCGTGTCTGCGTGTGTGCGTGTCGTGTCTGTGTCAGCGTGTGTGTGTCTATGTCAGTGTGTATGTGTCTCGTGTCTGTATGTCTGTGTCAGTGTGTCTGTGTCGCATCAAGAAAAGGGAGATAGGGTTAGGATTTACCTGCCTTGGTCGGGGTCGGGTCGGGGTCGCCAGGGCTGGAGTAGCGGCGGAGGGGACTGGTCGGGTCGGCATCCGAGGGGAGGGTGGTCGCCGGAGGGAGGGAGTCGCCAGAGGAAGGGGGTCACCGCGGACAGGGGGTCGTCGTGGGCAGGGGGTCGCGGCGGGAAGGGGGTCATCGCGGGAAGGGGGTCGCCGCAGGCAGGGGGTCGCAGGAGGGAGGGGGGTCGCCGGAGGGAGGTGGTCGCCGCGGGAAGGGGGTCGCCGGAGACGAGAGGGGGAGGGGAAGATAAATTTGGGGAGAGCGAGCGGGAGATGAAAATTTGGGGTAAAAAAATAAAAAGTCGATTGGCCAGAACCCTATATGAAACATTTTAGCGACGACGGGAAATAGGCGTCGCTAAACGTCGATGTTCATTAGAAAACAGACGACGTACTAAAGGAGGAGGAGTGAAACGTCGCTGAATAAAAAAATCAGCGACGTTCTACGACTAGACCGTGACATCTGCTTTCCAAAATATAAGGCTTGTCGATAACTGTCGCTAAACGTCGCTGGTAGTGACATTCAGCGATATCATTATGAAACGTCGCTAAATACACAAAAATTAGCGACGTATTTATACGGAGTCGCTAATCTCGTCGCCAATATGACTTATTTTGGTAGTGAACGACATCCTCCCCTCTCTCCCCTCTCTCTCTCTCTCTCTATATATATATATATATATATATATATATATATATATATATATATATATATATATATATATATATATATATATATATATATATATATATATATATATATATAGCAAATGACCTCTAGCCTAGTGGTTAAGAGAGATGCATGCGGTCCGAGTGGTCAGGAGTTCGAATCCCAGTGGGAACGATTCCAGAAATAATTTACCTGATTTCAAAATATATATATATATATATATATATATATATTAAATATATATATATATATATATATATATTGAAAATGGTAATTGTGTCGAACGCACCCACTGGAATCGGTCTCCTGGTCACTTGGGCCGCATGCCTCACCACTACCACTAGGCTAGGGGTCTCTGGCATACATACATACATACATACATACATATTCGAACTCCTGACCACTCGGGCCGTATGCATCTCTCTTAACCACTAGGCTAGAGGTCATTTGCTATATATATATATATATATATATATATATATATATATATATATATATATATATATATATATATATATATATATATTGAAAATGGTAATTGTGTCGAACGCACCCATTGGAATCGGTCTCCTGATCACTTGGGCCGCATGCCTCACCACTACCACTAGGCTAGGGGTCTCTGGTATACATACATACATACATACATACATACATACATATATATATATATATATATATATATATATATATATATATATATATATATATATATATATATATATTGGGAAAATGTGCTTTTCACTCATAAATGATTTACTACATCTCAGCCAATATTAGTGGTAGGTTCTTGGATTAGGTCCAACTCAGAAAAAGAATGAATTGCAATTGGCTAAGAGATGGGGATAGATGTTCTAAATTCTTCCATGCGGACTAGGTAGAATCGGAATGTCATTCATGGGTTGCTTGACCATAATGGAGTTCTTATTAGAAGGGCTAATGGCATCTGGGATGAGGCGGTCCCTTTCTATTGGGATTAGTATAATCAGAACTCCTACTCGATCACTTTTTCACATATTAAGTTTAAGATGTTGGTCTCTAGGCTGGGAAACTAGGTTTTGCGAGCCCCTCTATCTATGGAAGATATAGTGCATATTGTTAAAATGACGAAACCTACCAAATCACCAGGACCTAATGATTTTGGGGCTGAATTCTTTCAGAAATACTGGGACATGATCAAGGAGGATGTTCTAGATAAGATGAGAGAGTTATGGATCTCTGGTAAACTGCTTAAGGAGCTTAATTATACTTTTGTGGTCTTAATTGCAAAGGTGGAGAGTGCGACTTCACATGAAGACTTTCGTCCTAATGCATATTGTAATTTCCTTTACAAGATTATTACACAAGTTATGTGTGACCTTGATGAGGGATGTCGTTATAAACCCCCAAAATTTCACAATAGATTTTATTTTACTTTGATATTTGTACGACGAGTACGGATGCGTATATACGAAGTATTTAATTATCTTTATTCAAAACTTTTATTATTAGATTTTTCATAAATATAGAAATAACTATTTTGTTTCGATATAATATAAGATAAATATTTTATATATTTGTTCGAGTATAAACATGTTGTCCAGAATTTGCCAAACTTATTTTTATTATTATAGAAATACTTTTTATTTTATATACAAGTATAGGTACTAATTTTGAAAATAATATTTATGTAAATAATTTGTACTATTTGCTTGCGATGTACATGAAAATAAATTCATGTATATTTTATAAAACTTTGGTTTTAGAAAAAATTATTTAAAATTATTTTAAAGTATTTTAAATTAATTAAAATTATTTTTTAATTTATAAAAAGATATTTTAAATTTATTTGATGTAATCTAAATTGGGAGTATATTTTATTGGATTAGATTTTAAATAGTTTTAAATTAAAGATGAGATTTATCTAATTTTAAATTTGGATTAGATTTTATTGAAATTGTTTTACATAGATTTAAATTAATGTGAGATTTATCAAGTGGGTTTTGAGGCGTTCATAATCCTTATCTAATTAGGATTCCTCCACCCTATTTATAGGAGAGCATCTCCTTTGTTTTCCTCCACAAAATTTTTTCACCACCATTGTGTGTGTACCATGTTGGTGTCCACCTTCTTCGTGTCAGGCTGTGTTGGTCTCGGGTCCGACCTCGGGTATTGTAAGCCCCTGATTTTCAAATTTTATTTTAATTAGTGTTAATTGATTTTTAATGTCAAATATAGCCTTAAAATGATTATTAGGATTTTTAGGAATTTTTCTAGAAATTTTAAATGAATTTTTCAATAAGTTTTATATATTAAAATATTAATTTGTAATTTTTAGAATTATTTTAATATAATTTTGTAATTTATCAAATTGTTTTAATTATAGTTTGTAATGATTAGAATTGATTATATATCAGTTTGTAATAAATGATTTGTTTTTAAATATGGAATGCAAATTATATTTGCATTTATATTCTGTTGGGGGCCTAGTGTAATAACCTAAAACTTGGGGGCCTAATTGCTAACTACCCGAAACCCCCCCCCCCCCCCCCCCCCCACGACCGAACACTCTCTCTCCTCACCCACTCGCGTTGACCCCCGGCTGCCCCGACCGCCACGACCGCCCTGCCCCCGCCAAATTCGGCTGCCCCCACCGCCTCAACCCCCCCATAAAACTTCCCCCTCTCCCCCCGACTGAACCCTAACCCTAAATTCTCTCCACCACCCCCACGACCACCTTTCTCCCCAGTTCTTCCCCGAAACCCTAGACTAAACCCTAACTCCGGCGTAACCCCACCACCAGCTCCACAGCCACCTACATCGACCCCAACCGCCACCGTTCGACTCGCCCTGTCACGCCGACCCCAGCGCCACCCGACTGCTCTGACTACGACGCCTCCTCCGCCCAGGCGCCACCCCCGACAGCAGCCCATCTACGGATACGTATGTGTCAGTCGTATTTTCGTGTCTCATTTGTGTCTCGTTTTTCTGTGGACGACTCGCCAGGACACGGACAGTCTTTGGGTAAACGTGGACACGGTCGATTCAGTCCGTGCGTGTCGTGCGTAGCACGGACACATAGATACCTGTGTCCTAAACTGTCTGGACACCGGACCGTTTTCTATTTTTTTTTATATAATCTAACCTAAACGAAATAAAATAAACAAGACTCTAATCCTAACAATCGGGCTAAGTTGGCCCACTGGCCAGCGGCTGCAGTGTTAAACCCCCCCTGCCTGCGCGCTCGGGTTCGAGCCCCCCCTCTTCTTTTCTGTTTCCTTTTCCTTTTCTTTTTCAGTTTCTTTTCTTTTCTTTTTTCTGTTTTATATGTTCATATATATATATATATATATATATATATATATATATATATATATATATATATATATATATATATATATATTTTTATATATATATATATATATATATATATATATATATATATATATATATAATATATTTTTTTTTATATATATATATATATATTAGTATATATATATGTATATACTATATTTAGACAGTATTTTATATATATGTATATATTTTATAGTTAGTAAATTTTATATATATATGTTTATATGTATATATATACATATATGTATATATGTATATATATTTTCATGTGTATATATATATTATATATATACACTATATTATTAAGTGTTTCTTATATATATATATATTTGTACATATATATATATATACTTTATAAATTAAGTATTTTCCTTACATATATATATGTACTTTTAAAAAAACATATGTATGTATATTTTCACTATGCATAACTTTACCATATTAAAATAATAATATTTATTTCTACCACTTTGTATTTTATGTATATTTAAATTACTGCAACCATTTGGTGTCCAAGCCTAGCATGGGTATTTGGGTTCAAATGTGTTTTCACACATTCAAGACCTGTACAAGTCATATTGGACTTGATTCATGGCCTTGGGTCCTGTATTTGAACTTTGGTTCAAATTATATACATGGACAAAATACGCAGATAATTAATTATTGTGTGCAATGCTGTTTTTGATTTTCTAAAAATACTTAAAGTACTGCTAAAATTATGGAAAAATAGTTTTTAGATACTATGTTACCTTAGCTAATTTAGTATAATTTTTGTAGTATTTAATTCACTGTTTTGCCACTAGTTTGGCATATGAAACCAAAACTCATTTTTTGTATACTTAGGAAAACTGATTTTTATAAAATACTTGTACTGGTTAATAAATTCCAGAAAAATTATAATAAATTTCTATGATTAACAAGGATCACTTTGATACTTTACTTTAAACAAAACTAGGCTTTTTGTCTATCTCTAAAATTGTTAGAACACAATAGTCGTTTGATTTATTTATTGATTAATTACGACTTGTAGCTTTTTGTGTTATTTTGAGTTTTAGCCGTGTTAAACCTCAACCCCTCACTAGTGTAAAGACCCTAGAAAGTTAGTTAAAGTAGTGTGTTACCCCACATTGGTCTCCTATGCCAAAATCATCATTTTGGCTAGGTGCCCAGTCACAAGTCGTATTTCACCAGTTAGTGTCCTAGTGTTTTAGCTTAGTGTAAAAACTAAGTTATTGTATTTACTTCTACAGCGACGAGTTACCGGACATCCATGGCACTGTTATCGCAGCTTATTTTGTTTTGCTTTGCTAGAGGCAAGTACTTTCTACGAACTTTACATATTGTCACATAAATGAACTGCAAAACCCACCATGTTAAATGCTGATCCTTGGGGTAGCAAGTTAGATCTCTACATGTTGTACTTTCAGTTACTACCATGCTTAGAACAGTCTTGATGTATCTGTCACATGTTGTATTTTAATATGGGTTATGGGGAAACTGTTAGTAGTGTACGTGATCATACCCCCTTCTCCCGTACGTCTGTATCGAACAAAGTTTCATTTTATATGATTACTGCGTCGTAGGCCTTTATATCAAGGCGGAGTTGTGCGTATGTACATCTATCGCCCTATCACTTGTACGAAAGTACATTTCATTATGTGCCACAGCACATTGTACATCTATTGACCGATCACGTACTTGCTACAGTTTTAAATATTACATGTACATCTGTCTGTATGACATATGTATCCTTGCCATGATAGATTGTGTGATGCCATGCTTTCCAGTTATTCCTCTCATGTTCATTTCCATGTTTTATATGCTAGTTTGCTAGATTTAGTACTTGCTCCCGTCCTGACAGGATAACGTTGTAGGTGTCCTTACTGAGGATGAGTTACTCTGCGACACATATTATGAGGTTACTGCCGAGGATCCGGCTCTGCTTTACGAGGATGTTCCTGCGGAGAACCTCGCCTAGTTGTCTTTTGTTTACTTAGACTTTTGAGAGTAGACATGTATTAGACTATATCTTTATGTAACTGGACATGTATCCAGTTTTACTTTACAGTTCACTTGTACTTGGACATTTCACTATATACGACGACTTTTGTGTTTGGAGCATTTATGATTCTTCTTCACTTATAGAACTGATATTTAGCCTTATCCTGTTGTCTTTAGAACAGCTTACTACGTTTTATCTCAACATAGGCTGGGCATGACTCGGCCTGGCCCAACAATTTGGGTAGCGGGTCGTGACATGTTTTTAGTGGTGGTCCATGCAGGTCCTGACTAAACTGTTTGGTTACGTTATTGTACCAAGCATGCCTGCAATTAGGAACTTAAGGTAATTAGACAACATTAGGAAAGACGCTTAGAACACTTAGAGGAATGCTAGGATTGCAGCATAGGAAATACATCACATGTTTGCTATTATAATTAGATTTTCTTGCATATGATTACTTACTTTAAATAAGTCCTTATAAGTCTTTTTATGTGTAATTTAGATGGTGCTTACTCGTTCATCCCAGTATGTTACCCCCGAGAATGGGGCCCTCCATATCCAGTCAGCTGACCAGTTGACTGATACATCTCCACCTACCACATTCCCCCACTCCACAGATCTACAAACCCAGATACCACAACCACCTTCCACATCACAGGCCCGTCAGGACCCGATACTTCCACCACCCCCTACCACTATACCCACCCAGGCTTCCGTCACACTCGACGGGAACCAGCTGCTCACACTGATTCAGGGGTTCCTAACAACCCATCAGGAGCAGACTACCCTACTCCGCCAGAGCATGGAGCGTTCTAAGGGACGTCCCGTGGTCCCACCACATGTAGAGCCACGGCAGAGAGCGGGGACAATCAAGGACTTCATGGGTCTGAATCCCAAGGAGTTCTCAGGGACTGAGGGCATAGTAGTAGCTGATGACTGGCTAGATTCGGTAGAGAGGAAGCTTCTGGGAGTTAGGATGCCGGATGACCTTCAGGTCGAGGCAGCGGGATTTCTGCTGATAGACTTAGCAGGAGTCTGGTTCCGGAATGAGCCGTTGTTCGCGAGAGGTAGAGCCACTTGGGACCAGTTCAAGACCCAGTTCAAGAAAAAATTCTTCTCGACCACTGCTAGAGTAGCCATGGGGCTACGATTCCAGAACATCCAGCAGAGGAACCGTTCTGTTGACGAGTATGCGGCAGAGTTTAGTCGCCTGAGCCGTTTCGCTCCTAGTCTGGTTGCTGATCCAGAGGAGATGACCCGTAGGTTTTGCCATGGTCTAGTTCCAGACATTGGCATTCTTATAGTGGCGAACGGTACGACTGACTACTACCAGAGCCTAGAGTTGGCCCGGACATTGAGGAGCGTCTTCTGTCATGCAAGAGGCCGGCTTCTGTACATCATGAGGGACCGTCCAAGCGTCAGGCTTTCCAGCAGAGAGCACCGACACCGCCACAGCAGACTTACCGTCCCTCTACACCACACCATCAGACTCCGCCAGTTCGAGCCCCGGGACCCCGACAGCAACAGCAGCAGAAGGGAGCTATATGTTCTTTCTGCGGAAGACCAGGGCATGATTACTCCATCTGCAGGAAGAGGTTGAAGCAGTGTCTAGCTTGTGGGTCTCCCACCCACCAGCTGTAAGGGTGCCCAGTAGCGAAGCCTAGAGGACCACTCCCGACTCAGCAGCAGAGGTTTGGACAGCATCTGCAGCAGCAGAAGGGACCTCAGGGGAAGGTTTATAGCCTAGCCCTTGAGCCGGAGCCGGAGCAGGTTTCGGAGCCAGATTACTTAGCTGACGTCATTACAGGTCATATTTATTTGCATACTTTTCTAGCTCTATGCTTGTTTGATTCTGGTGCATCTCATAGCTTCCTATCATTAGAGTTTATGCAAGAACATCATTTAGTATCTACACCTACTGCGGAGATTAGTAGAGTAATGACGGGAGGAGGACCAGTGCCTATTAGAGCTAGCTATAGATGCTCTATTATGATAGCCGGGAGAGAGTTCGAGGGGCGATTCTTTGTGATGCCACTCCCCGGTTATGATATCATATTGGGGATGGACTGGCTTAGCTATGCCCATGCATCTATAGATTGCCATGAGGGTAGTATTTTGTTCAGTCCCCCAGGCACAGCACCATTCAGTGTCAGGAGGACAGGGCCGGAGATCAGCCTAGAGCCGAACTGTTGTGCGATAGTCGGGGACGCAGCACCGCCACACCCTATCATTAGGGAGTTTATGGATGTATTCCCAGAGGATCTTCCAGGACTTTTGCCCGACAGAGATGTGGAGTTCACTATAGATCTAGTGCCGGGTTCATCACCAGTATTCCGGGCTTGCTATAGAGTGAATTCCAAGGAGGCCATAGAGATGAAAGAGCAGATTGATGACCTGTTGAAAAAGGATTTCATTCGATCCAGTGCTTCTCCATGGGGAGCGCCAGTGCTCTTTGTGCCTAAGAAGGATGGTACAGTCCGGTTGTGTATTGACTATCGGGCCTTGAATGCCATCACTATCAAGAACAAATATCCTCTGCCCAGGATAGATGATTTGTTCGACCAGTTGAGCGGGGCGAAGGTGTTTTCCAGGATAGACTTGAGATCCGGGTACCACCAGGTGAAGGTTAGGCCAGCAGACATCCAGAAGACGGCGTTCAACACGAAGTACGGGCAGTACGAGTTTCTGGTGATGCCATTTGGTCTCACAAATGCGCCAGCTGTCTTTTTGAATTTGATGAATAAGACATTTTACCAGTATCTGGATAAGTTCGTCGTGGTGTTTATCGACGACATCCTGATATACTCGAAGACGCCAGAGGAGCATATAGAGCACTTGCGGATAGTTTTGGGGATTATGAGGCAGGAGAGATTGTTTGCCAAATTGCCGAAGTATGAGTTCTTTTTAGACCGAGTGGAGTTTCTCGTCCATGTAGTCACTGGAGATGGAATCTCGGTGGATCCCAGGAAGATTGCTGCAGTTGAGACGTGGAAGGCTCCGACATCAGTTTCAGAGATCAGGAGCTTTCTGGGTTTAGCAGGCTATTACAGGAAGTTCGTCCAGGACTTTGCTAGGATAGCTGAACCCATGACGAAGCTGACGCGGAAGGACGCAGAGTACATTTGGTCAGAGGACTGCCAGACAGCATTTGAGGAGCTGAAGAGGAGGCTGACGACTGCTCCAGTTCTGACTTTACCTTCAGGTTCTGGAGGTTTCACCATATACAGTGATGCTTCTGGAAAGGGGCTAGGATGTGTCCTACAGCAGCATGGAAAAGTAATTGCTTATGCATCTAGGCAATTACGGACTCATGAGAGGAATTATCCTACCCATGACCTAGAGTTAGCTGCGGTGATCTTTGCACTCAAGTTATGGAAACATTACTTATACGGAGAGCGTGTGGAAATCTTTACTGACCACAAAAGCTTGAAGTATGTGTTCACGCAGAAAGAGCTGAACATGAGGCAAAGACGATGGTTGGAGTTGATGAAGGACTTCGACATCGATTTACAGTATCACCCCGGGAAGGCAAATGTGGTGGCGGATGCGCTGAGCAGGCATCCGATGGCATGGTACCTGATGATTGATCGGCATTTGCGGAAGGATCTGGAGAAGCTCGATATCGAGCTAGTTCGGCCAGGATCAGTGATACAGATGATGGCGCTTGACATTCAGTTAGGTTTGATGGAGCAGATCCGGGAGGCACAGTCTACAGATGAGAGCCTTCGCAGACTTCGACCCCAGGCGTTAGCTAGATTGCTAGATGACTTCACGATAGCAGAGGATGGATCCCTGAGGCATGGCAGCCGATTGTGCGTGCCGAAGAAAGAGCTGGTAGAGGCAGTTTTGCAGGAGGCGCACCGATCGAGATATTCTATTCACCCTGGTGCTAACAAGATGTACCGTGACTTGCGGAAACATCTTTGGTGGCACGGGATGAAGAGGGATGTATCGCGTTTTATTTCGAGATGCCTAGTTTGCCAGCAGGTCAAGGCGGAGCGCCAGAGGCCAGCTGGTTTGTTGCAGCCGTTACCCATTCCCGAGTGGAAGTGGGAACATATTACGATGGACTTCATTTCAGGACTTCCTCGTTCCCAAGGAGGGAAGGATGCCATCTGGGTCATCATAGACAGGCTGACGAAGTGTGCGCACTTCATACCCTTCAAGGTGGGGCTTTCTACCGAGAAGTTGGCGGAGCTATACATGCAGCAGATAGTTCGCCTACACGGAGTGCCGGTGAGCATCGTGTCAGACAGAGACAGCAGATTTACATCCCACTACTGGAGGAGCTTGCAGGAGGAGTTGGGCAGTAGGCTCAAGTTCAGTACGGCGTACCACCCATAGACAGATGGGCAGTCCGAAAGGACGATACAGACACTGGAGGATATGCTGAGGACCTGCGTGCTGGACTTTGGAGGATCATGGGAGAGCCATCTGCACTTGGTAGAGTTTTCATACAACAACAGCTACCAGGCCAGTATTGGTATGTCTCCTTTCGAGGCGCTATATGGACGACGATGCCGCACACCGTTCTTTTGGGATGATGTTGGAGATAGAGTCATGCTTGGGCCAGAGATGATCACGGATGCAGCAGAGAAAGTCGGGATGATCAGAGACAAGCTCAGAGTAGCTCAGGATAGGCAGAAACACTGGGCTGATGCTAGTCGCAGACTAATGGAGTTCGCAGACGGTGATATGGTGCTAGTAAAGATATCACCTACTAGAGGGACGATCTGGTTCGGACGAGGAGGGAAGCTGAGCCCCAGATACATCGGGCCATTCGAGGTACTTGGCAGGATCGGAGAGGTAGCTTACAGGGTTGCACTTCCACCCAATCTAGCAGGAGTTCACGACGTCTTTCACGTATCTCAGCTGAGGAGATATGTTCCAGACCCCAGTCATGTGCTAGATCATTCAGAGTTGGAGGTCGGACCGAGCCTTACAGTTTCTGAGCAGCCAGTGGAGATATTAGACAGGAGAGAGAAGAGGCTGAGGAACAAGGTTATACCCCTAGTACGAGTAGCTTGGAGCTGTCACTCCCCAGGTGAATCTACTTGGGAGAGGGAGTCGGACATGAGGGAGAGATACCCTTACTTGTTCGATCCAACCGCTGCGAGGGAACCACCCGTTCCCGCTTGATACCTTAGAGGTTAGTTTCGATCGCAGCCTTAGTCATTTTGTTGCATTGCTTGCTATGTTAGAGTATTGTAGGGTCTTCAATTCTTGTGAATTTCGAGGACGAAATTTTTCAAGGAGGGAAGACTTGTAAGCCCCTGATTTTCAAATTTTATTTTAATTAGTGTTAATTGATTTTTAATGTCAAATATAGCCTTAAAATGATTATTAGGATTTTTAGAAATTTTTCTAGAAATTTTAAATGATTTTTCAATAAGTTTTATATATTAAAATATTAATTTGTAATTTTTAGAATTATTTTAATATAATTTTGTAATTTATCAAATTGTTTTAATTATAGTTTGTAATGATTAGAATTGATTATATATCAGTTTGTAATAAATGATTTGTTTTTAAATATGGAATGTAAATTATATTTGCATTTATATTCTGTTGGGGGCCTAGTGTAATAACCTAAAACTTGGGGGCCTAATTGCTAACTACCCGAACCCCCCCCACGACCGAACACTCTCTCTCCTCACCCACTCGCGTTGACCCCCGGCTGCCCCGACCGCCACGACCGCCCTGCCTCCGCCAAATCCGGCTGCCCCCACCGCCTCAACCCCCCTATAAAACTCCCCCCTCTCCCCCCGACTGAACCCTAACCCTAAATTCTCTCCACCACCCCCACGACCACCTTTCTCCCAGTTCTTCCCCGAAACCCTAGACTAAACCCTAACTCCGGCGTAACCCCACCACCAGCTCCACAGCCACCTACATCGACCCCAACTGCCACCGTTCGACTCGCCCTGTCACGCCGACCCCAGCGCCACCCGACCGCCCTGACCACGACGCCTCCTCCGCCCAGGCGCCACCCCGACAGCAGCCCATCTCCGGACACGTATGTGTCAGTCGTATTTTCATGTCTCATTGTGTCTCGTTTTCCTGTGGACGACTCGCCAGGACACGAGCAGTCTTTGGGTAAACGTGGACACGGCCGATTCAGTCCGTGCGTGTCGTGCGTAGCACGGACACATAGATACCTGTGTCCTAAACTGTCTGGACACAGAACCGTTTTAATTTTTTTTATATAATCTAACCTAAACGAAATAAAATAAACAAGACTCTAATCCTAACAATCGGGCCAAGTTGGCCCACTGGCCAGCGGCTGCAGTGTTAAACCCCCCCTGCTTGCGCGCTCGGGTTCGAGCCCCCCCCCCCCCCCCCTCTTATTTCTGTTTCCTTTTCCTTTTCTTTTTCAGTTTCTTTTCTTTTTTTTTCTGTTTTATATGTTTATATATATATATATATATATATATATATAATATATATATATTTTTTATATATATATATATATATATATATATATATATATATATTATATATATAATATATATATATATATATATATATATATATATATATATATATATATATTATATATATATGTATATACTATATTTAGACAGTATTTTATATATATGTATATATTTTATAGTTAGTAAATTTTATATATATATGTTTATATGTATATATATAC
Organism: Iris pallida; assembly: GCA_029216955.1. Lineage (NCBI taxonomy): Eukaryota > Viridiplantae > Streptophyta > Magnoliopsida > Asparagales > Iridaceae > Iris > Iris pallida. The sequence continues at coordinate 4,262,709 of JANAVB010016599.1, forward strand.
ATATATGTATATATATTTTCATGTGTATATATATATTATATATATACACTATATTATTAAGTGTTTTCTTATATATATATATATATATATATATATATATATATATATATAATTATATATATATATATATTTTATATATATATATATATATATATATATATATATATATATATATATATATATATATATATATATATTTGTACATATATATATACTTTATAAATTAAGTATTTTCCTTACATATATATATGTACTTTTAAAAAAACATATGTATGTATATTTTCACTATGCATAACTTTACTATATTAAAATAATAATATTTATTTCTACCACTTTGTATTTTCTGTATATTTAAATTACTGCAACCATTTGGTGTCCAAGCCTAGCATGGGTATTTGGGCTCAAATATGTTTTCACATATTCAAGACCTGTACAAGTCATATTGGACTTGATTCATGGCCTTGGGTCCTGTATTTGAACTTTGGTTTAAATTATATACATGGACAAAATATGCAGATAATTAATTATTGTGTGCAATGATGTTTTTTGATTTTCTAAAAATACTTAAATACTGCTAAAATTATGGAAAAATAGTTTTTAGATACTATGTTACCTTAGCTAATTTAGTATAATTTTTGTAGTATTTAATTCACTGTTTTGCCACTAGTTTGGCATATGAAACCAAAACTCATTATCTGTATACTTAGGAAAACTAATTTTTATAAAATACTTGTACTGGTTAATAAATTCCAGAAAAATTATAATAAATTTCTATGATTAACAAGGATCACTTTGATACTTTACTTTAAACAAAACTAGGATTTTTGTCTATCTCTAAAATTGTTAGAACACAATAGTCGTTTGATTTATTTATTGATTAATTACGACTTGTAGCTTTTTGTGTTATTTTGAGTTTTAGCCGTGTTAACCTCAACCCCTCACTAGTGTAAAGACCCTAGAAAGTTAGTTAAAGTAGTGTGTTACCCCACATTGGTCTCCTATGCCAAAATCATCATTTTGGCTAGGTGCCCAGTCACAAGTCGTATTTCACCAGTTAGTGTCCTAGTGTTTTAGCTTAGTGTAAAAACTAAGTTATTATATTTACTTCTACAGCGACGAGTTACCGGACATCCATAGCACTGTTATCGCAGCTTGTTTTGTTTTGCTTTGCTAGAGGCAAGTATTTTCTACGAACTTTACATATTGTCACATAAATGAACTGTAAAACCCACCATGTTAAATGCTGATCCTTGGGGTAGCAAGTTAGATCTCTACATGTTGTACTTTCAGTTACTACCATACTTAGAACAGTCTTGATGTATCTCTCACATGTTGTATTTTAATATGGGTTATGGGAAAACTGTTAGTAGTGTACGTGATCATACCCCCTTCTCCCGTACGTCTGTACCGAACAAAGTTTCATTTTATATGATTACTGCATCGTAGGCCTTTATATCAAGGCGGAGTTGTGCGTATGTACATCTATCGCCCTATCACTTGTACGGAAGTACATTTTATTATGTGCCACAGCACATTGTACATCTATTGACCGATCACGTACTTGTTACAGTTTTAAACATTACATGTACATCTGTCTGTATGACATATGTATCCTTGCCATGATAGATTGTGTGATGCCATGCTTTCCAGTTATTCCTCTCATGTTTATTTCCATGTTTCATATGCTAGTTTGCTAGATTTAGCACTTGCTTCCGTCCTGACAGGATAACGTTGTAGGTGTCCTTACTGAGGAGGAGTTACTCTGCGACACATATTATGAGGTTACTGCCGAGGATCCGGCTCTGCTTTACGAGGATGTTCCTGTGGGAAACCTCGCCTAGTTGTCTTTTGTTTACTTAGACTTTTGAGAGTAGACATGTATTAGACAATATCTTTTTGTAACTGGACATGTATCCAGTTTTACTTTACAGTTCACTTGTACTTGGACATTTTACTATATACGACGACTTTTGTGTTTGGAGCATTTATGATTCTTCTTCACTTATAGAACTGTTAGCACATTTAGCCTTATCCTGTTGTCTTTAGAACAGCTTACTACGTTTTATCTCAACGTAGGCTGGGCATGACTCGGCCTGGCCCAACAATTTGGGTAGCGGGTCGTGACAGGTATCTTTCCACTATCACAATTCCTCTCTTTTTCGTCCAAAATACCCAAAATTTGTCATAAAAATCAGTCTCAACTCTAGCAACTTTGAAGAACCATAACAACCAACTCTGGACTCCATTTTACCTCCATGTTTTTTGTTTGAACCGTACTGATGTTAGCTTTGATGGACTATAATTTATTTTTAGCAAATTTCTAATATATTTTTCTGTAAAATTATTTGATTGCCAGTTGTCCGAAAATCGACGCGTCGTACTATTTTTGAGAGATTTCGGGAGATCCCGAACTCGATTTTGCAATCCGTTTGATGTTTCAAAAAGCTGACATGATGATGTATAACATGCAAATTTTTAGAAATAATTTTAAAAGTTTAGATTTTATTTTGGACTAATTATATTTATATTATTTTATGGTATTTAAAATAAACTTTTGACCTAAAATTGTAATATTTTCTACCTAATTAAACTATTTTTTCTCTAAAAATGATACTTTGATATTTTCAAAGTATTTTTCTAAAATATTTTTGGCTAATAAAAAGGATAGTTTCCAAATTAAATTTTATTTTCAAGTATGTATTTATCCAAAATATTTTTTGGCTAATAAAATCTAGTTTTAAAAGTATTGTAAATAATTTTCTAAAATAGTATAAGTATTTATTTACTCCAATTCTATCGATTATCGATTCTTGACCATGACTGATCGTATTTCTTATTCTCTTGCAAAACTGGACTTTCTTATGTCGATCCTAACTAATTAGACTGTTCTGGACTCGATGGAACAATTTGTGCTATCATCGGAGGCCATCTTGCGAAGTTGTAACACCAAAGTTAATTATGTGTCATCATGATCATCACACCACACCAGGAACCATACCAGGCAAGTATATCTTGCCGAATTATACAGTTTATTTCTTGCATTTCTATACTGTTATTGCTTTTCAATCATACTTGATTACTTGTTGCTTATGTTTATGTTATTGTTATTTTTCTTATTTTGCATGCACTTCGTTATTTGTTCACCATGTGTCACCGCTTATTTTATGTGAGTATGATGACGATATTGATTAGTCTTCTACCTTCGTCCTTGAGTTTGACCCGACTTTACACGTAGTCGTGCTTGATTGTTAGACATTGATCTTTCTTATATCTAGGACTGGGAGCGTCCCATGACATTACGATATAGAGATTCGTTATCGACTTGTTATTCCATCTCTAGGACTGAGAGTGTCCCATGGCATTACGGTAGTAGAGACTTATGTTTTATCTCGAGATTGGGAGCGTCCCATGGCGTTACGATATTGAGACGTCTTTATTTGATTGCTACATGTTTTACTTTTCTGTCTTTCCATGCATGTTAATTACTGTTACAATAGGCATGTTTATTGTATCTTGTTATGTCCCTCTGAAGGCCTGGTGATCTCTCCAGGTGTGTGTATTTTCTTGACTTTCCGCAGGAGTTTTCGCCAAGATCATGATCCTCTCCTTCCCATCGAAAGATGACTTGCTCTTCGATCATCCTTCGCTGCTTGTAATCTTTATTTTGCTATTTCCTTCCCTCTAGTTAAATACTTGATAGTAGATTTGTCTCCACCTAACAACTTGTAAAATAACAATTCATATTTGATTTTATAGTATCTTTATTCTTTTGTTTTGTGGATGAGATTTAGTGTGCCATGATTATACTACATTTACAGCTTACGCATATTTATTCTATGACTGACATGTTTATATACCTAGTCCTACTTATTTTGGGACTGGGGCATTACTATCGTGCAGGAGTTCTCTCTCTTAACCAAATGACTTTTATCAAAGAGCGCTCCATCTCGAAGAATAGCCTGTCGGCACACGAGTTAGTCAAGGATTTCAACAAGCAAGGGACAACATAATGTGTCTGAAGTTGGACTCAAGAAAGTATTTAACATGGTCAATCGGGACTTTGCCACATTATGATCTGTATGGGCCTCGACAAATGGTGGGTGGACAGGGCGAGGGAATGTGTATGCTCTTCCATGTTCTCCATTATGGTTAGGGGTCAGCCGGAGGGATTTTTGGAAGCGGTAGAGGCCTCAGACAAGGGGATCCCCTATCTCCTTACCTCTTCGCTATAGTGATGAAGTTTCTCACTTGTCTGTTGGATGATGCGGCTATGGACGGATAGATTACCCCCTTATTTAGGAAGACAGAACGAGTGGTTTCTCACCTTATTTAGGCTGATGATCTGCTGGAATTCCAAGAGCCATCTAATAGATCCCTTGACACGCTCAAAGAAATTTTCTTTACCTTGGAGGCTTGGTCTAGTTCCTCGGGAAGGTGTTGGTATGTTAGGGGGTGTCTTAGGGTCGAAAAGAAGGTGGTATAAGGGTTGGAAGTAGTCGGGAGGATGGGTTTCTGTTCGAAACAGAAATATGTGCGAAAATAGAAAAGGCTTTCGGTTTTGATGGGATTAGAGGGATGGCCTTCCTAGTTTAAAATATAAATAACTTATGTTTTAAGGGTTGGAATTTATTAGGAATTGGTTTGTAAAGTTTGGTGGAGATTTGATTGACCAATCAAAAGGTTCACTAAGATATATCTCAAAGGATTTAAATGGGATCCAAATTAGGAAAGTAAATATTTGGTTTGCTTCAAAATAAATTTAAATTAATATGGCTGCATATTAATCCATAAAATCAATCTAAAATGGTCCTATTAGGTTAGGGTACCCTAGAATAGGCCCTTGCACAATTTGTTGGGTTATGTTTGGGTCGATAGATTTAATCGAGTCGAAACAGGACCCGAAAGCCTATTAAATGGGTCTTGTATGCCATTTGAAAATAAATAGCACATGAGAGCCAAATTGAGTGGGACATCATTGGCATGTGTGTAGTAGGCTCAAAATAGGTCAAAACCATATTTTGGGTCAAAACATTTGGATCGGGATTGGGTCTCAAACTAGACTTGGAAAATACACAGAATTTTACGGTAAGGGCTAAAATGATTATTTTGCCCTAAAATTGTGCAAAAAAATAATAATAATAATGCAAGGGAACATGTTTGAGTGGAACATGATATACCAAAATGAAGATAGACTCGTCTAGAACACGAATATGGAACTCGTTTTGAGAAATTGACTAATGCTACGCTTCAAAAATTAAAGGTACGATAAAGTGCCTATATAGTCATAATTGAAAATAGAGATATTTTAGCAAATACCCACATTCATATATAGAAACTAGCACTTACCCATATTAAAAAAAACTAGCAAATGTCCCCATTCATATGTTTGGAACAAATTTTTTTTAAATATACCCCACTTTTTAACCTAAATTTTGGCTGATTTACAAAGTATGGGGCATTTCCTAGTTTTTTAAAATAGTGGAGGTATATGCTAGTTTCTATATTTTGTATGGGGACATGCTAAAATATCTCTTAAAAATAAAATATAATTTAATAAATAAAATAATATAATATAAAATAAATAAATAATTTAAAAAAAATTGAAGTGCTTACACAGCAAAAGGGAAATTCTGAAGGCACATCAAAAATTACTTAGGCTAGCCAATTTTTTTAAACTTATTTACAAGTTTGCCACCAAAAAAAATGTTTCAGACTAGCCTAGCTTTTTGAGGACTGTCAAAAAATTAACATTCCATTCTATTGGAAGGACTGTCAAATATTTTGACAATCCTAAATTTTTAAGATTGTTAAAATAATTGACAGTTCTTTCTATTGTAAGGGCTATCGAAATATTTGACGAAAAGGACTGTCAAAAAATTCGACAGTCATGATGATAGTGATGATGTATACAGTGGTTGTGGTGGTAACAGAGAGGAGCTCGACGATGAAGGCGAGGAGGGGGTCGTTGCAGAGGAGCTCGACAACGAAGGCGGGGTCGCTGGCGAAGGCGGCAGTTTAGAGCGGGCGACGGAAAGAGTGGCAACGGCGGACGGTGGGGTCGCGCTAGAGGGAGTTGAGGAGGGCAGATGAGCTCGCGGACGAGGTCGTAGTGGAAGCTAGCGACGACGAGGTCGACGGGGGAGGCATACCCAGCCTGGGCTAGAACCAAGTAGTTTGGGATATGGGCAGTCCCAAAGAAATTTTTGGGTTGTCCTGAGTAAAAAATGGGTCAGCCTGGGCTAGCACCAAGTAATGGGGGCCCTCCTAAGTAAAAAAATGAAATGCCTACAAAATTCCCTAAAAAAAGATATTACTATAGGAAAGAGAAACATCTCTCCCCAAAAAAGAAAGGAGAGAGAAACAGAAGCGTAGAGAGGAGAGAGAAGCATACAATGGAAAAGAAGTTTTTTATGCTTTCCAAAAAGGGTTGTTTACTAAGGGATTGTTTGGTAAACCAGATTTGGAGCCAAATCCATGGAATCCTATGTTTGGATGGAATTGGATATAAAAAATGGGTACCAAATCCAAAATTTGGATTTTGAAGAAAGAAAGTTGGATTTTGGAGGAAGAAAGTTGAATTTACGTTTTAATAATTTTATTGTTCTGTTAAATATTAGTTAATACTAATCAATAATTATTAAATAATAAATTAATTAAAAATTAGCTAATAGTTAGTTATTATTTTATATATCAATTTTTTGTCCTTAATTAATATAAATAAGTTCATCACTTAAATAATTAATTTATTAAATTATATTTTATTAATTAATATTTTGTTATATCTTAATTAATAATTGATTAATTTATTAATCATAATTATAATCTTAATTAATAATTTATCAATTCTAATTTTATTATTTAATATCAGGGTTTGGGTCTCCATAATGTCCAATATTAGGGTTCGAGTCTCATATTCATTGTTGACGTCCAAATATGTTACCAATTTGGAGACATATGGAGACCCAAACCTTAATATTGGACATTACAGAAATCCAAACTCTAATATCAAATATTATATGAGACCCTATTACTAACTAACAATAATTAAATTTCTAGAAAAATTATATTTTCATGTTTGATGATATTTTCGAAAAAAATAAAATGATAAAAATCTAAAAATAAAAATAAAAGTAAAAAAGAACAATAAAATTGAGCTAAAAAAAATTCTTAAAAAATGGACAAACAAAAATTCATTTGTGCAAAAAAATAAAAAAGATGAAAAAATAAAGACAAATAAAAAATATTACCAAAAAATCCAAAAAATGAAAAAGAACAAAAAATTGAGAAAACAATAAAAAAATATAAAAAAATGAAACAAGATAAAAGAAATTTTTTTATTAAAAAGTGGTTTAGAAAAAAAATAACATTTTTTTTGTTCGAAATTTTTTATATTTTATACAATTTTCGTAAATTAACTTTTATAAACTAAACAAATATGAAAATAAATTTTTTGACTTTATTTTTTTTGGGAAAAAAAAATTTATCGAACACCAAATATCCCCTTGTAAACTTGATCAATTATATTGTACAATAAGATCTCGTTTGGTTCGCGTAATCATCTGGTTGGAAAAGGAAAGTGATTACTTTCCTATTTTTAGGTGTCAAAGAAATTGAGGAGGAAAGAAAAATGATTCCCAATGGAAGGGAGATTAGGGAGGAAACTGATTCCATCCATCCAAGCAAGGAATCACTTTCCCACATTGAAATTCACTTTCCTTTCCAAATTTCTTGGCATTTCCAAACATTGGAAAGAAAAATCAAGAAAAATTGTAATTTGTCAAAGGAAAGGAAATGCCAAGGAATTGAGCATCTCCAACCCTATTGTGAGTTTGGGAAAAAGTTGTTGCCACATAGGAATAACAAGTTTTGATTGCTAAAGTCCTTCTCTAATGCAAATGTCAAGTAAATTGTGAAAACATGGCAAAATTATTGTGAACTTGGTTGTCTAGTTCTAGACAATGCACTTGACAATAACTTTACCTCCACATCATCAATTATGAATTCAACTATTTAGAAGGAAGGAAATGAGGAAAGAAGTTGTCTTGGAAGTTAAAAAAGTAGATCTTATTGTCTTAGAGCATCTCCAACCCTATTGTGAATTTGGAAAAAGTGGTTCCCACATAGAAATAACAAGCTTTCTTTTCAAAGTACTTCTCCAATGCAAATGTGAAATAAAGCGTGGAGTTGACATGACAATGACATGACAAAGACAATGTGAAGTTGGTTGTCTAGATCTAGACAATGCACTTCACAATGACTTTATGTCCACATCATTAATTGTGAATAAAAATGTTTATAAAAAAAAGTAGAAGAGTAGAAGTTATTTTGGAAGTTGTAAAAAAATAGTTATTGTCTTTTCAATACTTTTGCATTGGAGAAGGTTTTTCAAACTCATTGTCTTTTGTGAATATAATATTGCCACCTATAGAAGGCATTGTCTTGTGTCTCTTGCCACCTAAGAATCACAATATAAAACAAGACAATAGGGTTGGAGATGCTCTTATCAAGCTTCTGTATTGGAGAGTATTTTTTCTACCTTATTGTCTTGTGTGAATATAATCGTGCCAACTAGGAACAATACTGTTTTGTGCCTTATACCATATATTAATCACATTAGAAGACAATAGGGTTAGAGATGCTCTAAAAAAAGCTTTCCACTAAACTGTAATAGTCCACGTGACATTTCATGGCCATTAGATCAACAAATAATAAAATCTAATAGGTCGAGGACTCCTCTTGGAAAGAAATCAGCCTTGAGGTGTCTACACACAATTTGGCACAAAAATTTTGAAGGGCTAATTTTTAACTTGGTACTCTCAACTATCTATGTTTAGCAACTTGATATTCTAAACTTTCAAAATAGTCAACTTAATACCATCAACTATTGAATATTTTTGATTTCTCTCTCTGGCGATCCCCCCTCTCTCCGGCGGGGAGAGGCAGCGGCAGCAACGGGTGCGTGCGGACGGGGCGACGCACGTGGGCGAGGACACAACAGTAGCAAGGTGTCGCGCGGGGGTCGGCGCAGCAGCAGCGGGGCGCCACGTGCAGGTGCCGTGCAGGCGCAGACGAGGCGCGCACGCACGGACGACGAGTGCGGGTGAGACATGCACACGCGAGCGGTTAGCGTAGGCGGGCAGGGTGCGGTGAGCGCGGGCGGGAGGTGCACGCGTGCGGACGATGCCCGAGGAAAAGCTTATGGTATAAGTCAAAATGACTATTTTGAAAGTTTATGGTTTAAAAATCATCATGTGAATAGTTGAGCGTATTAGGTTCAAATTTATGGGTGCGGCTATACGCATCCCATGACTTTCTAAGCACACCCCATATAATTTAAGTTGAAAATTAGATTAATGTTAAAAGACTCATATACCCATATGACCTTCCTATCACACCCCACCATCCTTCTTCTTCCTTCTTTCATTTTCACATTCTTCTCCAACCCAACCCCAAAACCCTAGAAAAATTCTACTTTGAAATTGTGAAGAAGGCATCATGGAGGAAGGAAGTCCACTTCAAAGACACAATCCTTCTTTTTCGGTTTGAAGCACTGTATGTGAATCGTAGAACCAAAAAAAAAAAAAAAAATTTTGCGATAAGCACGATCGACACAGGTCGAACGGAACACTGTCTGTTCGACCTGTGTCGGCCGAACATTACATGTTCTGTTCGACTTGTCAAACTGAACAAAACATGTTCGATCGAGGAAAGTCGAACATATATATGGTAGTTCGACCTGTAATGGTCGAACAATAAAGCTTTGTCCGACTAGTTGTGGTCGAACATTGTGTTTTTTTATTTAATTTTTCGTTCAACCAGCTTTGGTCGAACGTTAGCAAAGAAGTTCGACTGTCGTGGGTCGAACTCCAGTCCGAGCGCTCGACAAACCAGGCTCGAACAGAACCGTGAAAATCTAAAATTTTTTCGAAATTTATTTCGTTTTCACACGATTGAAGGGATTCGAAAAATCCTAGCAGTAATCCTAAGCGAAAAATCCTAGCAGTGATATTGGGATTGGACTTGGGAGCATATGGGATCGGAGAGGAGAGGGGACCGGTCGGTTGGAGAGAGAGAGAGAGGAGAGTATAGAGGTTAGAATGATTTGGAGTGTGCTTAGGAATCATAGATATATTTTAGGTAGAATAAAAAATAATATTTTGATCATTTGATGGGATGTATTTAGCATTTATACTAATTTTAATCAATTTAAATATGACGTAGTTAGCACTTTAGGGTATGCTAAGTAAGTCATGGGGTGCGTATAGCCGCACCCCAAATTTATATTAGAGTGAACCAAACTAGAAATTATATTTGTACGGTCCCATTCTCTCTCTCTCTCCTCTTCTTCCGGTCCGCCGCCAGCCACAATCGTCGTCCTCTTCACCGGCGGAGCACACCTTCGCTTCATTCCTTCTTTCTCTCTTCTCTCTCTCCACACGTCCGCTCTCACCATCAATGGCTCTTTTTCTAACTGCGCATAATTTGAAGCCGCACGCAAGTTCTTCGACCAAATGCCGCAACGGTACTTCTTCAGTTTTTCTCGCCAAATTTGAGGATTTTTCCTACTCAATGCTTTCACCTGCAAGCCCGGTACTCTTGGAAAGTCGGCGCGGTGTCCGTTACGCTGCGTGTTGGGCACGCACGAGCACAGGCACAGCGAGGAAGTAAAAGGCATGATGCTGTGCATGCGAACGTTTGTTGGTTTTGAAGTATTGTGCTTATTATGGTAAGTCAATAAGTATGAAAGTTTATTGCTTTTAACAAAAATTTGCTAATGGTCATGTTCTTTATTCCAGGCCCAGCTTCTGGTAACTGGGATTTCGGCGGCGGCGCCATCCCGGAGCATCATGGTCTCCATGTTCACGGACTTGGCAACACTGCTAATGGCAGCAATCCCACCGGTTTGAGCTCTTTATCCCACGTTTGAAAAATGCACACTAAAAATAGAGAAGAACTCGTGTATTACCAGGGCCGGCCCCGCGGTTTGGGTTGCCTTAGCCGGAGCTAATTTTTATTGCCCTTTACCCTTATTGAAAGATAAATGTTTAATTTGGATTTTTGTTGGACCGGTCCTAAGAAAACTAAATGGCCTGGGGGGTTGCCCTATGGAGGGGGGTTGCCCAAGCCCGAAGTCTTGTCAGGCTTACCCCAGGACCGGCCCTGTGTATTACTTATGTGTTGTGTGTAATTAGGGCCTCACTGTAATTATATTACGACGGAAACTAGTGCCCCCCCAAGACCCGGTTTGCAATGGTGTTCACATGTGAAAATTTAGAAGCTGGTAAAGATGGTAACTTTTTTATTACCTACGTTCCTTAGTACTCCATTATGTTTTGGAATGCATTAGATTGTTTTATGTGCAAGAGACAATGATACTAGTGCCATTCATATTGAAAGTTTGTGATATTCTAGATTTTACTTATAGCTAGCCTAGGGATGGGATGACAGCGTAATCTGGTTACCAAGAATTGGTTAAGTACATATAACTGCTTGTCCAGTTCTAGTGGATAGACTTTGGAGTTATGATGTCACGAGCCTTTCGAACTAGAACATTTCATGATCAACTTTTTGCTTCTTATATAAATTTTGTTTCTTCGATCAAGTTTTGCATGACTTTCTAGTTAGATAATCCACATGTTTAAGATATTCAGTTCATTTGAATATGGTAGTTTGGCGAGTTAAGTGGCCGAGACAAGACTGATTTTTGGATCGGATATTGGGAAGAAGTGAGAGGAACGGATGCCATATATGAGGGCATGATGTTGGCGACAATGAGGTTAGGAAGGATAGACAGAGGTTGAGGATTTTGTTGGTGGAAAATTGTGTTTGCTCTTGAGGAAGTAAAGTGGCCACTGGTAGCCTCGAAACAGGGGGAGGCAATCAACGGGGGCGAGGTGTTCTAGGTGATGGTGACATAGGTGGCAATAAGGGACGCAACTTAGGTGGAGTCTGTTGGTGACAAAGTTATTTGGGATGCAAAGGAAGTAGAGTGACCGACCACAATGGTGGAGAGGAGGGTGCAGTCGATCGTAGACAATAATCATGGGTACCAATGGTTAGAGATCACTAGGGAGGACAAGAGGGAATGGGTCAATCTTGTGATCACAAGGGAGGATCAGAGGGAGTTATGATTAGAGAGATAGAGAAGGGGGATATAAATCCTTAACCGACCGCTACTTATTCTTCAGACATGCAAATATCCCCTAAAGTACATATTACACTTTAGAATTTAGGTACACCCCTACTACCAATTCCTTTTAGGTCTTGTCCTCTCCTGATGCAATGGCCTAAGGACTGCCACCTCATCGGTGGTAGGATCCATCCTAGGGTGGTAGTCTGTGTCACTTTTTATCAAATATACTAGCACAAATAGGTGTCAAGCATCTATGGATGCATTATATAAATAACGAGGAATTGGGTTGAAGAAAATATATAAGGAAGTTTTGACTGCAAGCAAGATCTTCTATATGTCACAACTATTTCTTCTATGTTCAACCTTCCAAAACCAGCATGAAAGCGTTTAACTTCTAAGTTGAGGTAAGATTTTTTTCCCTTCCTAACATGGGTACCAATGGTTAAAAGCTATATAATCTCGCACTAGATTTTACTTTTAATATACTTTCCTCTAAAATGGAGACATCATATTCAGAAATTACAATCTAAACAGTCATAACATAGGCAACTATAAATAAATTCAGAAGCAGTCTTTTGTAAGATATAGACAATGTGCACGCTATTAGCAAACTAAAATGGAAAAATAAATACCCCATCTTTAATTCTACATCAATACTAGTTTATAAAATGAGACTTGTACAGTATTGCAATTTCTTTTGTTAATATGCCTATCTTGGGAATTTAACTATTATAAAACAATAAAAAAAATTTGTAGAGACATAATATTGAATGTTCCAGATTTGTTAATATGCCTACTTGGGAATTTAACTATTATAAAACAATAAAAGAATTCTGTAGAGACATAATATTGAATGATCCAGATTAGGAAATCTAAGTTTAGAATATGCAAATTTCAATGACATAATATTGTTGTGGTGGATAACTTAAACTTTATAAAAATCTTAGATTTCTTTGACCTCCCCTCCCTCCCTCCCCCTCCCTTGTTTTATTTGCTATTTGCCTGTATTTTCTTTTGAGCAAAGTAATTAAAGGCGCAAGGCGCACTGCAGTGCACTGCAGTTCAATGACATAATATTCATTTGAGACATGAGGCATAAGGCAAAGCACGAGCCTCATGAATGCGAGGCATGTATTTATTCAACTTTTTTTAATAATATTTTTAAATCATATATGACTATATGTAATAAATATTGAAAGTGGATGTGTCAGAGTAGTTAACTATAAATCGTGTGGCCTCTTTTTTTCTTTTAATCTACTGAGCAGGGAAACTTATGGGAGTTTAGGGCTTCTTTTCTCCTTTTGATCTTATGCAAAATTTCAATTTCCAAGATATATTAACGGTCAGATCCAACTTTGATCTTCACTTACACGGAAAAAATATTGGTTAGCAGAAAAACATATAAAAGAAAACATAAAGCAACATATGCATAAGACGCGCCTCAAATGGGCACGAGCGTCACTATGAGAGTCAATGAGGTGCGCATAGAGGTTTGCGCCTGAGGCATGCCTTTAATAACTTCGCTTTTGAGGTTTATCTGGTATTTGCCTATCTAAAATAAAAAATTATATATATATATATATATATATATATATATATATATATATATATATATATATATATATATAGTGCTAAGGGTTATATCAACCTTGACTCCCATGTTGAATTAGGCACCAAAACAATTTTGATATAGAGATTTCTTCTGTAATACAAATCTCAACTTGAAGGTACTTCCAGAAGAGATGGAAAGGTTAAATGAATTTGGTATCACCACGGAAAATAGGATAGACAAAGGGACCTTCAAACCCCAAATCTCTCTTTTGAGTTTTTCAGAAGAACTCCACCTTCAAATCCCAAATGTCGGGGATTAAATCAAATATATAGGTTACATATATAAATAATTCCAACGATTTATATGCTTTAGTAAAGATCCTGCCACCACACAGAAACTCTAGGGTAGTGGTGAGGTTATTTATACTATTCTAATATGCTCATGCAGGTCGAATGCCCATTTTTGGGGTTGAGAGCTGGATTGTAACTAGTACTATATATTTTTTAAAATCCATTTAAATTGACATGCTATATGAGATTTGAACATGGGTTGCTCTAGTACCATTTAAAGATCTCAACACTACACCAAAATTATAGAGTTATGGTGAGGTTTGATGGTTATATTGTGTATTATTCTAATATGTGCTGTGACCATACTGGCATATACACAAAATAATGATAATTAGCTTAAAGAGTACTTGGAAGGTGCTAATGGCAACAAAACTCGTGCAATATCCATTTATTGGTCTCTTTGTTGAGTTTTCTCTTCATTTATGGGGTTACTCCTGGTTTTAAACATAGTTTGCAGTATCGGCCGATACCGATCCGCTACGGCCGATACCGATCCGATACGGCCGATACCGATACTAACCGATACCGATATTTGTGGTCTCTTTTCGGTCAATTCGGCAAATAAAATTGAATGAAAAAGACAAATCAATAAGGATTTAAAAGCATAGTAAGGTTGTACAAGCATGTAAATGAAGTAAACTTATCTATTGCATGTAAACTAATTGGCAAGGGTAACTACTATTTCATTCAATTTGAAAACTACTAAGAAAAAACATTAAAAATACTTAAAATTATGCATAAATATATAAAATATATTTTCTAAAATATTAATAATTATTTGTTTTCCGATACCAAAAAAATTCGATACTCCGATCCGAAACCGTAGATACCGCCGATACCGGTACTCATAGGAATGGTCCGATACCGATAGTGGGAACCTTGGTTTTAAATAACATAGAAATTGAGTTGCAACCTAATTATCAACCTCTACCACAAAAATATAGTAATTGCAAAGAGAAGTGGCACCTGGGTTGTAGGTTGTGGGTTGTTGAATCAAGATATGTATCGTATATCAATTTGCTTGGTTATATATAATTTATAATATCATATTGTGTATCATGATGCATCGTTCCTAACAAATTTGATTGAAAATTAATATAATAATACATATATAGATAAATTGAACATATTAAGGAAGTAAGTTTAAGATGTATCATCAAGCATTTAGTGACATGTTAGTCATAAAGTCAAAATTAAAAACAAATGTATAATCTTAATATTACACGATGTTATTATTCATGAATATTGAGGTTTTAAAGAAGGATATGCTTTCTGTTAGTGTTACCGAGAAAAAGACTCTTTAACATAGTTGAATGGAAGAAAAATATTCAAACAACCGACCCCAAAAATCTGGGATAAAAGTTTTGTTGTTGTTGTTGCTGCTGATGTTGGCATTATTCATGAATAATGCATTGTTGCATCCATAACTTAACTATTAAACTTCAGTGAGTTGACATTCACAATGAAAATCTTTTACATGTTAATATTTTATACAATGCAAAGCTCGTTAAAACCCTAGAAATCAGTTGTGGGAAAACTCTCAAGAAAAGACCAAAACATGGAGAAGGCCAAGAAATAAAAAGAATACTAAAACGAAGAACAAAATATTTATATTTTGGGAACCACTTACCTGAGCTGAACTCTCCGGATATCTTGGATGCAATCAACAAAGATGTTGGAAGTCGTCACTGGATATGTTGATGCCTACGAAGGACGTGTTGAGGGAATATGCTGGAGTCGAAATGGATGTTTGAAAGTAGATGGTTATTAAGAGAGTACGCTCCGAAGAGGAGGTTGTATTTAACGAAGAAGTTGAAAGTGGTTTTAAAGGGTTACATGGGTATTCGAGTTGAGTTTTAGAGTTGTAAAAGCGGGTTGAAACAATTTAGAGTAAGATTAGCCGATAATTTCTTTATCGGCTGATACATCATATTGGGTGCTACATATCACAATATATGAAGTGTATCATAATATAAGTTGTTGTCGTTCAACAAATCATATCGTCTATAAATTTTATCTGATCGTCTAGGAACATATTTGTTGTGTATTGTAGAGTATTGACAACATAATGTATGTATAACACTACTCCAACATGCCTAACACATGTCAGTTGGACTGAGTTGTGTTTATAGTGGCGAATGAATTTTATGTTTGTGATCTACAGTGAGTATTAGAAGACATCAAAACTTTGATGATTCCATTATACATGATTGAAATAAGAGGTACACAAATGATATTGATATCATACAACAATAAATATGTGCCATAGTAATGTTAAGTTAACCGTTATTATTTTACTATAGAAATGAATAATCAATCTTTCAATAAGAAAAAAGAACACCGTTTTTGTCTCTTTCATGTCCATTTCTGTTACCACAAAAGTGGAGCTCAATTCCAATCTGCATTTCTAAGAAGCTTTCTTATAAATGAATATTTGGTTATGTAAGGATCAAAAAGGCTGCTTAGAAACTGTCGTAGGTGGTTTGGGCATGTAGAATGGGAATAATGGGATGATATATTATTGATGTGAGAGTACATATATATATATGAGAGGCTAACCCCTCTCACTATTGCTCTATCCGATGTGGGACTAACGTCCAATACTACTAATACTACTACTAATATTTAACACCATCCCTCAAGCTGGAGCATAGATGTCGATCATGCCCAACTTGTTACACATAAATTGAACTGGAGGACACAAAAGAGACTTTTTGAAGATATCGGCTATTTGATCACCGATCCACTGGTTCTCACATGGTGAAATTTTATCATCCCCTTTTTATACTCGTTACCGACAAAGTAAATGTCAATTTTAATGTACTCCATTCTTTCATGAAATACATGATTGATAGCAATATGAATAGCAGACTGGTTATCACACCACATGTTTGCTGCTTTAGATCTTGCTTTTTCTCCCAGCTGTTGTAGAAGATGCTTCAGATATAATACCTCTGCTGTGCCATGATCAATGACTCGATATTCTGCTTCCGTACTTGACCGTGCTATCACATTCTACTTCTTGCTCTTCCATGATACCAAGTTTCTGTCAATAAATACCGAGTTGCCAGATGTATACCGTCTATTCGTCAGGCTCGCACCCCAGTCAGCATCGGTAAAGCATTCAACACGAGTATGTCCATGATTCTCCATCCGAATTTATTTTTCTAGATTCTGGACTAGATAGCGTAGAAATCTGAGAACTGCTTGCCAGCGTGGAACTCGTGGAGAAGCTATAAAATCTACTTGTGATACTTACGGCGAAGGAAATGTCCGGACGAGTCATGACCGCCAAGTAGTTGAGTTTTTCAACCGCTCGACGATACTGATCCGGATTGGTCATCAGGACCCCCTCGTCTTGGAGCAACTTTGCTCCTGGAACATAGGCGAAGTTGCTCCATTGGCTTGCATCAGTCCTGCATCATTTAGTATATCCATCACATGCTTTCTCTGAGACATTACAATGTCTCATTTACCCCACGTGACTTCAATGTCCAACAAGTAGTTCAATGATCCTATATTCTTGATTTGAAATTATTCTCCCATAAATTTCTTTAGTCTTGTAATACCCTTGCTGTCGTCTCCCGTGATTACAATGTCGTCAACATAGACACCAACTAGTATCCTTCCAACTGATGTCTGTCAGTAGAATACCGAATGATCATTCTTTGATTGGCACATGCCAAACTGAGTAACGACATGTGTAAATCGACCAAACCACGCACGAGGTGATTATTTGAGACCACAGAAGACCTTTCGCAAATGACATACTTTTGCAACGAACTTGAAAAGTTGCTCCACATACATTTCTTCTTCAATATTCCCGTGGAGAAATACATTCTTAATATCAAGTTGAAGCAATGGCCAGTCATAGCGAACAACTAAAGCAAAGAGTACGCATACTGATGTCATCCTAACAATTGGAAATGTCTCAAAATAATTCGCACTATATGTCTGAGAATATCCTTTAGCCACCAGACGAGCCTTTAGGCGATCAAGTGTGCCATCTGATTTCACCTTGATCGTGAATAACCATTTGCAACCTACTCTTTACTTACCCGTAGGTAAATCAACCAAGTCTCAAGTATGATTTTTTGAAACGCTTTCATCTTTTCTTCTATAGCAGCAAGCCAACCGGAATATTTTAGACCCTCCTCGGCAGTATTATGAATCTGAATTCCATCAATAGTGGCTATCAAGGACTGGGTGTGGCTCGCGAGCCCTTTGTAGTTGTCTACATACAAGGGATGATCATGACAAACATGACGAGGTCGAGATGGTGGAACAGACGGAGGCGAATCAGTGGAGCTGGAGGAGGAGGATGGCTCTGTGACCGTGGGCACTATCTGCGATGATCGTTCGGACGACGTCGCTACTGACTGACCCGGTGTTTGCGGACCGTCGGACTGGATACTAGCTTAGTAGGAGAGGGCACCCTTACGGGGGCTGTTGTGTTTGAACATGAAACAACAAAAAATTCTTATCTGGATAAACTTGGGGAACTAGATCCGTAGTTTGTGGAAGTGGAGGAAACTCGGTTTCAACGAAGGTAACATCCCGAGAGAGAAAATATCTCTTCAAGGTAGGAGAAAAATATCGATACCCTTTCTGATCTTTAGGATACCTAAGGAAATCACATTAGATTGCCTCAACATCTAATTTAGAAAGAGTCGGTCGGATATCTCGAACATAGCACAAGCAACCAAAAATCTTGAGAGGTAGAGGAAACAGCTCTCGGTCAGGATATAACCGAAAAAAGGAAGTAGTAATACTGAAAACTGACGATGACATGCGATTAATCAGATAGCAAGCTGTAAGATCAAAACCTCTTAGGAGTATGTGCTTGAAACATAAGAGTACACATTGTTTTCAAGATATGGCGATTCTTGCGCTCTGTCACACCATTCTGTTGTGGTGTGTAAGGATATGAAGTTTTGTGGATGATGCCATTGTCGGTCAAATGAGTATTGAACTCACTCGATAGATACTCACAACCATTGTCACATCGAAAGCATTTAATCGGAATACCAAATTGTGTTTTGATTTCGGCATAAAAACTACACCAAAATTTAAATAATTCGGAGCGATGTTCATCAGATAAACAAAAGTGACACGTGAATAATCATCAATAAATGTAACAAAGTAAGTGACACGTGAATAATCATCAACAAATGTAACAAAGTACTTGAAACCCATTATTGACTCAATAGGACAAGGTCCCCATATATATCAGAATGCACCAACTCGAAAGGAGCGAATGCAAATTTATTATGACTCACGGGATAGGGAATCCAATGATACTTAGCCAAACGACACGACTCACAATGAAAGAAGCATGAACATCTAAAAATGGGTACATTTTCTGAGAGCTTGGATTGATGGATGGCCTAACTGACAATGTAACTCGAAAGGATCAAGTTTTACGCTGGCACAGACAACAGAAGAAGGTACGTCAAACAGGTACAAGCCTCCAGCCACATGTTCCTTACCAATAGTCTTCCCAGTCTTTAGGTCCTGAAAAACACAATCACGAGAAAAAAATGTTACCGAGCAATGTAAGTTGTGACTAAGTTGACTAATTGAAAGTAAACTGAACGGGTTCTCCTGTATTTGGACAACCGCATTCTTCAAAGCGTCTTCTCGACCTTCTTTCGCCATGTCGATTACCCCTCTGGTTCGTCCAACCGTTATTTGACAAGTTGAATCGAAGAAATCGTCATGCCAGTGTCCGTTGGTCCCTCCATTGCGTTTCCGACACTAGTGTCTGTAGCACTGTTATTCACCTCAGTGCCCGTTATCCTTTTCTTTTTTTCTTTTTTTTGGAAGTTAGGATTTTTGAAGAGAGGTGGCGGCTAGGGTTTGGATAGTGCTAGGGTTCATGATTAGGTTTAGGGTTTGGGAAGGGAAAGGACGACGGCTGCAAGGGAGGGGGAAATGGTACTGTAGCAGTAGTGTAGCGGGGGTGGCGATACTGTAGCAGAGACTAGGGTTTTTAGTGGAGAGAGAGGGGGGGGGGGGGGGGGGGGGGGGGAAGATAACGGCTAAGATTTTGGCTCTGATACCGTTGTAGAATGAGAATAATGGGATGATATATTATTGATGTGAGAGTACATATATATAGGAGAGGCTAACCTCTCTCACTATTGTTTTATCCGATGTGGGACTAAAGCCCAATACTACTAATACTACTAGTAATACTTAACCGGACATGTGCAATACAGACCAATAGATGCTCCCATATGTTGGAGTGATAATATAGTAGTTAATAGAGCTACTAGGACTAGAGGTAGGCCTAGAATCCTAGAGCCTTCAAAAAAATGACTTTTGTTAGAGTTACAGAGGATGTAACTCTGTTATATGGCCCTTAATAGAGCTGAATGGGAAGAAAGGATTCAAACAGTCAGTCGAACCCAAAAATTTGGAATAAAGGCTTTGTCGCTGTTGTTAAAGGTTAATAATCATTTAGTTTTTGAAATGGTCCATCTGCAATTAGAGTTAAAATGGCGAGAGGAAGTAACCAATTTATAAACTTTAGTTTATTTTCATCTTTTCCTCCACATATCTTTCTGTCCACCCAATGCATGTGGGGAACATCAAATGATTGCTTTTGACCTAAGGTTACAGTGTTGGTTTCAGATCCTTCCTATTAGTACAGATTTCAGTAGTTTCAAGAAGGGGGGGGGGGGGGGGGGGGGGGGGGGGTTCAGTGGCTTTGAATAGGTCTGTCTTAATGGTTTTGGTGGCTTCAATATTAGCTCCAGCTGACGATGTAACCTTGATTTTGACTTGACTACTTCAGTTCCAAGGAGTGTATGATTTCACTATTTTATGTCCTAACAAATTAAACTATATTTTAGGAAATTAATGACTAGGAATCATAAGCGAAGATGATAACGTTGAAACTAAGTAGAAGTTATCTAAGAATTGCCTCACGTGTGGATGGAGTAACTTGTGTAGATGAAGTTGAAGGATGAGCCAATGGCTCGCTTCGCAACCTTGAACCGCGAACCATAAACGTCAAGACGGATGGATCTACTAGAGAATCCCCACAATTCCATAAAGCAAGCTAGTGTCGAAATAGGATTGTAGTGTGTGAGATAAGAGGCAATACTAGCATGTACTTACGACTGCTCTCTTATTTTGTAGATAGGAGTTGGGTTAGGATTACAACTCTGACTTGCTTTTAAGTAAGAGGAGGGACGGTCATTTATAGACCCAAGTGGACCAACTCATGGCACCCACAAGGCTAGGCACCTCTGTGGGCCACAGTCCCACAAGCCCAGAATTGGGCAATCAAAATCGAAACCACATAGTTCTACTTCTCTTATAAACCTATATAGGTATCAAAGCCATGTGTGTATATGTGTATAACTAACAAGTTAGAGTAGATATGCATAAATTAGTATTGAATGATAATCAACATGTCGGATTGTAGCAAATACAACTTGTGCACCAGTATTTGGATTGTAGGCTGCCTGTTAGCAGTTAATTGGTCAGTACCATAGGTGTCAGGTTTTATCCATCAAATTTTCCACGTCTAGCAGAATCTAAGCTGTGCCGACATAGGTTAATCATGTTGTTAACTCGTGCTTGGTGATTGGCTAAAGGAGTCATTTTAGGATCTCGTGGATTGTTTTTTTGCCGGATAATAGGTTAAAGGAGTTATGTTATATATTTGTTATAATGTATTTCTATTTATGTTGTCATAAGAGTCATCACGTAATTAGTTTCAGGCTTGCGATAACATCCTATTCTCCTCATTTTTCACCAGTTTCATTAAAAAAGAATCAAATTTATTTTTAGGACTGAAAAATATTCACAATCCTCAAGACTAACAGTTAGCTATGACACATTATGAAAATAATTGCAAAACAAAAGGTACAATATAAATTTCGAGCTATTCTAGAAATTATAAACAATAGTGCTGGCAAAGAACTGGTGAAACCATTGGTAAAACAGCTTGACAGAGCATTCGTTAGTGAAGTCTTTTTCAGTAATATTACACATTCAATCTTGTTACCATGATTCGCGGAATTTGGCTGTCTTTCTGTATGCAAGAGTAAGAAGGTAACTAATTTTCCATTTATTCAAAGTTACAGGTGCATATTTTCTCGTCCTTTCTTAGATTTCTTCTCATGAAGTGTATGTATCTTCTGGTTAAATGCATATATGGAGGAAAAGGAAAGTTGAAATAGTGATAAAGAGGGCTGTTAAACATTTCCCAAGTGGAAACTAGTAATGAATGAGATATTTCCAGTATATGAGCTTAGAATTTCTAAATTCATTTGAAGGCATGTGAGCGGCTTCTTAGAATTGTAATGTAACATCTCGTAAGGAGGAAAGAATAATTGGAATCGCGGAATTAGCTATATGTGACTCGAATATTGGGTAGACAATTTTCAATTTGACTTGGATGAAGAATTCGTTACAATTAACCCCAAACCTCATGGTGTTAGATGGGTCGACCCGCGGCCCGGGTCAACCGGGTTTGACCGGGTTCCGGGTGGGCAGGGCCCTACCCGGATGGAGAAGCGGGCCGGGACGACCTGGCCCGGGTATGAAAAATCCGAACCCAGCCCGGACCTATGACCTGGTTTGGGGCGGGCCGGGCTTAATCGGGCCTGGGCCGGGCCGGTTCAGGGTTGGGTCCAGACCGGCCTGGTTTTTCAAAAAAAATGAACTTTTCTGTTAATGTTGACAAAAATGAGAAAGAAAGTAACATTAACTAACAAAAAAAATAAGAAAAAAAGTTGACAAAATTTTATTAATGTCAATATAATTTAATATACAAGTATTTTTTTTTTCATAAAATTTGTAATAAATGTATAAGTTGCAAATTGATATTTTATTTTCATAAAATTTGTAAAAAATGTAGTATTTTTTTTCCTTTTCCGTCGTCCGTTATCCGTCTTTCCTCCAAGTTTATTGCTCAGCTCCTCCAGTAGTGTCCTCCAAAGTAAGAGACTGAAAGTCCAGTTCACTGATGTCGACACTTTTCTCTCTTGAGTTTTGATTTCGTTTTTTCGCAGGAACCCAATCTTGAACACAGACACAAGCTTCCAAAATATCTGGCAACATCATGCTCCTCTTCTTGCTTAGCATCCTTGAACCTGTACTAAAATAAGATTCCGATGCTACCGTAGATACCGGACTATTAGTATATCACGTGCTATAGAAGAAAGTATAGGATACGTTTTTTCGTCTCTTTTTCACTATTCTAAAATGGAATAATAAGATATAGATTCATCTTCATTTCCTTCGTAAGAATTTAAATATAACGACAATTCCTGGGTTGGTAGAGAAGATTGTTTTTCTTTCTTCCTTTGCAGTCCACTCTTAGTGTGTGATAGTTTAGACTTTAGACATAAAACCAGAGCTACTACTACCAATTTGAATAGTTGTACTGGGTCGGGTCGATACAACTCTTTCTTCATACAAGGTAATTAAAGAATTTAGAACATCTCTAATTTCTACTTTTAAGTTACTTACATCAACATTCATATTTTCACTAAAATCGTTTAACAATATGAATACGCCATAGAGATTTAATCTTCGTATCAAAAATCGAAGCCAAACAATATAGAAGAGGTATTTCACCCCAATATTTTCGAAACTTTGTTTCTATTTTGGAAACAACATAATCAAAACCTATTTAAAAAATAAATGAGACATGCTAATAATTTCTGTTAACGTTAGAGGAGAAGTTGAATAATTAACCCCAGATAAAATACATGTAGCATTGTAAAATAATTCTAAAAATTCATAAATAGAATTAGCAATTAACCAATCGTTTTCAGTAACTTGATAATCAAAACTTGGATTAACATTACAATAATGAGTAATAACATCTTCAAATCTAATAGAAGATTTCAACATTAAATAAGTAGAATTCTATTTATGTGATGCATCCTTAACAAATCTCCTAAAAGTTATACCATATTGTGCACGTAAAATTTTAAAAGCTTGTTGCCTACTTGCAGAAGTGTTCAAACTTTGTAAATATAATGTAATATTTTTTAATTTTTTTTAAAAAATTGAAGACATTTTTGTAAAACTAAATTAATAATATGACAAACACACATGAAAATCGTCCTTCTACTATAGGCAAAAATTGTATACTTAAAAAATTTATACAAGAAGTGTTATTCCTGGCATTATCAAAAGAAATTAATTTTTTTTTTTTAATTTTGAACATTATATTCACGTAAAAATTGCATGATAGCACCACCGATTACAGAATCAGTATGTGAAAATTCTAAAGGTCGTAGTCAAATAATACGCTTTTGCAACATCCGCTTTGGATCTATATAATGTGCCTTGATACAAATATAAACATACTTTTGTTTAGTAGTCCATATATTAGAAGTGAGAGCAAATTTACTAAACATTTATAAAATTTTGTTTTAAAGCTCTTATTTTTTTTTGAAATATTTTCATAGCCTTTACTCTAGTCGTAGATTTAGAAACTTTACTAAAATAAGGATTAAGAGTAGTACTTGCATAGTCATAATAGCAATCACTCTCACCGAATGTGAATGGTTGTTCATCACAAATAAAATATTTGGTTAACTAAGTCTTGTTACGAGCATCAGAATAAGTAAAGTTATCTATAGAAGTTTTTGAGGACCGGTGCTTATCTGTGTCTGTCTAGCATGCAGTGTGTCTTTACCATAATAACTTTTATAGTGTCTTCTTAAAGTGTCCGTGCCATCATTTTTCTTTCTATTTAATTTTTTTCCTACATTTCTTACATAATGCATCTTTAGCTACTGGTTTTTGATTTTTTGGATCCAAAACCGTTGCACCCTTATTATCAATAACATATATTTTCTCAAAATATTGCCATAAAACTGATTTCTTCCTATTTACAGCATTAGTAGCCATACGTTTAACTTTAGGAGGTGACATTTGTGTCGGTGGCACAAAATTAGAAATATGATTATTTTCAAATAAATTAGCATAATAAACAAAATTTTGTTTTGAATCACCTCCATAAGGGTGGTTAGGACCCGTAGCATCTATATTTTAAAAATTAAATTTTAAGAAAAATAAGAGGAAACATTTATTTATCTACCAACAAAAGAGAAATAGTGAGAAAGGAAAGAAAAATCCAAAATCGAAAAATAATAATAAAAAACTATTATGTAATATTACAATTACCTGAAACGTCAACTTGAAGCCTCCAAGAAATTTTGCACAAGTTGAAGCCTCAAGAACACTGCAGTTTGGACTCCAGAAAGTTGTACTTCAAAACCCAGAAAATTGTTAAATCTTCATAAATTGATAAGCTTGTAAAATTTTTTAAGAGGAGAAAAAAATGTTTGTGTATAATTTTCATGAATTTTGGGCTATTTATAGAATTTTTTGGTGCAAAATGACCTATTATACCCTCAAAATATAGTTGTTATAAGGATATTTTTGGTCATTTTCAGCAAAATGACAAAAGTACCTTTTAAACGGTCAAAAAACAGCCCTCAAAATAAGAACATTTCGGTCTTTTGCTCCAACCAACGTAAAAAAAAAGGTCCACACCGGACTCGGATCGTGCTGGTCCGGGCCGGCCTGACCCGACCGGGCTGGGCCCGGGCCAGAATCCGGGCCGACCGGCCAATCTAACACATTGACCCAAATCCAACCCCAAGTGGTGTTAGAACGTGGACTTGATGATCCCTTAGGCCATACAACTATATATCTATTTATTTCTTTTCTTTATATATATATATATATATATATATATATATATATATATATATCCAAGCCTTCTCCCCTCTGAATAGGGTTAGCTATGGAGCATAACAATTAACCCCAAACCTATATGTGACTTGGATATTGGATGGGCAATTTTCAATATGACTTGGATGAATAATTCGGTACAATTAACCCCAAACCTGACCCCAAGTGGTGTTAAAACATGGAATCAATGATCTATTAGGCCCTGTGACATATATATATATATATATATATATATATATATATATATATATATATATATATATATACACCTTGCATGCGAATTGCAATTTGGTTGAGTTTGGGAATTAACAATCTGGTTTAGGGTTGGGTTTAGGTTTGGACATGATTGTAGGGTTTAGATTCAGTCACAACTTCAGTGTTTAGGTTTACAAATGGCAGACGCTTGGTCACTTGGTGTTTAGAAGAATAGATAATGGAGGTAACCCATTCATGTAGTGGAAGTTGGTTATTGGGCTGCCATTTGTGCACAATGAGTCCGAGTTGAAGGATCGGGATTGCTTGCCTCACAAACTTCGAACCATATACTATCTCGACTGTGGTCTGCAAAAGAGTATATGAGATCTTTATCGGACTAGGGTTCCGAGGACCCCCCCTGTCATGCCTCGATCCGGGAAATCGCTCGTCCTCGCTAGATTTTATCCGAATCATCGCCCTCGCTGGGGCGTGATGCCGCACGAGCCTGGAGTTGCGCTCGTGCAAGGCAAGATAACAGGTTCACATAGAACTATCTCAATTTGATAACATAAGCAGCGGAAGGAAAACAGAGTATAACATAAGAATCTCTTTTATTGATAATATATTGAAGATTACAAGGCTCTGAATAGCCCAACTTAATATGCCAATTGGCTACAACGCTCATGATCTCTCTAGCTCACAAAGGATTACATTGTTCCATACATTATGTCTCTTTATAGCCACCAAGTAGTCTTCGGCCGAACATCTCCATGTCGCAAGTCCGAACGCCTATGCGGAAGCTCCTCTTGAACGCCAAGGACTCCATGCCTCGGTACGTCCAAGCCAAGCTCCGCCCCGAGCCGATCATAACCTGAGCCTGCACATAAACTAGTGGGGGATTAGTGCTTTCGTCCTCGCTGGCACTGATCAAGACCCGCTCGCACCCAAACCAAACACTAAGTCATTTTAGTGATACATGCATCTTAATTTGTGCTCTTTCTATTTAGCCTTAGGATCAATTTCATGGCAATGTTTACGCATAGCAACTTTATCATAACGTGTCCACTACCGTGTTCCTGCAGCAGATACAGTTAGGCATAATATGAACGTAAACATAGTGTTCGTGCTCATCTCCGTCCCATTTTCCTTAGCCTGCACTGGTTAGAACTTAACATAGAATCACATCATTCACGCAACACCCAACCATAAACTTAGACCATGCATAAGGGTCGCAGGCCCTGCGCCTGCACCCAACTCTCATCTCCGTCCACCGGCCCTATCTATATGAAGGTCACGGTGTTTCGTACCGTAATGGACTTGGCATCTCTTATGTGTAAGCCTACAATCGCTTCGATACGGGTTGCTAGTCCAATATCCGAAGGATCCGAAACTTACGGATATCATAGCTTATCACAGCACTGGACGGTCGCAATCCGTCCGAATGATGTGTACCATAAATACCACACAATTTCCTCCTAGGCCGAACGGTCCCGGCGCCCCGGTCGTAACCGTCCGAGGGAAGCCGCACCCGTGCACGGGCCATCCGAGTCCATTGACCATGCAATACGTGCCATAGCATACAAGTCATACATTCCAGTCCATCTCGTGTTCCATAAACATAGTCTCGTTCCATAAGCATAGTCCCGTTCCATAAGCGTATTCGCGTCTCGTAAACATAATCCACCATCCATATGGGGAGCTCCGTCGGCGTTATGCCCCAACACATCCATATTGATGCACGACGCCCAACGGCTTAGTCGTCTCATACTCATATTCAACGCATCCCGTTCATAATGTTATTCGCATAGCCTACTTCCGTATTTACTTAGTCATTTCCTAGCTTCCGTGCGCGAGGGCACGCTCAACGCCATAATCAATGTTCTACGCCTAGTGTTCAATGTTCTCGGAGCCGTGCACATGATGCACATCTCGATATCATCTTTCAATGTTCTACCATCATTGCCCTACCGCGACCCGTACACTTGATGCACGTCGCTTCAATTGTTCGATTGTTCAATGTTCTATCTTAGTGTTCGACACATACTTGGACGTTTCGTCGCCGAGCCACGCTCGCTAATTCGATAATATCTTACGCATACTGTCACCCTTATTTTCCGTATTTTTCGTATTTCGTATTTATACTCGTATCTGGATTTTAGCATGTATTTTTATTTTTCTCAACTTGTGGAATTTCGGTATTTCTCGTATTTTGGGTTTTGTCATGGCTCGGTTTTAATTGGGTTGGTTTGGTTTAATATGTATTGAAACACCTTAACCTATGCTCCACCCTCAACACACCACATTTCACCCTCTTTATAATCCCCACCTAACACTCTCTCTCTTCATTACATCCTCCATTAATTTCTTCTTCTTCTTCTTCCTCCACACAACTCTCCACACCCATAGGCAAGTGCACCTTGCCACCACATGAGAACCCTCTTTTATTGGTCCATTTGCTAGATTAGGACATGGTGATCAACATTAGAACTTAGCATTTTGTGATTTGGAGTCTCCATTGTTCTAGATATAGGTTTTCCCTATTTTCGGTTTTGTATGGTTTTGATCTATTTAGGTTGGATTTTTATGGGTTTTGATGTTTTCTTGTGGAAGAGAGTTCAATTCCACCCTGGTTGGAACTTTGGAAATCCGGATTTGGAGTTCGGATGGCCAAGTTGTGATGCCTTGAAGTTTTGGGAGCCATTGGAGCTTCTTCTCAGCCATGGAGAAGACGACCTAGACCCTGCGTGCGTGTTTTTACGCGTACGCAGCTCTCTGCTTGCGTGCTTTTGCACGTACGCAGCTCTCTGGCTTGCGTGCTTTTGCACGTACGCTCCTCTCCTGTGTGCATGACTTTTCACGTATGCCGCTCTCATGCGTGCGTGACTTTTCACGTATGCAACTCTCCTGCTTGCGTGACTTTTCACGTATGCAGCTCTCCTGTGTGCGTGACTTTTCACGTATGCAGCTCTCCTGCTTGCGTGACTTTTCACGTATGCCGCTCTCCTGTGTGCGTGACTTTTCACGTATGCCGCTCTCCTGTGTGCGTGACTTTTCACGTATGCAGCTCTCTTGCGTGCGTGTCTTGTGCGTACGCTGCACCCTGAACCCCTTGCTTAACCCATTGGCTCTTGGAGTATTGGTTTTATTTCTCGACTTGGTTTCTTTTTATGGATTGGGTTTTCCTGAGATTTGTTCAACACAGCACGACTATCTTGACCCGACACGGCCTAACACGGTTTTCAAGTAATTGTTTATGACTAGTATGGTTCTCGGGATTTTTCTGTGGATTAAGACCCTGGTATTCTCTGACCTCCTTGCTAGTGACCCGGTGGGTGCACACCTAACTTGTAACTTGTAATTAATCCTTGTGACTTGATAACTTGATAGTGGCCCGTGGCGGCGCACTCTTGACTTGACTTGACTTGTAACTTGTAACATGACTTGATAACTTAACGCTGTTGCGACGACTAACACGACTTGACAAGAATAAATGGCCTGGACACCGTGGGTGAATGTGTTTGTACAAATGAACCTGTCCTGTCTTGCATCATGTCTAGGGCATGAATCCCTGGTTTCCCACGGTCAGGGATTCATACTGAATATGGCTAGGATTAACGACTAGATTAATCAAATAGTTCATGGAGAATTTCCCAGTTACCCGTTGCCCCTTTGGTCCCGGCCTTATATATATATATACTTGGGAATTGTTGCTATCCGTCGAGATGAGCGCACTTCCAGCCCGCCGTCGAGTGTGGTACCTTAGGACACATGTATCTTACTACAGTGTGTTTGCTATATCCTGCTATCTTTTCCTTTTCTTGCTGGGACCACTCAGGTAGTAACAAACAGGTAACCGGACTTGGAATTCTCATTGCATCTTGCTAGTAACTAGGCCTGTGATAACCCTAGTTAGTTAAAGTAGTAAGCCGTATTTATTGCTTGGCCGTGATTGATTGGATGTGTAGTGCCCCGTCCCGCAAAGTCAATCGGAGGAATCGAAACGCCGACGGCGTTCGGCCTTAGCCTTGCAACGGCTTTCTCGGAGACATCGCTCAGGTGGGGTAGTTTCGGTGAACTCTCCTCATCTTTGCCTTCACATAATAAATCGTGTTTTCAACTTGCACAAGTAGGCATAATAATAAAAGAGATGAATCCACATAGCTAAAGGGAATGATCCCGACGGGTCGAAATGAGTTAGAACATGGAAAACGTCCCACTGTCGGCTTAGAGTTGGTGCACGGCGTGCTTTGAAAATGACACTCGGTCCTTCGTCCCGTGGCTTGGGAGAAGGAAAGTTGGTCTTCGGTGCAAAAGCTGAGAGTTAGCCTAAGTCATAGGCGTCGCCCGCACAAATGCTTGCTGAAGCATGCACGGTCCTGTCCCGCAAGGCTTGGCATAGCCTTTGCTCGTCCCTTGGGTTATGTTGTAGGCTTGAGTGAGTAAGGCAAAGTTATGCCGGTCGACCTAAGTTATTCTACGTGCTGTCCCGCTCATTCTGCGGTTGTCAAGATAAATAGTCCCACGACCCCAAGGCCCGTCATAGGAAGTATGATTTGGGCGATAGCGTTGCATAGAACACGAGTTGGTTTAGAGGCACGAGCCACGGTTGGTTCAGTGGAAAGTTATCCACGGTCGGTCGATACTTAAGGAAACACGTTATGTTCAAGTTAAGTTGGAAGGCTATGCAGTAGCCGTTCCCTGAGTTCAAAGAATGTTAAGTCTAAGCGATGGGTAGTCGCCGAGGCAACCCTGGTTAGGGGCTCTGCAAAGGAAGTACAAAAAGTGGAAAGAGTAAAACAACCAAGTAAATGAATTGATCACATAACAAGCCCCAACGGTATCCTAAAATACACCATGTAAACCCTTATGAACTTGGACAACTTGTCGACAAGGGGTGGTTTCTTCGAGCGGAATTCCGGGGCCACGGGACCGTCTCGGCCGAGGAAGAAACTGGTTGTAGCCGAGCTGGGTAATAGGCAACGCTGGTAAGGCGATCGGTAAGACGGGGACTTTCATCGGGGCTCGCTACCTGCGTTGAAAGGGTCCCGTACTGCCAGGCTACGTCCAAGGCGGCTGGTTAGGCCAATCCCATAACAAACACTTGATATAAAATGTTTTCAACTAACATGGTAAGTTTTGTGTCGGTACGGGCGGCAATCCGTGTGTGTGCCTTTGGATTGAGTTGAGTATGTATGAGTTAAGCTTGAGCTGTCGCGAGTTAAGTCGAGAAGGGCCGTAGGGCTAGTTGTGTGAAGTTACGTTGAGTTGTTGGGCTCGGCCTCGAAATATGAGGCACGGCCGCGTTGTCACAACACAAGTGTAGCCAAGACTAAGCAAGGAGGCACTGCCTCAGAGATATTGAAGCACGAATCGAGTTATGGCACGACCGAGTCGTTACGTCCCAGAGTTCGGCACAAAAGACAAGTATAAGCCGGTGCGTCGACAATGCAAGCACGAGAAAGGTCTAGAGGCAAGGAAATGGAGTCCTTCGTGTAGTTGCGTCTTTATGGCCGTAAGGCGGACACGACTTGATAGGTTAACGTTGTTGGCACGAGGAGTGGTCTAGTGACAAGTATGAGTTAACGTTGACTTTGCAAGCACGGGATGGTCCTGATATACAAGTTGCGCTAAGGCGCCGGTCCTAAAACTGATCCTAAGGCAAGAATAGAAAGACAATCAAAAAGGGGTTTTGTTGCACAAAGTAAATGAAACGTGTAGGTTTTGTATGGGTGGACGAGGAGCTCACTCCACCAGTACAGTGGTACTGACACCCACACAGTGTTTCATGTGCAGGCACAGGTAGAAGCTCGTGGTGCGGAGCTCGCTTGGATGCGTCGAGGCACGGAGTTCCTTGGCGAGTCGAAGCGTACAGCTGCGTGATCTGAAGACTTATACAGGACATAATGTATGGACATCGCCTTCCGAAGCTTCCGCTGATTTAAGTATTGTATCGAGAGATGAGAGAGAGAGCAGAGTGACTTGTAAATGAGAGAAAAGTGAGCACGAGAGACATTGTAATTTGGCCTTGCGCCCACAAATGTAATCTTGTATTCAATATCAATAAAGAGATTCTTTTGAATGACTTGTGTTCCTGTGTTCTTCTTTAAATTCTGCCGCAATGTATTCAATGTTCTGCTTGGGACTTCTGTGCGACGACCCCGTCGCAGCCGCTGTAATCGGCCGTTATGGAATCGCCTTGCACGAGCGCAATCTAGGCTCGTGCGGCATCACGCCTTAGCGAGGACGATCGCTCCTACGGGAGCGGGGCGTGACATAGTGGTATCAGAGCACGGCTTTACGTCCTTGGACCGTCGATTGAATTCTTTAACTTCGATGTTTCCGCAAAACTCTGTTGCTTCTGCAAGTTGTTATCGTTGGTGCGCTCTCTCTCAAATGTCCCTCGGCATGTCCATACAATAAGTCTAAATATTTTCGAAAGCTCGTACAAGCGTTCAATCTAATGCATCGGTAGGCCGTTGCCAAATGCGTCGATAGGGCCTTTGTGCCGAACGTTGCAAACTTGACTCGATAGAAAATATGTGCCAATGTTAGCAAAGTCGCACGTGTGCCCGAATAGTCTTTCGTTGACCTTAGCAAATCGCGTGCATGCCTAATTAGTCCAACGTCGACCCTAGCAATTGAGCGTGCAAACTCGGAATGTAGTCCGCACGGGATGGCTATGCACACGGCCTTTTTGGCTAAGTTGTGTTATGCGTCGCGCACCTCGACCCTTGGTGCAAACGAATTGCGAGCGATAACAAGTATTGCTCGGTCGGGAACGGAGATACACTTAGAGTGTCTAACGATAGAAACGCTATCGAACTAACGCTTAGGCGTACACAAAAGATTGATTTGGATTTTGAAGAAGTAGTGCGAATGACTTAGCGCGTCGATACGACGCGAGCGACTACGCTAGCGATTCGTCGAACGAACCTGAATGATGTCTTAGCGAATGACGCGAACGTGATTGAGGACTAGATCGTATGGCTTGAATCCGAGTGGTGTATGCGATAGGTTCGGAGAAGAATAAGAATAAGTGTCGACGACTAGTCAAGTGGCTCGAATCTGAGTGGTGTATGGTTCGTCTTGGATATTGTTCGAGCGAATATTGAGGATTACGATTATTGCGACGAGGCGATGCGATCACACAAAGCCTTAGAACGCGTCACGCTTAGTTGGTCGTGACTTCGAATGTCCCGAATGAGTATCTCGTTCGGACAACTTGTGAATGAGCGACGCGAGTTAGAAAACCGATTCGGAACGATGAATGAAAATGAATGGTCTTGATCGAGGAAACTTAGAGGATCGCGCGTGCGATATTGGATTGATGCAAATGAAATGTGACTTGAGTTTTGAACAAACGATCTTGAAACGAGTTTGAGGAATAGCGATCGAACTTGATCTTGAATATCGAGAAAAAATGTGGAAATATCCAACTCGGACAATAGCATTAGTCGCACGACTTGAAATTGGTTGCAAAGGAAGATCGTCAGGTTACGCATGTCATCGATGGTATTGAGGCGTATCAACGATCGATATGCGATAACTCGGGGGTACTCTGACTCGGCAAATAACGATCGTGCAAATGTCATTGTTTCGATGGATGCTATAATCGGGATATTAAAATGTGTCGAGGAAAGGATAGGCTTGGCTCGAGGATTTTCTAAGTTGAACGAATGATGATCGAACTATCGAACTTGGCTTGGATGAAAACTGGAATGTTTGGATTTGCTTCGTCGACAACCACAACGTTGATGTTCTTGTCTTATGCGAGTGCTACTCCAGCCTCGCACATGCGTCACGCCGATTAGGGCGATCACTCTGCGTGAGCGCTGGTATGGTGATTCATACAGCGGGAGGGGTCGAACTTGCACGGTGCGACAATTTGTGCTTCGATTTGTGGTTTGACGCGAAGGTGACTCGAGAATGGATTTGTGTGCTTGAAGAATCGAACTTGAGGATTGAGTAGGTCCAATCCGCGTATCGAAAATGAGTTAGTCTAAACTCAAACAAGAGTTACGCCCCGATGAGAATGATTATTCTGCGGGTGTGTTGCATGGTGATTCATGAACCACCGTGGATAATCGGACTCGCGTGAGATTGGGGCACAACGTATTGTCGAGCTAGATGACCTCGTGATCGAATACATGAATTGGTTAGAATTGGTGATTTGAATGGATTCGAGTACGCGCAACGAATGCGCTGAGGCGAATAGGTGATCGTGCTTGATGTTTAGAAATCTGAGTGACGCGAGCTTGGGTAGAAAATCCCGTACTACCGACTTTGGTTTGACCCTAGGATTGGGGTCAGTGTTGGCATTATTGTTGGGGAACTATGATTCCAATCCTGACATTGACTTAGCCTCGAAAAGAAATAGCCTAGCGGTTAGGCGAGACGTCCTGTTGCAAGTGTTAGCTAATCGAAAAGATTGATCTTGAGGATTGGAATGCATGGAAATCACGAATATAGGAAACCCTGCTCACGAGACTCGGCTGACATGCATATATTTCAGGGACGCCTGGGTATGTG
Source organism: Iris pallida (assembly GCA_029216955.1). Taxonomy (NCBI): domain Eukaryota; kingdom Viridiplantae; phylum Streptophyta; class Magnoliopsida; order Asparagales; family Iridaceae; genus Iris; species Iris pallida. The sequence goes on from JANAVB010016599.1 coordinate 4,297,201, forward strand.
CACGATGCGACTCGAGTGAGAATGACAATTCTCTATCATGCGGCTTGGCTAAATGCATGTATTTTGGGGACGCTTGGAATGCGTGCACGATCCAGCCAAGTGATACGACGAGTTCAAGCAAGGCTTGAAAGATGGGAGTGTGTCGAGATCTTGAAATCGTGTTAATGGAAAGATTGATAATAGTGCGAGCGTGGCTCAGACTCAAGGAAGCGCGTAGGCGTATCTCGCTCGACTGCGATAGTCCCGTGTCTAGGTACGACTAAGTCTTGGCCATAGAAATGGTAGGATAGCTTGTCTTCAGGAAAGTCTCGAGGACGAGACTTGTTCTGAGTGGTGTATGATGTAGTGCCCCGTCCCGCAAAGTCAATCGGAGGAATCGAAACGCCGACGGCGTTCGGCCTTAGCCTTGCAACGGCTTTCTCGGAGACATCGCTCAGGTGGGGTAGTTTCGGTGAACTCTCCTCATCTTTGCCTTCACATAATAAATCGTGTTTTCAACTTGCACAAGTAGGCATAATAATAAAAGAGATGAATCCACATAGCTAAAGGGAATGATCCCGACGGGTCGAAATGAGTTAGAACATGGAAAACGTCCCACTGTCGGCTTATAGTTGGTGCACGGCGTGCTTTGAAAATGACACTCGGTCCTTCGTCCCGTGGCTTGGGAGAAGGAAAGTTGGTCTTCGGTGCAAAAGCTGAGAGTTAGCCTAAGTCATAGGCGTCGCCCGCACAAATGCTTGCTGAAGCATGCACGGTCCTGTCCCGCAAGGCTTGGCATAGCCTTTGCTCGTCCCTTGGGTTATGTTGTAGGCTTGAGTGAGTAAGGCAAAGTTATGCCGGTCGACCTAAGTTATTCTACGTGCTGTCCCGCTCATTCTGCGGTTGTTAAGATAAATAGTCCCACGACCCCAAGGCCCGTCATAGGAAGTATGATTTGGGCGATAGCGTTGCATAGAACACGAGTTGGTTTAGAGGCACGAGCCACGGTTGGTTCAGTGGAAAGTTATCCACGGTCGGTCGATACTTAAGGAAACACGTTATGTTCAAGTTAAGTTGGAAGGCTATGCAGTAGCCGTTCCCTGAGTTCAAAGAATGTTAAGTCTAAGCGATGGGTAGTCGCCGAGGCAACCCTGGTTAGGGGCTCTGCAAAGGAAGTACAAAAAGTGGAAAGAGTAAAACAACCAAGTAAATGAATTGATCACATAACAAGCCCCAACGGTATCCTAAAATATACCATGTAAACCCTTATGAACTTGGACAACTTGTCGACAAGGGGTGGTTTCTTCGAGCGGAATTCCGGGGCCACGGGACCGTCTCGGCCTAGGAAGAAACTGGTTGTAGCCGAGCTGGGTAATAGGCAACACTGGTAAGGCGATCGGTAAGACGGGGACTTTCATCGGGGCTCGCTACCTGCGTTGAAAGGGTCCCGTACTGCCAGGCTACGTCCAAGGCGGCTGGTTAGGCCAATCCCATAACAAACACTTGATATAAAATGTTTTCAACTAACATGGTAAGTTTTGTGTCGGTACGGGCGGCAATCCGTGTGTGTGCCTTTGGATTGAGTTGAGTATGTATGAGTTAAGCTTGAGCTGTCGCGAGTTAAGTCGAGAAGGGCCGTAGGGCTAGTTGTGTGAAGTTACGTTGAGTTGTTGGGCTCGGCCTCGAAATATGAGGCACGGCCGCGTTGTCACAACACAAGTGTAGCCAAGACTAAGCAAGGAGGCACTGCCTCGGAGATATTGAAGCACGAATCGAGTTATGGCACGACCGAGTCGTTACGTCCCAGAGTTCGGCACAAAAGACAAGTATAAGCCGGTGCGTCGACAATGCAAGCACGAGAAAGGTCTAGAGGCAAGGAAATGGAGTCCTTCGTGTAGTTGCGTCTTTATGGCCGTAAGGCGGACACGACTTGATAGGTTAACGTTGTTGGCACGAGGAGTGGTCTAGTGACAAGTATGAGTTAACGTTGACTTTGCAAGCACGGGATGGTCCTGATATACAAGTTGCGCTAAGGCGCCGGTCCTAAAACTGATCCTAAGGCAAGAATAGAAAGACAATCAAAAAGGGGTTTTGTTGCACAAAGTAAATGAAACGTGTAGGTTTTGTATGGGTGGGCGAGGAGCTCACTCCACCAGTACAGTGGTACTGACACCCACATAGTGTTTCATGTGCAGGCACAGGTAGAAGCTCGTGGTGCGGAGCTCGCTTGGATGCGTCGAGGCACGGAGTTCCTTGGCGAGTCGAAGCGTACAGCTGCGTGATCTGAAGACTTATACAGGACATAATGTATGGACATCGCCTTCCGAAGCTTCCGCTGATTTAAGTATTGTATCGAGAGATGAGAGAGAGAGCAGAGTGACTTGTAAATGAGAGAAAAGTGAGCACGAGAGACATTGTAATTTGGCCTTGCGCCCACAAATGTAATCTTGTATTCAATATCAATAAAGAGATTCTTTTGAATGACTTGTGTTCCTGTGTTCTTCTTTAAATTCTGCCGCAATGTATTCAATGTTCTGCTTGGGACTTCTGTGCGACGACCCCGTCGCAGCCGCTGTAATCGGCCGTTATGGAATCGCCTTGCACGAGCGCAATCTAGGCTCGTGCGGCATCACGCCTTAGCGAGGACGATCGCTCCTACGGGAGCGGGGCGTGACAGGATGGGGTCTAGTCCAGCCTTGTCTCGTCCTGATCTTGTACAATTTCTGACATGACACGCTTACTCGTGCTTTATCTTAATTCTATATCATGAATAATTGCATGACCAGATTTCTTATATTTACCTTGCCGATAAATGGTGGGAGAAACCAAGTTCCGTTCAGACGAAGGGTTACAACCCTGGTCCTTGTTTGGTTTACGGGTTGTAACCTGGATATCTGAATAGTCCCATGGTTATCACATCGTATATCATCCTGTCATGCTTTCCATATGTTCTGTCTTTTATCGATTCTGTACAAGATTGTCTTTTATACTCACCTATCATGCTTTTCTTAAATTACTATATCTTATTATGTAATTATATTATTGTGCTAATTGCTGGCTTTAGTTCTTATTTTGTGGCCTCCTTTGTGGCACTTGCTCTTTCTGGGGTCTGACCCAGCTGGTTTTGTATGGCCAGATACCGGAGCAGCAGCAAAGGATCTACCTGCTTTCCAGCCAGATGGTGACCACTAGAGGGAATCCTGGCAACGAGTGGGTTTCTTTTGTTCTCCTACTGTAATTGTACATTATTCTTTTGAGGCATTTAGCCGACGATCACCTGTTAGCTCGATGCACTTTACTTTCTGTCTGCCTACGGGCTGTAAACATGATTGGCAACTCGAGGTTGATCATGTATGACTTAACTCTTGCTAGTCCTAACATTTTGTAATGACTAGTTTCATGATCAGCTGAATATGTAATGTTTGGGACGCCTTACAATTGTATATTTGGTGATCTGATATCTTGTGATTATTATTAGTTGGTTGAGATTGAGACAATAGGATAATTTATGACCTTAAGAGACTGATGGCTTGTAGATAAACCCTCATATTTCTAGACAGCCGTGACCGTATAGTGAGATGGATTCCATTTCATTATACGTAGCTGGCTATGTCCGCCCCCGCTCTCCAGTATTCTGGTTCTGGGGCGTGACACATACCATAACATATTTTATTAGACGTGAAGGAATAGGGAGAGAGAGTCAAGAACCCGCCCACCTTAAGCCGATACGCCTTGCCGTCTCACCGATTGAAGCGTCTCGCTTCCATAACTCGATCGCATAGCTAACTCCCGGACTTAGCCATTCCTTTGAACTACTCGGTTGATTTGGCCTATCGCGTCCATGCCACAATCCGTTGCAAGGCCACGATTTGGTTTCACGGACACTTCATTACATAAGGCAAAATGCCGACCTCTTATCGTCCAGCGTAAAAGCATAGCCTGCACACCAGATCAACTAAAGTCAGCACTTGCTCAAACGGGACTTATCTTTTGCATCGATTCGATTCATAGATTCCAACCGACTCAAAGCTTACCTTTGGCCAACGTAACTCTTGCATCGATTCGCATCGATACCTCATCGGGTCAACGCAACTCTTCGAGTCAACGACTCATCGTAATGCACCGTGCGGAGCGGGGCATTACATAATATACCACTCAAAATCAGGTTCGTCCTCGAACCGAAACCAACACTTAATCAAAGTGCCTCGCATAGATCGTTTCACGATCTCGTGCTACTACCGTTGGAATCACACAACTTAGTTTGGATCATACACATATTTTAGGCGTCCCACCAATATATGCATTTCAGCCAAGCTCAGTTGTAGGATATCGGGACAACTAACAAGCTCAACTTAATCCTCAAGTACCAATCAGTCCGTACTCGGCTTAGTCATATCTTAACGCCTATTCCCAAAATGCTCCTCGTATGTTTATTCCATAACATGCAATCCTCTTCCAAACATCTCTGCACATAACTTGATTCAAACCCGTAACTTCGATCTCATAAGTTTCTTCGACGACCATCTAACGCATGCATTGCATCGAGTCATTGCGCATCCGATCACAACAATTCTTCGCAACGCATATTCGCCCAACCGTTTCCTATCTCTCGCATAACTCAAATCTTTCATCCAATCATTCATAGCACTTGGCCTTAACGACATGGACTACGTCCACATGTCTCAAATTCCGTTGCCTACAATCTGTACTAAGTCTCGCACACAACTATCTATATATGATTCACGTTCTCGCTCTATCCACGCATTGCGTCTGGGGCTACCCCCGCTAGGTAACTTATCCAGACATCATGCTCGCGTTCTCCCGACATAAGAGGTCAACTTGAGTCTACGATGCTCAAAGGCAACAATCTTTCCGACCCAAGGTCTCTTACGATACGCTCATCTCTGATTCTCGACCGAGCACGAACCCTTTACTCAATTCTCGAATCAATCCCGACTAGTTCGTTCCATAACTTAAATCGTGCGCTCAACACACATAGCCTAACCGTTACTCAAATCGATCTACGACACAACTCTTAGGGTCATTCTATTATTCGTCGCCCTCGCGCATTGTAGAATCCTTGTAATTGCCTTACCGCATCATTACGCTAAGCACGTTACTCGACATCTATTCGATCATCGACCAACCAAGTCTACTTACGTACTTATTCGATCGATCATAAACTTTCTAACCATATCGATCTAGTCGAAGGCTACTCGCTAACTTTCAAAACACGATACTCACTCGCTTAGACTTATCCTCAACATGCACTATCTCATCTTTCATCCTCGACAAAATTTCCTTATGCGACTTCTTTAGGGTCATCCTATGGGACTTCAACATTTACTTGATTTGGTGGTCAAGTCTTCTAGGGTCATCTGTCCCGAAACTACGCTCGATAATTGAAGATCATCAACGAGGGACAGTTACAACGAACCATACTATATCCTATCGCGGAGCCAAATCAATTTCCGACAATTCCTATGGGACTTTACCCAATCCGACATACCAATCCATAATTTATCTACTCCCGCACAACTAATGTGCCGTTAACTACTCGAATCACTCATGCATTACCGTCGACTATCCTTGCCAGTCATATGCCATCTACTCGCCTCAGGTCCGAGTTTACCTATCCGTGATCATAGCTCGACACATTCCGTACTCATCAAAACCATCCTCGAACAACTTTCGCATCAAACCACAAGTCCATATCAAATTTGCCACGCCTCGCAAGTTCGATCATCCCCGCTAGATGAATCACCATACCAGCGCTCACGCGGAATGATCGTCCTGATTTGACGTGACGCATGTGCGAGGCTGGTGTTGCGCTCGCTCAAGACAAGAATGTCAACATAGTGGTGATCCACGAAATAATCCAGACACTTCCGTTTTCTTTCGAGTAACATCGATCGACTCTCAAATTCTCTGAAGCATTCCTACCGTTAGCATCCAAACTGCCATAACTTAACTTGCATCTTATTCATCCAACAACAATGTTCAACATAATTTTCCTTCATTCGATCAGAGTATCCCCAAGTTATTGCATATCGTCTTTGATACGCCTCAATACCATCGTCGATATGCATAACTTGAACATCTTCCTTTCTCATAAGCTCAAACCCGTTGCAATCATTGCCATTATCTGAACTCGAATACGAATCAAGTCTCGCACTTATCAAGATCCATTCAGTTGCAACTACTTAACATCGTCGCGACACAATTTCAAATTCACATATCCATTCTCATATCCCTAACTCGCACTTCCAATCGTGCTACCGACTCCTCGTGCTAACCCAAATCTGTTCGCACGATTTCTCTGTACCTACTCAACACGTTCTGAACAAGCTTCCGTACTAACTCAACATAAATTCGACCGGTTCGACCATTTCCTCAACGTACATTTCTTTGCTATGCTCAGCCTATCATTCGACTTACACTTAACGAATCCTCGTCCGACGTATCCTCCGTGGATATGACTTCGCACATAATCGTTCGACTCACTTCCTCAAAGCATACTTGCATCGACTTCTCTCAAGTCATTCTCATTCGAGTCTCGGTACTACTTCATCCGTTGAGGACAAACATATCGTAACAACACAATCGTCGACGAAATCTATCGCAAGTCACCAAGCGGCTTAACATTGCTATCGCTAAGTGGTATCCCATATACCACTCAGGATCGAGCCTATCGTTATCGATACAATACTTCGCTACGCTTGCTCACACAACTGGTATTGTATATACCACTCGAAATCGAGTCATTACTCGACTTTACACTCCGCATAGGTCCAACATCCATCTTCCAACCAACTATCCCGTATGGCGATCTTTTGATCCCAGCTCTAGCGTTAGCTCGAGTTTGACACACATTCAATCTAACCGTACCATGGTGATCATATCGACCACACCCGCAACATTCGCTTATTCAAAGCTCAACGTGACATTCGGCCAACATACATGTTTGCCTACTCAACTCAACTTAGCGACCAACTCGACTCGTATCATCGCATCCGCGATCTTCCAATCTCATTCGTTGCAACTCGTGCAACAATTCACTCTCGATACTTAAGGTCACAATCCCGTTCGACATATTGCTATCCATACGCATAGCCATACAACACATATCATACCATATCGACTCGTTGCACCGATGCAACGAACGATTCACGACTTGCTGCACTCTGTGCAACCAACAACACATAACCATTCGCATAGCCACATAATACGCATCGTCTCACATATCGACCTGTTGCACTTCGTGCAACCAACAACATATATCTCCTCGCACTTCGTGCGACCAACATTCCATAACTCGTTGCACTTCGTGCAACCAACATCCCATAACTCGTTGCACTTCGTGCAACCAACATTCTCCGACGGCACTCGGAGGTAGCGTGATAGTCATGACATACTTGTGGCAGACATACGCACTTAATATAGACTTATTGTATGGAACATCCAATGTAGCGTCGAGCAGATCCATGAGCCATGCGGTTGCGGAAACAACTTAGAGTCAACTGAATTCGATAGCGAAGCAACTGAGGGTCAAAGAGATTCATGCACGGTCCAGAGGATGGAACTGCTCTGATACCAACTTGTCACGTCCCGACCCGGAAAATCGCTCGTCCTCGCTAGATTTTACCCGAATCATCGTCCTCGCTGGGGCGTGATGCCGCACGAGCCTGGAGTTGCGCTCGTGCAAGGCAAGATAACAGGTTCACATAGAACTATCTCAATTTGATAACATAAGCAGCGGAAGGAAAACATAGTATAACATAAGAATCTCTTTTATTGATAACATATTGAAGATTACAAGGCTCTGAATAGCCCAACTTAATATGCCAATTGGCTACAACGCTCATGATCTCTCTAGCTCACAAAGGATTACATTGTTCCATACATTATGTCTCTTTATAGCCACCAAGTAGTCTTCGGCCGAACATCTCCATGTCGCAAGTCCGAACGCCTATGCGGAAGCTCCTCTTGAACGCCAAGGACTCCATGCCTTGGCACGTCCAAGCCAAGCTCCGCCCCGAGCCGATCATAACCTGAGCCTGCACATAAACTAGTGGGGGATTAGTGCTTTCGTCCTCGCTGGCACTGATCAAGACCCGCTCGCACCCAAACCAAACACTAAGTCATTTTAGTGAAACATGCATCTTAATTTGTGCTCTTTCTATTTAGCCTTAGGATCAATTTCATGGCAATGTTTACGCATAGCAACTTTATCATAACGTGTCCACTACCGTGTTCCTGCAGCAGATACAGTTAGACATAATATGAACGTAAACATAGTCACATCTCCGTCCCATTTTCCTTAGCCTGCACTGGTTAGAACTTAACATAGAATCATATCATTCACGCAACACCCAACCATAAACTTAGACCATGCATAAGGGTCGCAGGCCCTGCACCTGCACCCAACTCTCATCTCCGCCCACCGGCCCTATCTATATGAAGGTCACGGTGTTTCGCACCGTAATGGACTTGGCATCTCTTATGTGTAAGCCTACAATCGCTTCGATACGGGTTGCTAGCCCAATATCCGAAGGATCCCAAACTTACGGATATCATAGCTTATCACAGCACTGGACGGTCGCAATCCGTCCGAATGATGTGCACCATAAATACCACACATAATTCTCTCCTAGGCCGAACGGTCCCGGCGCCCCGGTCGTAACCGTCCGAGGGAAGCCGCACCCGTGCACGGGCCATCCGAGTCCATTGACCATGCAATACGCGCCATAGCATACAAGTCATACATTCCAGTCCATCTCGTGTTCCATAAACATAGTCCCGTTCCATAAGCATAGTCCCGTTCCATAAGCGTATTCGCGTCTCGTAAACATAATCCACCATCCATATGGGGAGTTCCGTCGGCGTTATGCCCCAACACATCCATATTGATGCACGACGTCCAACGGCTTAGTCGTCTCATACTCATATTCAACGCATCCCGTTCATAATGTTATTCGCATAGCCTACTTCCGTATTTACTCAGTCATTTCCTAGCTTCCGTGCGCGAGGGCACGCTCAATGCCATAATCAATGTTCTACGCCTAGTGTTCAATGTTCTCGGAGCTGTGCACATGATGCACATCTCGATATCATCTTTCAATGTTCTACCATCATTGCCCTACCGCGACCCGTACACTTGATGCACGTCGCTTCAATTGTTCGATTGTTCAATGTTCTATCTTAGTGTTCGACACATACTTGGACCTTTCGTCGCCGAGCCACGCTCGCTAATTCGATAATATCTTACACATACCATAATATATTTTATTAGACGTGAAGGAATAGGGAGAGAGAGTCAAGAACCCGCCCACCTTAAGCCGATACGCCTTGCCGTCTCGCCGATTGAAGCGTCTCGCTTCCATAACTTGATCGCATAGCTAACTCCCGGACTTAGCCATTCTTTTGAACTACTCGGTTGATTTGGCTTATCGCGCCCATGCCACAATCCGTTGCAAGGCCACGATTTGGTTTCGCGGACACTTCATTACATAAGGCAAAATGTCGACCTCTTATCGTCCAGCGTAAAAGCATAGCCTGCACACCAGATCAACTAAAGTCAGCACTTGCTCAAACGAGACTTATCCTTTGCATCGATTCGATTCATAGATTCCAACCGACTCAAAGCTTACCTTTGGCCAACGTAACTCTTGCATCGATTCGCATCGATACCTCATCGGGTCAACGAAACTCTTCGAGTCAACGACTCATCGTAATGCACCGTGCGGAGCGGGGCATTACACCCCCTCCCCCGCGGCCACTAGATCCCCTCGCCGGCGGGGGAAGGAAGACAGGGAAGAAGGGGGGGTCGGGCAGTCCCCCCAGGTCGGCGGCGGCGCCCCTACAGGCGGAGAGGGGGGCGGGGGCGGGAGCGTTGGTGGGGGGGGGTCGGGTGGACCCCCCAGGCCTGCTGCAGGCGGAGGCGACCCCCCAGGCGGTTGGGGGGGGGGGCGGGAGCGACGGTGGGGGGGGGGGGGGGGGGTCGGGCGCACCCCTTCCGGCGGTCGCGACGGGCTCGTCGACGGTAGGTCCGACTATGGGATCGGACGGGGATCAGAACCTTCCGGGTGTCTCCAACGCTCCGACTTTCGAATTCGGAGCAGAATCTGGATCTCAGGTGGACCAGATGGAGGGAGGAGGATGGACGACGGTTACGCGTCGTCGCGTGGCGAAGACCGGGAGAAAGGTCGGGGGAGGACAGGGCCATCTTAGGGATCGTTTTACTGCTGACAGACGACAAGGCGGGTCAGGGGCACGGCCATCGGCCCGTGGCCCTGTGCCGTCTGCTAGGAGATTGGTGGGCTGGCGGCCCAAGGCGACCGCGGCGGATAAAAGGAAGAGCAAGGTGGTGGAACTTGGCGGTCAGGGGTTTGGGTCCCCCCCCGGGGGTTGTCCCTAGGCCACTTGGGGCGACTCCACGGCTGGCTGGAAGGTCCTGGACAGATATTTGCAAACCTGTGGGACCGAAAAGTCCCACATCGATGGAGTACATGCCGCCGATTAAGGCAGGGAGGGGTTTCCGGGCCTCGTTCCCTGCGGAGGAGATAGAGAAGGTGACCGCCTACTGGGAGAATACTCTGGTTCTGTACGTCCTAGGCAACAAGCCTTTCTACGGACAGATCCGGGGTTATGCGGCACGAGTCTGGCAGCCTAAGGGCAGTATGAAGTTCTTTGCTCGCGAGAACGGCTTCTACTATGTGAAGTTTGGGCTTGCGGAGGATGTCGTAAGGATCCTGCAAGGCGGCCCCTGGACGTTCGACGGCAGGCTAATCATTCTGAAGGAATGGACACCAGAACTTAGATGTGAGAGGGAAGTCCTGAATGCCATCCCTGTATGGATTCGCTTCCTTGAGTTCCCTGTCCGGTTCTGGAGTATCCCATTGCTGATGCGTCTGGCGAGCTTGGTGGGCACCCCGATCAAGACGGATGAAGCTACTGCCTTCCGTTCGAGGTCGATGTATACCGGGATTTTTGTGGAGATTCGGGCTGGGGAGGAGTTATCGAAGATGGTGGAATATGAAATTCCTTCTGGAGAGGTGCTAACCCAGAAGGTGGAATACGAATGGGTTCTACCTACCTGTTCACGATGTACTTGTTTTGGGCATCTGGCCAGTGCTTGTTCGTTAGTAGGCCCTCAGGTGGAGCCTAATATTCCCTTTAGTGAGGTTCCAGATTCACCCCGTGACATGGATTCCAGAGATGACAGTGGAGAGGAGGTCTTGGTGGGAGGGGCTACTCCTCTAGTGAGTGATGTCGGAATGAGTCTCATTGTCTCTACCCAGCTAGCTCCCACGAGTGGGACTTTGATCACCTGTCCGGGGCAGAGGAGTATGATTACCAGGGGCATGGTGGCATCGGGAAGAGAGGAGCGGGGGGGAGGGGGTGACGGATCGGCTGAGGGACATGTTTACTGTAGGAAGCGACGTGCTGTTGGTCCGCTGAGTGACGGTCCCTCCAGGGAGGGGGGGCATCCTACTGACAGGGAGGAGGCGGTGTGTGTTGACAATCCTGTCTGGGCGATGGTGCTCTCTCAGGTTGTTCCCCAGCAGGCCATTCCGACTGGGATGAAGGAGGATCTATTAGCGTCGGATGTGGTACATTTCCCAGGTGCCGATCCATGTGTTTCATAGGGGATTCATACTCTCATTAATTAATGGCAATCATCCCCTGGAATGTGAGGGGAGCGTGTTCGCTAGGGAGGTGGAGAGAGATTTGTGGGGTTCTTCACAAAGAGAAGTGCGACATCTCTGTACTGTTAGAATCCAAGATCAAAGGTAAAAAGACCCTTGCTCGGCGGACCCCATCTCATTGGGCCCAACTTTACAACCTGGCTCTATGTGACATGGCCAGGATTTGGGTCAGATGGAACTCGAAGAGCTGGAAAGGGGACTTGATCTTGATGACGGAGCAGTTGATCGCCATCTCCTTCTCGAACAAGGGTGGTTTTCGCTTCTTGCTAGGGACGGTTTACGGCCACAACGACAGGAGGAGACGGGAGTCCCTGTGGAGCGACATCTCCAGTGTTGCCGTCGCTGCTGACTCGTCGTCTCTTCCGCTTCTTCTGATCAGGGACTTCAATGCCCTTCTGCATCGAGGGGAGAAGGTGGGCGGCCGCCCAGTTCCAGACTCTATCCTATATGATTTCCAGATGTGTCTCCTCCAGGCGGAGCTCCAGGGATTGTCGCGCTCAGGCTTCATTTGGACTTGGCATAACAAAGCAATCCGGAACAGGGTTGCATGCCAGCTTGATAGAGCCCTGGGCAATGGGGAATGGTTCCGACATTTTTCCAATTCTTCGGCTGAGGGCCTGGCCGCTGGGACGAGCGATCATTCCCCCATCAGGGTAGGCTTCACTACTCGGTCTCCTAGGAAGTCCCGCCCATTCAGGTACAACAACTGTTGGTATCTCTTGGAGGGCTATCTGGAGGCTGTCTCAGAGGGGCTTACTAGCTGTCAAGAGGGGACGACCCAGTTTCGCTTGGTGCGTCGACTCAAGGCTACGAAGAAGGCTCTACGGAGTTGGATGAATGGGTTGTCCAAGTCTACCTTAGAAGACAAGGAGGTGGAGCTGCAGGCTATCCAGCAGGACATGCAATCTGACATGCTAAACGGTGACCTGGCGGCGAGAGAGAAGTAGCTGATCGGAGAAGTCAACATCTTGCGGCTGCAGAAGGAGATTAGCACGGCTCAGCGTGCCAAATGTTCCTGGCTCAAGGACGGCGACCGTTGTTCTAAGTTCTTCTATGATGTCATCCGGACCAGACAACATAGGAATCACATCTCCCATCTACTTGATGTGGATGGCAATCTGGTGGGAGAGCCGGCTGAGATCCAGGGCGAGACTGTAAGGTACTACTCTGAGTTATATTTCCAGACTGACTACCTGTCTGTGTTTCCAGATGTTGTTACGAAAAGATTGGTGACTCCGTATGGAAATAGCATTCTTCTTGCCCCTGTTACTTTGGAGGAGGTAGAATCAATTGTCAAGTTGGCGGATCCCAACAAGGCATCCGGACCGGATGGTTTTAGCAGTGGGTTCTACAAACGCCACTGGGACATTCTGAAGTATCAGATCTTGGAGGTGGTGCATGAATTCTTTACCAAAGGGAAACTACTAAAAGAGCTGAACCACACTTTCCTGACCTTGGTGCCTAAGAAGGAGGGAGCGACATCACTGGCGGATTTCAGACCTATTGCGTGCTATAATTATCTTTATAAGATAATTACGCACCTTATGTGTCGACGGATGGAGGGGATCATGCAGGACTTGGTATCTCCGAATCAGGCTACGTTTATCAAGGGGAGGTCGATCACTGAGCACAGCCTCCTGGCTCATGAGATGGTGAGGGGCTTTAGCAAACCCGGAGAAAAAAAAGCATGTATGAAACTGGACATGAGGAAGGCGTATGACATGGTCAATAGGGACTTCATCTGTCATCTGATGACCGCCATAGATTTCGAGTACCTCTGGGTTGCATTGATCCGGGAGTGCATCACGTTCCCCACTTTCTCTGTCCTCATCCAGGGTATCCCTTATGGGTACTTCCAGAGCAACCGTGGGCTTAGGCAAGGTGACCCTCTATCCCCTTACCTGTTCACGCTTGTCATGGAATACTTCACATGTTTGATGGACCTGGCAGTGCACCGTGGGAGTCTGGTCCGATTGTTCAGGAGGGTGGATCCCCCAGTTACCCACCTTATCTATGCAGATGATCTCTTAGTATTCATCCAGCCATCGACGGAGGGTATGCAGACGATTGCGGAAATTATGGGAGAGTTGGATTCCCTCTCGGGCCTTCAGATGAACAGAGAAAAGAGCAGGGTGTACTTCAGCTCCCTATGTCCCCAGAAGGAGGAGCGGGCCGATATGCTGGGAGTTGAGAGGAGTGATCTTCCGGTGAGATATTTAGGAGTTCCTCTCACAGTCAACTATGCGCGGGATCAGGACTGCCATAGTCTGGTGGAGTACGTCCATAGGAGAGTGGAAGGTTGGCAAGCCGTCGAATTGTCCTTCGGAGGACGCATCGAGCTGGTCAGATCGGTGATTTCGGCTGTGGCTCATTTCTGGCTGCAATCCATCCTTCTCCCTGTTGCTACTATTAGGAAAGTGGAACGAATTTGCGCAGACTTCATTTGGAGGGAGGGTATGTATGCGGTCTCCTGGGAGCAGCTCTGTAGACCCAGGAAGGAGGGAGGAGTGGGGCTTAGGCCGTTGCTGGAGATCAGGGAGGCCTCTGCGCTAAAGCTGGCATGGAGATTCATCAACGGGGGGTCCCTCTGGGATGACTGGATGCACAGCAGATATGTGAACCAGGACAACTTCTGGACCTGTGCTACTGTCAACAATCACTCAGTCACTTTTAAGACTGTCTTGAGACACAGGGGGTTCTCAAATTTGTAATCCAGAAGGTCATGAAGGATGCGTCTGGAACGGACCTCTGGCGGGATCCTTGGATAGATCGGCTTTCGCTATTGGACATCAGGGGAGCCCCGACGCATCAGGAGGACAGGCGTGGGCTGACGTGTAGTCGTATCATACGCGACGGGGAATGGAGGCCGGAGTCTTATCGGTTTACCGAGGAGTTGGGTGGGATTATCAGTACTATTGCCATTGATCCGGACTTGCTTGCTGATCGGTGGATTTGGGAGCCGACAAAAGCAGCTCCGGAAACTGGGGAGTTCCAATTCCGGAGCTGCTACAACCTCATCCGGCGCACCTTTTCTCAGAGTTCTGACTACGAGTTCGTATGGTGCAAGGGTCTCGCCAGGAAGATGCAGCTTTGTGTCTACAAGCTTCTACTGGACCATCTTTTGACTAGGGATCGTCTGAGTTCGTTTGGACTGCCGGTCCCAGATCCTAAATGTGTGCTATGCAGTGTGGAGAATGAATCTATAGGGCACATTTTCTTCGAGTGTGCCCTGGCATGGCCGATCTGGTCTGAGCAGAGTAGAGTGTTGGGTGGATGTGACTCCGGGAAGGGAATTGGGGACATCATCACTGTGCTCCGGAATAGCAGAGGAAGAGGGCAGGACTGGTTCCGGACCGCCAGAGTTCGACTGGCGGCCTCAGTTTGGCATATATGGAGGGAACGAAACCGTCGTATTTTTGAGGGACTGGTCACCCCTCCGGTAGGCATCCTCCATAACATAGAGTTTGATGTTAATGCTATGGAGAACTGAAGAGTGGGAGTCCCACTATGATTGTATGTTGTAAGATTATTGCATTGCTTTTGGAATAAAATTTATCCTTTTTCCAAAATATATATATATATATATATATATATATATATATATATATATATATTTTTTTTTTTTTTTTTTTTTTTTTTTATTTATATATATATATATATATATATATATATATATATATATATATATATATATATATATATATATTTTATACCTTGCATGCGAATTGCAATTTGGTTGAGTTTGGGAATTAACAATCTGGTTTAGGGTTGGGTTTAGGTTTGGACATGATTGTAGGGTTTAGATTCAGTCACCACTTCAGTGTTTGGGTTTACAAGTGGCAGACGCTTGGGGTTTAGAAGAATAGATAATGGAGGTAACCCATTCATGTAGCGGAAGTTGGTTATAGGGCTGCCATTTGTGCACAATGAGTCCGAGTTGAAGGATCGGGATTGCTCGTCTCACGAACTTCGAACCATATACTATCTCGACTGTGGTCTGCAAAAGAGTATATGAGATCTTTACATATGGAGGGAGCGCGGGTGGGAGGAACAATGAGAAGTGCGGAGAACTTTCCAAAAACTGCCACCTATATTTAGCCCCACTGTATATTTACTCTTCTCAAGGCTGGATTTCATTTGTGTACTTTGCATATATGACCCTCAAAACACATGAGGGATAGAATCAAAATATTTTGAATTTTGCTCCTTATCTCCTTGAATGCAACACAGAAGTGGGCAGAAGAAGTAGAGGCAACCACCAATTTCTGCTTCTTCAGTTCACTTCCTTGAACCAAAAGGAATTTCACATGTTAAGTTTCAGAGGTTTCCCACGATGCGATGGTATTTTCCTGTTTAAAAAATATTTTTTGAGGAATATAATTTACACAATCTATAGATTTCATTAATGTACTAATTTATTGAGTAAGCAACTAGATTAATGAGGCACAAATCTGCAGAAGGACTTGTTCGCTTTGAAATTCAAATTGATCTTTTCTTTTTGGACCAAAAGCCAGTCATAAAGGAAATGAATTAATTTACCTTCCTGTCCTTTTTGGTACATGGGATCTAAATATCCAGCACATTTTGAAAAGTTGTGAAGTCCCTGGTTACTAGCATGCTCTGAAATTAACTAGAATATGTTGTGTTAACTTTCAGTAGGATTATATGGGTTTTGGTTCTGTGGCAAGTATCTTGCGTTTTGTATTGGTCAATTGCATTATTTCTCAGTAACAAAACGGGTGGACTCTAGCCGCAGTCAATATCATCATCACAACCAAGCATTACCCACGAGAATGGGGTCGGCTATGGAGCATAACAAGGTGGTGCCAATTCCTAGCCAACATAGCTATGAGCATGAGCGAGCCATGCTTATGAAACCTGTAAGTCAGTGCCTTTTGGATTTGTAGTTTAAATTTATGCAACCAGGGGCACCTTCCAAGTACCCCTAGGATATGAAGAGTCTAGACAAAGGTGTAAGATGATATAAGTTGTTATAGGGAATAACATTCATCTCCGTGACACTTATAAGCCAAAGAGTGGAAAGGAATGACATCCCATAGGGTGGACTCTAGCTATTAAAAAAGGACTATTAGCTCCGAAGGAATTTTTTTTACATTGGTATAGGCTGACTTTAGTTCTGGCATAATTTTTTTTTTTCTTAAAGAGCTATAAACTCAAGAATCTATATACACTAGAAACTAATTCATGCCTTCAACTTAGCACAAATGATGTCATCATTTCATTACTTTGATACTAAATATTTGTTCAACCTATAAAGAGGTTATTTGTTCAACCTTGTAAATATAAAGAGGTTAAAAATGTCTTATCACAAACTTAACTTATTTACTGAACTGTTTATGAACTATTGGTCACATCAGTATGCACCTACACTCCAGAGACCACATACATCCAAGAAAAGTACTACCTCGATCTTTTCATAAATCATGAGCGTTGGTTAGACATTATAGTTGTAGGTCTGATAAAATTATTCCATCGAACACTTTCTCAAAAAGCCTTCAATGTCGCAACACGTGGCTTCAAATTGGAGATTGTGCATTGCTGCATTCTAGATATTGTGCGTGTCCGTGGACAAACGTTACATTTTGGGTTTAATATCATTTTTTAAAAAGTATTCTTCGAGTATAACACACTAACATATACACTAAACCCCAATAACGAGCAGTTATACAACCACTAACCATTGAGACCTACTCACCCGCATATTTACGTAATTCTTATGATTTAAATAAATGAGCAGACAATATACAACTTATATGTGTTTGCCTGTGTGTATCATATTTGTGTTTGATTAAACTTTTACTTAATTAGTAAGGAGCTATTTAATTAATTATCTATTTCATCCTTTCAAACACCAAAAGGGAGGAAAGCAAAGAAGTCCAAAAGTAAATAATTCGTCGTACTCAAAAGTTGATAATATTATGTGGCCACCAAGGACAAAGGGTATACTAGTAATGTTCCATCTAGAAATCTTTGCTTATTAAACCCCCACCTTGCCGCACCCGTTAATACCTAGGAAAAGTGTCTTTATATATTTCTGTACAAGATAGAGGGAGACTGACAGAAGGTCTTGTTCTCTTCCTTTGAGAAAGGTTTGCCTCTTCCTTCCTCAAACTTCCTTCCATGGTTTGTAAATTTATATTGTAGCTTTTTGTTCTTTCTGATAATTTTTTTAGTGGAACTAATATCTTTCCCAATCATATATGAAGCTGCCCACAAGTTATCCTAATAGCTCGAGTTTTCTCTGATTCATTTGATCAATATATTTTTTGTCCAGAATCTTATATTTTATATTTCATCTAGATCCATGTCTCTGTCACATTTCTTCTCTCTTTAATTTTGATCTATTAAACTACCATAAAGAAATACTCTTTTCTTTTCCTTTTCCCTTCATTTTAAGACATCTCGATTTGTTGAAATGCTGATCTGTGTGCCATCTCCTTCCATTTTGTAAGACATTTGAAATCCCTTGATTTGTTGAAATGCTGATCTGCATGCCATCTCCTTCAATTTTGTAAGACATTTGAAATCCCTTTGGTCATTATTATGATGAAAATATGAGAGTTAGCCATCACCCTTTACTTAAAAATTCTTTGATGTGTAATATCTGTTGCCCTCTTTTAAAATCTTGTTATTATTGAACATATTTTGATGTTATGTGATGCCATATTGTGAAGTATGCAGAACTATTCACATGTCTATGAATTCTTCGAACAGAAGAGTAAGTTTGAAAACATTTTTACACATCTGCTAGTAGGAAAGCAGGGGTACACTTAGTTTTCCATCTAAGGTGGTGGAAGTCAAACAAAGTAGAGGGACCAACATTTATTTATTTATTATTTGGAAAGTTGATGGAAATCGGTGACTGTAGTTGTAGTTCGTCGCATATTTGAGCAGTTCCAGTTCTGTCAATGAACAACGTATTCAGTAAGGAAACCTAGATTCTTCTTGTGATCACCGAATCTAAATTTGCAACTTCCCAATAGTTTCAAAAACACTCTTACCCGTTACCTTTCCATTATTATGTCCCCTACAACTGGCGTACTAGAGGGTCCTCAAATTTATGGTCCTTAGATTGACCACTTTATGTCTATTTCATAAACTCATCAAAACCAAGTTTTAGATGAAGAGAGAGAGGGGTAGGGAGGTAAGGGTTCGAAAAGGAAGGAAATAAACATCACGTCCTGAAAGATGAAGCATAAATTTAGGGATCAGATAGTTCCCCAATGGTAGAGGACATTATAAGGGAAAGATAAGGGCTTCCTGCTAAGAGTACGTTCGGCAACCGGAAACTTATTGAAAATTCTTAAAGTTGGTTTCAATGAGTTATGAAAGGTTCCCAAACTGAGTTGTTTACTTGATAGAAAATATATGTAAGGAAAGTATAGTTATATGTTGACGTGGCACTATTTTGAATAACAGAAGTGTACAAGTTTACTGATATTCATCAGCTTTCTAAATAAAGAAAGAAATAAGTGACTCCCTCTTTCCTTCCCTTTCCATCAAACTCTAAACCTACTACCTAAACCCTTATCAACTCCAACTCAGGCCTACACTCGTACCAAAAGCCTAACTTCCCCTTCCCCTCACTTTTTGTTTTAACCTTAGGGGTTAAATAAAAGATTGAATAAAGTAAAAAAAAACAAACTAGACATGCATGATAGGTTAACTACTAGTAGGCTAGCAAAATGAACAAAAATAATAATATATGGGACTTTCTTAACAATCACTTGAACTCCACGAGTCCGTTAAAAGTTGTAGGTTATACCATGCACACGTACACCAACATATTTAGCATATTTAATATATATATAAGGTTTCTTAATGATCATTTAAACTCCAAGATATCCATAAAGTTATAGCTTATAACATGCACATGTACACATACATATTTTCTATGTTTTTGATTAATACTTATTTGTTGTATGCTTGATATTAAATCAGAGCTTATATGTGGGTGTACTGTTAGGGGAACTTATGATGTTCCACTTTGAGATAAAGATTCTTTTTCTCCAATTCTATATTCAATCACTTTGGTACCTATATTCAGATAACTAGGCGTTTACTTTAGGTCTGGAAAATTATGTTGTGAATGTTCTACCGTCCTTTCTCTCTTGTTTTTGCCTCCAAGCCCTTAACGATAGCACCAATTTCAGTCCTAACCTCTGAAATTCCAATCAGTAAAATAGGAAGAAGTATTTGGAGTATGCGTTTGGGAGGAAACCGCTGGTGTCTAATAGTGTTAAAAGAGAGAAGAAAGAAAAAAAAAAGACCAAAGAGAAGTGGTTCCTGTAAGGCTTCTGGAGGTTAGGGTTTGAATTTGCTATTGGATTAATGTTATTTGGATTTGAGGAAAACGGAGGCAAAAGAAGTGGGTTGGTTGGGACATTGAGCGGTGAGAATACGAGCATTTGGTAGAGAAGGATATGAGTGAGAGAGATGGTTTGAATTTGGCTTTGGACTTTACTTAGGTTGCTTAGCATTGGAATATCATCATCATCCAAGCATTCTCCCATTAGAATGGGGTCAAGTATGGAGCATGCAAGCTCCGTAAAGAATTTTACAAAAAATTTATGAGAATTTGTCGCTTTTATGAGATTATATCGACCTAATGTGAACCCTTTACATTGGTGCAAATTTCTAGCAATGATAAGTATGATCATGAGAGGGTCGTGCCATAAACGTAGGTGACCAGCTGGCAAGTAGGTAGACATATCTTTTGGATATGCATTTTAAGCTCATGCAACAAAAGAGCATCTCCAAGTTCCCTTTGACCATAAGAGTCTAGACGAAGTGGTAAGATGACACCCTATGCAATAAGAGTCTAGACTAACAAGTAAGATGACACATTGCTATAGTTGAAGTTCCTTCTAGTGCACAAAAACTCTAGAGTCATAGTGAGGGTAGGGGGTTATTTATTCATATTATTTCAATACATCCCCGCAAGTAGAAGGTCCATTTTGGGCGTAGAGCTGGATTTACGCTGCGGTATAATTTTTTAAATCCGCTTAAAATGCATGTCGCAGGAATCTAACCTGGGTTGCTTTGGTTCCATGTTAAAGTTCCTGCAAGTGCATGAAAACCCTAGAGTGATGGTGAGGGTTGGGGTTAAATATTTATATTATCTCAACACACCTATAGAGAATTGCATTCATCTCTTCAACACATAAACCTAAAGGAGTGAAAGTGAATGACAATCCCTTAGCATTGGAACATGAAAAATAAATATAGAGAAGGAAAAATAAAGAGGAGAGAGTGTCTACTTTAGGGTTTGGAAGGTTAGGCTTTTATGCTACGAAGAGAAATACAAAGACATTCTTAAATATCCATATCAAATTACTTTTTCCGAATCTAATGACAGCATTTGGAAAACTAGTGCCATATCAAACTAGAGATATATAAATCAAATGGGGTTTAGCAAAGTAGATATTGCATCAAAGATGTTTCCTATTATAAGTCTTTAACAAGAGTCTTATATATGTGCTGACTATCTATCTAACACTTATAAGTACTATTGAAGAATTATATAGATTAGACGGATGAGATATGTAAGTTTTTTTGGGTGATAGGGTTCTGATAATAATTAACTTAAAAGAAAAACAAAGTTCTTAGAGGAAAACTACAATGGAGCATCAGTTGAGCTTGTACATCTTTCACATGCAGAATAGTATGACATTTCCTACTAATTTAGGTAACATATTTCCTAGTAGCAACTTTATGTAAATAGTTGGAACTTGGAATCTCGAACACTTCTCCAGTATTTACTGATTTTTTCTGAAATTTAGCCAATGTACCGGAAATAGTTGCATCAGCTGACTGATAGTGGCATTACTGGCAGGTAACAGCTGGTGTATACTGGACGCCTCAAGAATAATCATGTAACTGACGTTACTTATATATGACCAATATTCTATATTAATTTTCATATCATGGCTAATTTGCACTTAAATACCATGACCTTTTAGTTTTTTTCACATAATCACTTTGATACCCTAATATCATGACTATTTTGTTTTTATATTATTTTTACTTTGCTACGTTTCCTTAGACTATGATCAGACTAGACTCGAAGTCAGATGCTTTAAATATGACTGGCTTATGAACATTCTTGTAAGATCTCATCTTCGTTCGCCTTCTTCATCCCTAAATCCTAATTGAGGGTTTTAGGTGTGGTGGGCTGCCTGTTTAGCATCTCATGGAGGGAGGTTGGTTACTGGTGGGGGCAACAATGAGAGGAGAGGAAGAAGATCGTAGTGGTGGGTTAGGGTTTAGGGATGAGGACGGAGAAAAAAGATGGTGTTGGTTGTTTAGGGTTCAGGGATGAAGAAGACGATGGTGGTCGGTGGGTTAGGGATGATGGTGGAAGAAGATGGTGGTGGTGACGTGGTAGAGAGCAACACGATAATGTTCAGGTAGGCAGTGCCAACGGTAGGGGGTTGGTGGAGGGGCTGGAATGAAGAGGAAAAGTGATGTTGGCCCATAAAAAGGGAGGGGTAAGATTGTCCTTTACCCTCCAACTACGTCAAGGTAGTGAATTGGTAAAAAGTAACTTCACGAATCAAACTGAATGTAAACAGATGTTAACGATATCAAAGTGATTATACGGAGAAGTGCATGGTATATAAATGCAACTTACCCCAGACTCGTGAAGCCACACTTTTGTATTAAATTTAGAGTCCTAATCTGTAGCCTAAGTGAAGAAACAATTTTATGCATTTAATAAGATAATCACAACTCAGTTTTTATGGATTCTATCTAAAACTTGTTTCATTGCAGAATTTAGCCGGTACCATAACTATTTGGAAATGAGCAGCCAACCAAGAAAGGAAGACAATCTTGTCAACTCAGCTTACAATGAAAGCTATGTTTGGCAGAGAATACAGTCATTGTCTTCTGAAGTTCTCTCTGCCCCCCCTCCTGCCTCCAATGCTCTGATTACCACCCCCATCCGACATACGTTTTCTGCCACTCGGGAATCCACCACAGATATAGTACCTCCAACCATTTCTGCCTTGGTCAGGAGCAACTATCCCTTGCCAAACCACAGAGAAGAAAGTGACCCTAACAACAATGTTGATGATGATAACGATGATAAACTCAGTGACAGTTACATGGATGAGCAATCTCTCTTACTTCCACTGTCAAGGGACAACAAGAGGCTGAAGTGTCTGGAGAAACATAAGTTGCATGCCCATCATGATGAAGAATCGAAGTTCGAGACCAAGCAACAACAATCCCAAGTGCTGGCTTGCAGGGAAAGATTTCAAATAACCCAGACTGAGATCCTCGGTAAGATGCTGAAGATGATGGAGGATGGCAGTGCGCAAGGCTTCGTGTTTGGGATTATTCCTAAGAAAGGAAAGCCTGTCAGCGGCGCCTCAGACAACCTGAGAGGTTGGTGGCAAGAAAGGGTGAGATTCGATGATTATGGGCCTATGGCAATTGAAGAGTTTGAAAGGGAAATCCCTATTAGTTCTGCAACTAACTGTAGCCTAAAGAAAATATCCATCGTCTCTATGCTTCAAGAGCTACCAGTCACAACCCTCGGCCCCTTGCTGTCTGCACTGTTGCCTATATGTGAGCCTCCGCAGCGAGACTTTCCTTATGAGAAGGGTGTCGCACCTCCTTGGTGGCCAACAACAAAGGAAGAATGGTGGGTTGAGCTTGGCTTCCCTACAGACCAAGGGCGCCCCCCCTATAAAAAACCTCATGAACTGAGGAAAGCATGGAAGGTGACTGTGCTGGTCGCCGTGATCAAGCACTTGATGACTGACATAGGCAAGATCCGTAATGCCATTATACATTCGGAGAAACTCCAGGACATAATGAGTGCTAAGGCGTCCAAACTTCTGTCTGATTATCTTGATCAAGAGGAGCAATTGTGTTGTAAACCTGAGGCGTCTGTGAAAGACTACAGAAACAATACAAAATATGCCTCCTCTAGCCGCAGCATGAGCATGGATCTCACAGACGAAGCGCCTTGTTGGGAGAGCGTGGCTCCTCCACGTCTACAGCAGGCTCAGCAGAGCTTTATGTGCAAACCTGAAGCACCCATAGATTACCTCACCAGCAAGTCAGCAGAGCATATAAACCAATATACCTGTCCCTTTGGAGGGTATTCATCTTCTCAGGATATTCAAAGGACAAGTGGATTTGGATCGAACTGGGGAAAATCCATTGCCTCTTCTGTGCACAACTGTTATCAGCCTAATCCTTGTCCAGCAGGAGGTACGGATTGCTTTGTGTTTGGTCCAGGAACTACTTCTGCTGATTACATTAGAGATCTGCTCATCAACTGTGGTACTGATGGCAATCTGGATCAGATTGAACATGTCTGCATCCCCAACATTGCCAGCACATCAGCTACGGCTGTTGACAAGCCTGCGGCAATTACAGATAATTCAGATCCTCAGAAGGAAGCATCGGTGCTAAATTTCAATAAAAATGAGATGTCAAAGCTTAATTCATTTCAGCCAAGGAACAATATTGACCATAGCTACCATATTGCTCGGGGGTCCCACATGGAATCTAATGTTTATGAACAAGTGGGGGAGATTCAGACCATTAGAAACTTAAGAGGACAGATTACTTCATGTGAATTCCAGCAATGCATTATGAAGGAGAGAACTCTTCATCCGGCCATGAAAATCCACAAGTCCTATTGTGCTCCAGAAGTAGTCCAAAGGGGAGAGAATTTCTATGACCAGACTGGAAGACGATTGCAACAAGGAAACAGCTTCCCTGCAGTGGTTCGAGCTGACCCTACAGAACTGGAGAACAATTTTGATTACGGATTTGGCAACTCTCTGATGAGGTTGGAGGAGAGAGCAATGGACAACCCTTATCACTATTCAGATTGGTTCCTTAAGGAGTGAATGAGGCATGAAAGAAATAGGTATGCATACATAACATATTTAGAGTGAAACTGAGTTTTTGTTACTTGGTTTGTTTTATTTTCACTCTAGTTGAAAGTTCGATTGAATTGGAGAAAGTTTTAGAGATTGTGGTAAATGTTTTAATGGAATTGTGAACGGTACTTGAAAACTAAAACCAGTCAAAGGATCTGCTTTTCTTTCCTCCTTATCTAATATACATCCTTTTAACATTGTAGATTAAACGAAGTATTTGCCTAAAATTTGACAATTGCAATGTAACACGAAGTCTTCATGTATTTATTTATTCTTTATGGTACTATGAGCATATAAGAAATATTATATGAACTCATTTTTTTAATCAAACACACATTTCAGAATACTGAATTCTCATAAGATACCTGCTTTCTAGCCTCACTGAGTGAGCCTAGAAACACCTACAAGTTACTTAAGAAGGTGAGGCCCTTTGGACAGTATATTTGGCAATGGTACCAAAGGTGGGGCCCTACAAACTACTTAAGGGAAGTCCTGGGTAGCGTGGGATCGGAAGAAGGGTGCGAGCACGTGTGCGCACATATGCGGGGTGGGGTCTGCTTCAGGGAGCTAGTTGAGTGACTGTCCTGTAAAAAAATATCATTAAAGGTGATAATCCGTATAAGGCTTACTTTTTTTGCGTTCTAGAATAGATTAGGTAATAATATAGATTAAGAAGCAAGTCAAGCAACAGTTCTCCTTCTCCTCAGTTAAGAGCTGATCTAATAGGGATTAAGGATTTTTTGAACCTGAGATCAAATTAAACTTGCTAAATCCTTGATCTCGATTAACTACTTTGTTCTAGTTTCAGCATTCACCAACATAAATTAGAATTGAACTTCTTAATCAGTGTTTTGTAGACCTAATAAGAATGAGTTTGTTAAGAAAACAATAAACAAAACTTTAAACTAGAACTTTTAGTCTTCCTACCATGAGAAACAAAGCTAAAAGACATGTAAAAATTGCCCAAAAAGAATCTCCAATTTTACTCTTGGTTGTCTATGAAAATATAGAGGAAATGCTAATTAATGTCTATAAAAGTACAGAAGAGAGATCACTTTGAGGACACATTTTTCTAAGACATTGAAATTGGTACAAATTAATAGTTGGATTGTCCATGATGACATTGATAACATGCGTATATATCACTCAACAGAAGCAAACAAATTTGTGTGGTGCTCCAATCTTACATTTTCTTTCCTCTCGTCTATAAAAAAAGAAGAAATGTTACCGACTTTCTATAAAAATATAGAAAAGGTATCACTTTAACTATCCATACCTCACTTTATATATGGGATTGAACTCTAATCCTTATATTGCTTGGTGATGGGAGATGTTGCATTCACATTATAAATCTGCAAGTAAAAAATGGTAAGGACAGCAACCTTTTTCTAAGACATTGAAAGCGGTTAAGATAATAGTTGGATTGTCCACGATCACAATGATAACATGCGTATATATCACACTCAACAGAAGAGAACATATTTGTGTGGTGCTTGCTCGTCTAAATTTTGCAGCAATTTGTAGTACCCTGTGATTCAACCATACATTTATCTTTCATTTTCCAAGAAAATATCAATAATATTGTCTTTGACATGGCACCTTCAATATAATGTCTGCCAAACTTTGTAATACATTTCGTTCAAAGTTGTTCAAAACTTGTACACATTTTGTTGCTATTGTGTGAGAACCAATTTAGTAAAGTAATTTGTCTTGTGTTGACCCCTGGAAGGATTAAGTTAAAAAAACATATTTGAGTCCGAGTCATGCTCATTCTATTTTCTTCAGTCATATTCCACTCTAAATTACAATTGACTAATGTTGTCAGTCTTTTAAAGAGGATATATCGTCTATTATCACTATGGATGACACTGGTAAGGGTTAGGCTCCTCCCGGGAATATGCATACCTGAGTAACATATTTTGGACGGAATGGAACAGCCCGACCTGCCTCTAGACTAACCAGGCCCTTACGGTTACACGGTGTGGAAATGCTCTCTTTGGGATCATGATTCGGACCATTTTTCATTATATGTTCATTCTTTACTAAAAAAATTCAGAATGATTTCCTAAAACCCAAGATGTCGTATTCAGTGACCGCCAATGAGAAATAAGATTACTAGATCGAGTCAGTTAGATGCAATGCTTGAGATGAGATCGTATTTGATGGGTTGAATTTGGTTGACGATGGAATTGCTATCCATGGATTTACTTATAAAAAAGCTATAATTGAAGCAACTAGAGCTATTCAGTCTCCATATGTATTTAAACGAAGCTGTGTCATTCAAAAAATCACCTTCATAATTATATTGTCATGGACATAAAGATTAATTGTAAAACTGAGAAAGTGGATCAAGCCCTTAAGATGCTCCATGTGATTGTTATGTACAGAGTACTTAATGAAGGATTAATTGTAAAAGTGAGAAACCTGATGAGGCCCTTATCGTGTTTCCTACTTGATAATGTGTATGTTGTTAACTCTATATGTTGAGAGAGAGCAATTAGTAAGTGAGGAAGATGTTTGATTTGCACTGCACTCTAACCAATTGCAGAGACTGAAGGTCTGATGACAACGGGATGATTGGGACTTGCCAGTTGCCACGTAACTATGTTAAGAGAAAGAGTATGATGTAAGTCCTGGATAAGGAAGGTAGGTGCCAATGTTGTCATTAGAAAAGAATAAACAAGAGAAGAAAGAGAAATCTATAGATAACTTCTTACCCTGATCAATTATCCGTCTTTAAGACAAAATTGCTCCTCTATTTCAAATGAGTACAACAAACTTGCCTACCAAGACAGAACAAGCATAAGAACAATATATTTCTGATGTTGATAATGGTCTGCAGTGTAATTATTTACCTGAAAATTCACTTGCACATGAGAGAGAGAGAGAGAGGGGGGGGGGGGGGGGGGTGGTTTAATTCATTTCTCAAACAGGGAGTAGGTCTCGATTTATAGATGATTGAAAGCATGTAAGACATCCTTTGATGGTATTTATGTCATAGACAAAGGGACATAAACTTTACCAAGGAACATATATCCTTTACTAAGAGTTATATTCTTGAATGTAGTTCAATGAATTAATCTATAAGCTTGGCATTTGATCCATGAACACAAGCACAAATGAGCTGGATTAATAGGATGCATGAACCACAACCATGGACTAAGATGAACTTGTTAGTATTAAATTCCCAACTCTATATTTTAGACTATGAAATTAAAAAATAAAATAACGATCTAACCGAGACCGAGGCTTGAACTTGGTTCAGTATCCTTAAGACAATATTCGTCCCGTACTAGTGCTTACGGATTAATGGCGATTAGTCTCACAGGATACAACAGTTCTTCTCCTTCGGCAGCAGCACTTTACACCGCAGGAACTGGACAAAGCAATGTAGGTAGTCTCTCTCTTAGACTTAATATTTGATAAATGGATTGTGTTTGGATTCATCTTTCCAAACACTCATAGGACTATCCTTTTATAAGGGATGAAGAGACACAAAACATAAATAAACACATTGTTTGGAAGGGATACACCCTTTCTAACAGACACAATGTTTGGAAGGGACACAAACTTTCCAACGGACACCTATTGGAAATTTACAAAAAATAATTAAAACATTTTTAATTAATTTTCTAGTCAATTTTTTCATTCACTTTTCCAACAATCTCCACATGAATGAGTATTTGACTGTGCACAACACAAACAATATGCAGACACAATGCAGACATAATGCAGACATAGAGAGCGAGATCATTTGAAAAGTTATTGTATCAGGATAGGTAGCTTTTGGCCTTGAACCTTCCCTTGTGAATATTTATCGAATTTACTAGCTATCCAGTGAACATGATGTCTTGAATTGTTCAGCTATTGTTGTAAACTTGAGTCAATAAATATCACACAATTCCTTTCCGACCAAGATTGCTTCTATTGATTTGTTCATTTTGGTCCTACATATTTGCCTGGTTTTATAAGTGCTCGTAGAGAATTCAGCCTTATAATTCTCATAGAAACGGCCCCACTTTCACACTCATATAGGTGACTTCCTAATAAAAGTATCCTGTTATACTCTACTTGAATTTCAAGTCATAGGAATCATTAAAAGCAAAGTTTACCGTAGTTATTCTTTGCAGGCAACACGATTTTTTGTCATCCTAGATAATGGTATTAGTAGTTAAATACTCGTCAGTGTCATTTCAGAATTTCACATAATTAGGTTGTCCCTTTGAACCTAGATCTTGGGATCTCCAGTCAACTAGGTTGGATTTCCTTTATAGCATTTCTTTTATCATAGGTTTCAAGTCCATTTTCCTCGATGACTTATATACTTGTTCTCTTGTCAAACCTTTAATTAGTGGATCCGCAAGATTTTTCTTTAACTTTACATAATCAATCGTGGTTATGCCATTAGAGAGAAGTTGCCTAACGGTATTGTGACATCTCCGAATGTGTCTTGATTTACCGTTATAAATATGACTTTGTGCCCTACCGTAGCAGATTGTCTATCACAATGTATACAAATTGCTGGTACAGGCCTATCTGGCATTCTAGAAATCTTAATTAATTCCTAATATAACATTTGCAACTCCCAGATCTTTCGTATCAAAGTTTTTATTATTATTATTAAGATCTCCTTTGTGTCCTGGATTATGTTGTAGTTTCTGCCTATTATTAGCATATCATCTACATATATGCATATAATGACATCCAGTTTTTGTATTTTTAGAATACACACATTTGTCACACTCATTAATCTTGAATCCATTTGATATCATTACATTGTCAAACTTTTGATGCCATTGTTTAGGTGCTTGTTTAAGTCCATATAGTGACTTAAGTAAGTTGCACACCTTTCTTTCTTTATCTGCTACTATGAATCCTTCTGGTTGGTTCGTGTAGATTTCTTCTTCCAAGTCACCATTTAGAAAGACAATTTCCATATTTTAGGGTATTTATATAAACTTTCCTTTCTTTCCATAATTCATATGGAGTCTTATTATTTTTCTTATGTGGCACCTTATTTAAAAGGTAGTTGGCTGTAAGTACAACTTTTTTCCACAAGTTATCTGGTATACCTGAACTTAGTAATAAATAATTCATCATTTCTTTAATTGTCCGATTTTTTCGTTCAACAATACCATTAGATTGTCGTGAATATGGTACAGTAGTTTGGTGGATAATTACATGTTCTGCACAAAATCCTGCAAAGGGTGCTTCATATGCACCACCTCTATCACTTTTGAGAACTTTAATCTTATGATTAAGTTGATTTTCTACTTCAGTTTTATATTGCTTGAACATATCTATTGCCTCATCCTTTGATCTCATAAGATAGACATAGCAATAACGATTACTGTCATCGATGAATGTGATGAAGTACTTTTTTCCATTTCTAGTTTGTATGCATTTTAGATCACATACATCTGTATGGATTAAATCCAACGGTTCGATATCTCTTTCAACCAGATTTTGAAAAGATGTACAGGTTAATTTTACTTCTGCACATATTTCACACTTATGTTTTGAATCTATTGCAGATTTGGAAATTAGGTCCATATTCATTAATTTTTTTGATTGAATCATAATTAACATGGCCTAATCTTATATGCCACATATAAGAGGACTCAACAATGTAAGAAGAATTAATCATCTTATTAGGCATAATAGTCATTACATTCATTTTGAAGAGGTCCTCATTGAGGTAACCCCTCCCCACATAAACTCCACTCTTGGTGAGCACAAATTTGTCAGATTCAAATATTAATTTAAATCCATGCTTGCTTAACATAGATCCAGAAATCAAATTCTTTCGAATATCAGGTACGTGCAAAACATTATTTAAGTTTCAGTTCCTTTTTCGGCGTCATTTTCAAAATAATCGTCCCTTGTCCTTCAGTCTTTGACGATGAAGAATTTCCTATGAAGCGTTATTCGCCTTGGTCGACGTTTTGGTAGGTACTGAACATAGCCTTTTTAGCACAGATGTGACGAGTAGCTCCAGAGTCAATCCACCATTCTCTTAGGTTGCTTCCTACCATGTTCACTTCAGAAACAACAGCCGCCAGAACCAGGTCGTCAACACCTTAGCCAATGCTCATCTTCAGTCATATGAGCCTGGTGAGGACGTCTCTTGTTCTTGCTGTTGTTATTGTTGTAGTTGCGACTACGATCATCTGCAGCTTTATGCCCCTTTTCCTTGCATATGTGACATTTACCTTTGAACTTTTTATAGTTCCCTTGATCGGAGTAGTTTTCTTGACCGGAGCCTCTAGTATGTTTGCGTTTTTTCCCTGTTGTCCTGTATCCAAGACATTTGCCCTGACTTCTATAGAAGATATTTTTTCAGTGCTCCTGTTATTATCTTCTATTTTAAGCCTCAGATCTGCCAGTGGCATGTCCTTACATTTATGTTTCAGATAGTTCTTATAATCCTTCCAGAGAGACGAAAGTTTTTCAATCACAGAAGCTACATGAAACGGTTCACATAAGGCCATACCTTAGGCAACCAGTTCATGGAAAATACATTGCAAGTCTTCAACTTGACTTGTCACTGATCTGGAGTCAACCATGCGATAGTCTAAAAATTTGCCTATTACAAATTTCTTAGACCCTGCATCTTCTACTTTGTATTTCTTGTCCAGAGCATCCCAGACCTCTTTTGCAGTCTTCAGTGGACTGTAAACATTCCATAGATGGTTGTCCAGTCCACTTAATATGTGGTTCCTGCATAAAAAGTCTGCATGTTTCTATTTTTCAACATTTGCAATAACATTCTCTGTTTCACCTTCTTGCAGAACATGGTTGTTTCATTTAGAATCATAGTCAGATTCAAAGTTGTAAGATGGAATAACATTTTCTGTTGCCAACGCTTGAAATCAGTTCCATTGAACTTTTTTGACTTTTCTCCTTGTCCGATATGGACAGGAGCACAAGTGACCATCATAGTGTTCTCAACTGCAGCCATTTTGTCTGTTACAATATAGTAGTATTACCAATAAGTGAAAAAAAAAATTTAGTATTGAGATGTGTTCTCTTATGTTCTATTTAGGAGAACAAATAAGAACCAATATTAGGAATTGAAAAAAAAGAAATAAAAAACAGAAATTAATTATTATCTAACATTGAAATGACTCTTGTAAAAAGACAACAACAAAACTTAACTTGTTATACTCTGAAGTTGATGTTCAATTAGTTCCAAATATTATATGGATTGAAAGTACAAGTTGGATTCACTTTGCATTAGTGGGATTAACAACCAAACCAAACTATATTACGAAATGGAAACTTAGTAGTGAAAAATTACTAGGAAAATTACAGGCCAGGAAGCCTCTTTTTTTTTTTTTCTAAAAAGAATCTATTCTCTGAACCAACTTTTACTAAGAAAAAGACTTCAAACAAGCTTTCTCTGAACCAAATGCAGAGAGATGAAGAGTTACTAAAAAATATTGTCTTAAGATTGTTAGTATTAAATTCCCAACTCTGTATTTTAGACTCCGAAATTAAAAAAAATAAAATAATGATCTAATCGAGACCGAGGCTGGAACTTGGTTCAATGTTCTTAAGACAATATTCGTCCCGCACTGGTGCTTTCGGTTTAATGGCGATTAGTCTCCCAGGATACAACGGTTCTTCTCTTTCGGTAACAACACTTTACACCGCGGGAACTGGATGAAGCAATGTAGGTAGTCTCTCTCTTAGACTTAATATTTGATGAATGGATTGTGTTTGGATTCATCTTTCCAAACACTTATAGGACTATCCTTTCATAAGGGATGAAGAAACACAAAATATAAAGAGACACATTGTTTGGAAGGGATACACTCTTTCGAACAGACACAATGTTTGGAAGGGACAACGTTTCCAACGGACACCTATTGGGAATTTACAAAAATCAATTAAAACATTTTTAATTAATTTTTCAAGTCAATTTTTTATTCACTTTTCCCGCAGAACTCACTACATGCATGAACTTATATGAATTGACTCGATTTGAAGAGTCTCTTTTGGACCAAATGGCATACCCTTTTCCAGAAGACATATCCTTTTCTCAGAGAGATGCCCTTTCGAGTCTAATTCAATGAATTTATCCAAAAGGTAGGCATTTAATGTACAAAGATGACCATTAATGAATAAAAATTAATTGGATGCATGAACTAAAATTAATTGGATGCATGAACAAAATTATGAACTAGTATCGACTTGATGCATGAACCAAAACGATGAATGAATCATAATTCATAACTAGTTGGATGCATGAATCCAATTCAATCCGAGACAAATTTGAACCATTTGGGCCCCGAGCCCAGCCCCCGTACAATTCCAGAAAATGCTCGACTCTGAACTAACTGAATACATAAGCATGTTCTTCTTCCTTAATACTAGAATGTTCGTAGGACAATGTTTTAAAAGGCTCCCGCCTCGCTACCTTAGGTGTCCTCCTAGGCGTTTCCGATCCTTTATTGCCTCACCCCTTAGGCAACCACTTTGCCCCGCCTTGACTTAAACGTGACCCAATTCCTACCATTTCTTTTTTGAGTCTAGGTTTTAACCCAAGATCAATAACTTTATGGAAATTGTTACATTTTTTAAAATATACTACAAAAGAGGAGGTACAATAGTTTTCCCTCTCCCCTCTTCATTCCCTTTTCTTTTGTGTCTGTCATAACAAATCAAATCTCATTCATATCTCCGACTGCGATGTCCATTGCCAAGTGACAACATTTAACTCTCAGTATCCCTCTTTGTACTCGTTCTCTCGTTTTTGTCCTCTTTCTATTTCAAGTTACTGATACTAACTATTTTTTCTTGATTAAAAACTTCATTCAGTTGATGTTGAAGTCTTAGACTTGTATATTTAGTATAGACAACAAGATTTGACCAAGATTTGCATATGATGCTTGTAGCTAGTTATTTATACATTTGTCATACCAATTAGAAGGAATCTACAACAAGTTATAGCATAAACTAGAGGCTTGACTTACTACACAATACGCACCCCTAATTTTAGTGTTGAGCCCCCCGCCTAGGCCTTTTAGGGCTTTGCCTGCTACTTGGACATCAACACTTTAGTAACTACGTGTTTGGACTAACCTAGCTACTGAACAACCCAAAATTTTAGTATTGAGACCCTCGCCTCACCGCCTTGAGGCCCTGCCTAGGCCTTTTAGGGCTTTGCTGCCTTGTCGTCTCGTGCCACTTTAAAAAGTTTGTCGTATGCAAAATCTTCCTTTCGATTTTTTCAATGTATAACTAAGGTTTTATTCTTATTAAAATAACTTTCAATTAAATTAACCCGATTTAGAGTAAATCTTATGTATGATTTCAAGTGACAACTCACTTAAGCACTGGTCTAAGCCCACTTTGTATGTCTAGGAATCGCGCGCGCGTGTATATATATATATATATATATATATATATATATAAATATATATATATATATATAAAAAAAAAAAAAAAAAAAAAAATATATATATATATAACAAAGCTTTTATACCAAAATTTTGGGCTCGGCTATTTGAAACTTGTTCTCCATTCTGCTCGGTTAAGGCTCATGTCCTCTCCTTTATTAAGGCCTATCCGTCCTCTGCTCTATTAAGGCCCATGTCCTTTGTAATAGTAATAAAATTCATATCATTCTTTAAAACTTAATCCATATTCGTTTATGCTAACGGCTCCTTTAACTACTATCTTATCGTTGCTTACTGCAACATCTATTGGTCTCCGTTGCACGTGCAAACCAACTAAGATGATTATCTATCATCTTGTCCATCTACAACTTTTCACAATTACACTCATTTCTTATCCTATTTTTAATCTATTACCACTCATCCATCTTAACACTACGTTAATTTTCTGAACATGTTTCTTAATTGCCTAAGACTCCATTCCATAGCATGATCGATCTTTTAGCAGTCTTAGAATTTTTTTTTTCTTTCAACTTCAAATGTAGAATTACAAAGTACTCCATAAATAGTCCTTCATTTCAACTATCATTTTTGATTCTATGTGGCATCCTTCTCAATCTCGTCATCATGATGAATAATTGGTCCTAAATATCAGAAACTATCACTCTTATGTATTTTTTGTTTATCTATATGGACTCTACCTCATCTCTTTTTGACTTTTGGTTGAAGTTACATATCATATACTTTGTCTTCATCGAACTAAATTTAAAATTCTTAGGTTCCAAAATTCCTCTCCACTCTTCTATTTTAACATCTACCACTTCTCTACTCTTATTAACCAACATAATGTCGCCAATAAATATCAGAAATTGATCTCTTCTTGCATATACCGAGCAATTTCATCCATAATTAGCGTAAAAAGATATGTTGTACTGGACGTTAGGCGAGACAAGGCAACAGCCTACCCGCCTTGCCTAAGCGCCGTCTAGGTGCCCTCCCAGGACAGATGATTATATACAGGAAAAAAAATCAGCATTATAATAGGCAATGCAGTTATGTACTTATGTACTTATAACATTATAAGATATTAAGAAGCAACAATATACACTATAAAAGGACGTTAACATGAACAATTGATAACTGATGCAATATAATAAACATTAACCAATAAGTAATATAATAAGCCTAAAGTAAGCATTAATCAATATAATAAACATTAACCAATATTCAATATCAAGTAATAATAAGTTGATAACTAATAACCATTAAACAAACATTCATAAATAAAGCAATACAAGAAGTTCTCTAGGACTAAGAGACTAAGAGTCTAACTTCAAACTTCAAACTTCAAACTTAAGCCGACAATACAAAAAACATAACTGTAATCTCTAATAGTCTAAATCCTCTTCTTCTGCTGCTTGTCTTTCCTTTTTTTTGTGGAGCAGCATCAGTAGGCTCCAACAACCTTTTCTTCTTCTTCTTCTTTTTCTTTTTTTTTCTCTTTTCTTCTTTAGATTGTTGATTGTTCACTAAGAGACTAAAAATCTAACTTCAAACTTCAAAGTTCCCTAGATTGTTGATTGTTCTCCTTGTTAATGGTTGGCCGACGATAATTCATCGATTGTTCGAATTAGAATTATTTTACATTCTGGGTTAAAGCCTCTTAGATTGGTTGGGTTATGGTTCGACCTCAAGATATGAAATGAGTATGGATCTTATCAATCGTCTGTCTTAGATGAGTTACCATGAAGATCAAGTTTAGTTTATAAGATAGCTAGCCTTAGAGATTTAGCCGAGAAAGTAAGGTGATTGTTTGGTGATCAATTGAATGATCCTAATGATGTTGTATGAGAAATAGTGATGACGATTGAGGCTTAATTAGTACATGTTGAGAGGTAAGCCTAGGAATTGATCTGGGGATCCAGGATTATGATTGACTGACTTCAGCTTGATTGAAGGATTGGTATTGGATTCGGTTGGTTGGATGTTCATCTCTGAATTGTTTTAGTTGATTGATAATCAAGTTGGAATTGACGAATAATTTTTTATGACAAAGCTGGACTATTACTTGAAAATGGTGCTATTGAAAAAGGATTGATTGATAGGGGTGTGACCCTTGGATCAAATATCACTAGATTTTGATTTCGCCTCCTACGAGATAACATTGTTCTGGTGAATAAATTAGAGGATTCGATTAACTGAATGTGGCAATTAAACCTTTGTTTCAAGATATGGTTATATATGAAATTCGGTTAGAGGAATTGTATCTTGGCTCATGGAATATATTTACTATCAATATATCAAGAATTCTTATGATTCGTTGATAATTAACAATTTAGACGGGTTTATGGTTGAAGTTACCTGGATAATCTGGTGGCGATTTACAATTGATCAATTGGAAATTATTGATGTCAATTTTTATACATGGTCGAAATTGAACTTGGTTGTAAATGGACTCATTAGAAATTTTGATTGATATTTGAATTGGGTAATGTTGATAGAATTACTTGGATCATATTGAAAAGGTGTACAAATGCAACAAACACAGTTTAATTGATTTAAAATTGACTAATAGCCTTCCTAGCTGAGCAAATACTTAGGGGATTTAACTTGCTTTGAAATGATGATTCTTGTCAAGATAATTGGACACTCCTATGATTGATAATTGAGATTTGGAAATTTGATACTACTAAACTTGGGAAGTTTGTTAGAGATTACGAAATGAGTAACTTTTAATGTTTTTGAAATTATCGGATCAGGTTTGGTTCCAAACATGAATTGGAATCAAAGTAAGGGTTGGTTTCATTCTTAAATTGGACTGGTCATAGCTGAATAAATCTAAACAATGTGATAAATTTTTGGACTACTCATAAGAGTTGGAATGGATGGAATTATTATTAATGGGTAAAAATTTGTGTTACAGATTCTTGAGGACTTTGATTTTGTCACTTTTAAGTTAGTTTCTTTGTTTCAGAATGGTTTAAGTACGATGTCTGAATGGGTTGCCTAGCCTTGATAGTTTCCTGATGTTTATGTGTCTACGGTTTAGAAGGTAGTGATTATGAGAAGAATGGTTTCATGTAAGGCACGCTATGGCTGAAGGCAAAAGATTTTGGTTATGTCGGACTTAGACGATATTGGTGAAACTTCGGAAATTGTACAAAATTTTTAGTAGGCGATCATGTGTCTTAAGGAACATCTATGCGGAAGAATTATGAGATTTGGTACTAAGGGCAAGTTAGGCCGAGAGTATTAGCTCATTTAGACTTTTTTAAAGAGACTTGCATTTGTAGTCTATTTGATTGCACTACCACTAGTATTGGCTGAAATATACGATATTTTTTCATGTCTTCGAAGACATGTGCACGATCTAAGTCAAGAGGTGAGCTCGGATCAAATGGAGCTACAAGGAGAATTATTGTGCAATAAAGAACCTGTTCAAGTAGTGGAGAAGAAAAGAGAAGCTAGATTGAGATCATTTTTATTTAATTCATGTGCTTGGTGAAATTTTAAATCAGTCCAAGAGTCAATGTGGGATATTGAATCGGAGTTGAGTGAGAAGTTTCTTTATAATTCAGTTGATGAATTGGAATGAGTTTATTCTTTCTGGAATGAGTTTATTCTTTCAAATTTTGAGGACGGAACTTTTTCTGAGTGGTATATTATGTAATGTCCGGCTCCGAGCTAAGGCAATGTGTTGGTTCTTGGATTTAGTAGGTTGATTGAATGTGATATGTGCGAAAAATCGAAGGATTTGAGTGATGATGGGGATTTGCTCAATTTGGTCGAATTGGATGGTTTATTGAGCAATACTCGCTTGTATGGTTATACCAATTAAGGAGATCGTGCATCACATCAAATCCTATCTTTGAAAAATCATTCGATATCTGCATAATCGGGACATAAAAGTAATTCGTCGAATGGTGAATGGATTTGATCATTCACTCATTTATTTCGACGTCTCAACAAAAAGGAGTTCTATCATTTCTTCTGTGTCCTTGGATCAATGATACCGTAATAAGATAAACAAGATAAAAAAGTAAGCAAATTGTTGTTAACTTGTTATAAAAGAATAATGGAAATATTGTTATGTTGTTACAAAGAAATGGAAATGTATGAAAAGATTTTAGGACCGTTGAGTCACCAATTTTGGAAATCCTTGGATTGGGAAGAATAGAATTACGAGCAATGGCTCGAGGAATTATGGAATTACGAGCGATGGCTCGAGAAAATATGGAAATACAAATGAGAATATGGCATGGTTATTTCAAGTTATGTTATCATGCATGTTATATTTTTAATACGTAAGTAGCATATACATGTTTGGTCATGGACAACTTGTGTATAATGTTTGGGTTTCCTCGCACGGTATTAGCTGCCACGAAAACAATTCTACCTAGGAGGAACATGAATAATTGGTGGTGATGTATACTGCACAGAGAATGCGGGACCTCTAGTGAGGTTAGCTACCTTTACTGGGAGGAACGTCGTAGTTTCCATGAATAGTCCAAGATAGTGTGTTCACCAATGACCTTCATATAGACAGGCTGTATCGCGTATGATGTTGTTTACATGGAAGAGTATGCTAATCCTTGTTTGCAGGAAAGGAGAATCGGTCGTGGGTAAGAATCACCGGTTGGTGATAAATATTATGTTTTACATTTTTGTCATATGAATTGTTAATTGATCATATGAAAAGATAGAAACATAATTAATAATCATCTATACTTTCACACAAATATTGTGTTAGTTTAGGTGAGTTGGGCTGATATCACTCACCAGTACAGTCCTCAATGAACTGACCTCCTCCTCCACAGGTGAGGGGAGTTGCTTGGACAGTTTTTAAGGAGTCGAAGCAATCATTTGGCAAACTGAAACTTTTCTCTTTGAAGATGTATTCTTTTTTTTATAAATGACAAGATGTATGGAACATTGTAAATCTTTTGTATCTGTGAGTTGTAAGCCAAATTGGCATTATTTCAATTGGAAATTGGGAGCCTTGTATTCCACTAAAATTATCAATAAAGCAATTATTTTCATATATTATATTGTGACTTCGATTATCTGTTCTGCTGCGCTAACTTAGTTTTAAGATCAATTATCAACTGTACACATCCATGCCTTGTACAAGTACAATTTAGACTTGTACGATATCACGTCCAGTGACAACTTTTCTGTTCTGTAGAACCGGACCTGAGATACGCTACTTTCCTTGTATGTTCTGTTTGGCATGTGCTCCACTTGCTGGTTCTATCAATCATTTGTTAAGGAGTAGTTTTATGTGAACCCTCTAGATTTAATTTCACAACGGATATGAGATAAGAGTTTGATTGCTTTATATATGAATGTTCGAGCCTTATGTTGTACATTCAAGTTAACCATTTTGAGAAGTGGGCCAAATAATGATACATATAATGCTCATTCACTTTTATGTCTTGGCAATCCCATGGACCGGGGTGTGACAATGGTGTCCTACTCGGGTGGGACGTGCTAAATTACACGGGGCAAGATAAGGACATCACGTGTTTGAGTGGAAAAGATTGTGAAACCCCAAGATATATTCCATATCGGATATTAGTTGAGAGTCTAATTGGTTTATATATGAATTCTTGGGTCGCATATGTACATCCGGATTAACTATTTTAGTAAGTTGACCAAGTGATGATGCACATGTCATGTCTTGGTGGGTCCGTAGGCTGGGGCGTGACACTATAGGCACATTTTCCTAAAAAGAAAGTTGCATGCCATGTTTGATATCCGTTGTTGTGTGGTGGAAGCATGTCACAATAATGAATTCTAATCACGTTTGTGAAAAGAGTGCAATTTATACACATCAAAAATTGGAACTCAATAGTTGAGATCTTTAGTATAGGGAGGGAAGGTCCTGGTTTTGAAAACCCGGGGGGACACTAAGCGATTGGCCCTTGTTCTCAAACATAGTATGCGTACACAAATTTACGTGCTACATAAAAATGGATTGCGATGGCCATTCCATTTCACTTTTTGGCTTAATGTGCCATAGAGATGAATGCAATTTTTTTATAACAAATTGTATTATTTTACCTCTTCTTCTAGACTCTTAATAGTCTAGAAAAACATAGAGGGTGCTCCTTGATTGCATGAGCTTAAAATGTATATTAAAAAGGTAGGTTTACCTATCCGCCACATGGTCACATATTTTATGTCCTGATCTCACATGCTCATAGCTACCTTGGTTAAGGATTTGACACCAAAACATAGATTTGACATCAACTGACAACTAGTCATAGCTTGGCTAATTTATACTAAAATATTTTGAATTTTGACTTCCGTTCACTTAAATTCCTTGGACTTTGTTTATTCTTAAATTGCTTCCTTAAACTTTCTAGCCTTATCACTCTGCTAACTTTCATTAACGCCCATCCACAAATCACCTCACATGGCCAATACATGATCTTTTTGGACTTCCTTACCCTCATCTTCAACCTTTCACCCCCTTCTAACTAAACCCTAAACCTAACCCTAGCAACCCATTCCTCCATTCCCACATGTTGCCCCTACCCTCCCTTTTCCCCCATTTAAGCACACTCTTGATATATTAAAATGGAGGGGAATGGATTTCTTTAGTAATTTTTTGTCTAAATTTTAACTTTTTTTAGCTAATTTGAAATGGCTTTATTTTATTTTTTAACTTTTCATTCATGAATTAGAAATGGGTTCTTTTCAAGATTTGAATTTTTACTTGTAATATCTAGAATTTTACTTTTTACCCTTCAATTTGAATGTTTCTTTTTACAAAATATATTAATTTTGGGTTAAAATTAACCTATTTTATTGGATGAGCATCATGCGCAAAAGGTTTTTTCTCCCATTCCATTAACGGTGTCAAGACATGAAGACATAAGTTCAGTTCAAGGAAGCAATTTGAACAAAAGTAAAGTTCAGATATTTAAGTAAAAAAGGCCAAAATTTAAGAAGTTTTAGTGGAAATTAGCCTTACAACTTTGTCAAATCCTGTATGGAGCTTTCTTATCCTCCGTAGCTAACCCCATTTTGATGGGAGAAGGCTTGGATTACCGACGATTGATCCAAAATCTGGGCTAGTTCCACAAGAACAGGCATCAAGAAAGCTCGAATGATCAAATGCTAAAATATGTACTGATTGATCTACATTGAAGAATTTAGTAGCATATGTCTAAACGTTTGTTGATTGATCTACTAGTTCCATATTAGGATCTAGGAAGCACATGATACACCATATACTCACCAGACATGCCCCTTTAAGATGGCACCGTTTCTCTCTTCTCCTCTCCTTGTGTTAATTTTGCACCTGACTTGGCTTATATATTTCTACACCACCTGAGGATATTCCAATCTTAAACGCCCTATCAATCATAACACAAAATCATATTCTGGCTTGCACTGACAGCCTCCTATTTATCTCTGCAGACAACATTAGAGCAGAGCACTACAGGACACGTTGACATCGATATTCAGATATTGGGCCTGCAACAAATCCGTTCTGCCAGGAATAACTCTGGCTTTTGATTTTCCATGCATCGGTTGGCAACATCTTATTTTGATGTTTTTTCACTCATGATGATAACTCAAATGTTAAGGAACTATGTTTTATCTTAAAATTATTTGTTAGTTTTATCTTAAGTTAGTAATATTTCTTTTTCTTTTCTTCACTAGATTATGTTGCATTTGATTACGTTTTGATATTTTCCAAATGTTAATTTTCTTGTGTTGCACCTAATCTCGATTTTCATATTTCTCTGTACAACATATACATTGGTATGAGTTGATTGATGTAGTACTATTACTTCTGGAATCATTCATATAAAGTTCATTATCACTTAGAGAGGTGTAAATATGCTCCAATTTAAATGTTGAAGATAAGACTGCCCATTAACAGTTTTCTTGTCGTTCACTAATTTTTGCGCGTGCACTTGGCTAAAAATCGTCCACATTCACATATATTAGTAACATTACCATTTAGTAAATTTTACACTTCTTGTGCTCTATTTTGATTTCTTTACTTCATCCTATTGCTAATTTAGCTTTAAGTTTGACAAATATGTCAATCTGGCTTGCATAGTCCAAAATTAGATTGCAAAATTTCTTAAAAGGACCGTAGGTTATAACAATGAAACAATATTTGGTTCAGTAATAATTAGAAAGTTTTACAATCAAATAACATACTTATGTTCATGTTTTCTTATTAAATTAGATATTAAATTAGATGTAAACAGATGGAATGACTTGATTGAACATTTATATATGAGACATATTACTGCTCGGTAACTTTATAAATTTCATAAATTGTTTAAGTTGGTTGGAGTAACTTTTCAGTTATTTTCCATTGACGATAACATGAGATTTTAACTTCTTGAAATTTCTATGTCCTTCTCCCAACAAATTTTTGTCAAGATGTAATGCTTATGATCAGTGTTTGCATTTGGTGTTTGTGGACACGTGTGAATATATCTCGCATTGATCACATAATTTACACATTAAGGGAATCACTCAAAAAGTTGTACTCTTGCTATGTGACATATGAATAACATTCATCTTTCCTATAAATCCCCTAATCATTTAAATTACCTTATCCATTTTTTTTGATGAGTTTACATTCTCAAAATAGGGATTTTGTTTTACTGATAAAAGTAGTGCCACTGCCTGATTCATAATTGAGAAGATAATGGAATATACATCCAAATACAAGTATCCTACTAGCAACAAGAAATAATAATTTTGGGTTAGACCTAAGCACAAATAGACATGACAACTGCATATCGATTCTATCGTGGCTGATGCAATTCTCTTATTGCATACAAGTTTATCATAGGACAATCCTTAATTTGAATCACTCTCCCAGAAAATTTAGATATCTTCTTTCTAATTCTTGTAATTTCATTTTTAACCATAAAAGCAAATGTATTATTTATGCACCATATATAACATTGATTCGCTGTAATCCTCTTTCACATTTAAGCCGCTTTTCTTGCAGCGATCCGAATTGACAGTGCATATGCATTCACCAATTCATCAATAAAACCCCCCCACATCCTACA
This sequence comes from Iris pallida, assembly GCA_029216955.1. NCBI lineage: Eukaryota > Viridiplantae > Streptophyta > Magnoliopsida > Asparagales > Iridaceae > Iris > Iris pallida. The sequence goes on from JANAVB010016599.1 coordinate 4,340,271, forward strand.
CAGAGAGCGTGCTTCTCTCCCTCTCTTTTCTCATCTGCCAAGCCCCCTCACCCCACCACACCCCACCCACCTGGTTTATTCTCTGTCTCCTAGCTCTCCCACTGCATGAGAGTTGTAGAAAGGAGTTCCAAGGTTTGAAGCTCCTCTTTTAATCTTCTCCTCCATTTCATAAGGTCTTGTTTCCTATAGTCACTTGTCCCTATAAAACAGTAATTTGGTATGATTTGTTAATTTAGGCTTTTTTTGTCATAGTTGTTTTTTTTCCTTGTAATATATTATACTTGCTTTGTGGCTCTTTTACATGTTTATTCACCCTTCACTTGGATTTTGGAGTTTGCTCGATCCATAAGACTTCATGCCGTCTTTTTCTCCTTCGCATCACTCATTATATATATATATATATATATATATATTCCGAGGGTTGTGGCCTAGTGGATACAACGGGGGGCTCCCGTGGGGGGAGACCACGGTTCGAGTCCCCCTCCCCTTGGACGCTGACTGGGTGGCTTTGTGCCACGGGCGTGCCAAGCCTACTTGGATGGGGTGGGGGCTCCCTGTTGAGTACTCTGGGTTGTAGACCCCACTCCACTCGGGTTGGCTGGGTGGCTGTGCCACATATCCGAGAGGACCAAGAACGGATGATAAGTCTACATCTACTGCCCGGCTTAAGCTTGGTTCTTTTTTAATGCATTATCTCCCCCGCCCCTTTTGCAATTTTTGTGTTTATACTTATTTTGAGAAGGGAAGAGAGATTTCCTTACTACTAGACTTAGATCAAGTTCATTATATATTATCTGGAATCTATGTGCATTATTTATTTAATTTGGACCCTTGTGCTTCATTTTCAAAGATAGGAGGGAGGAAATATTTTTGATTATGCACATATTCGCTCCTCTTCCCTCTTCAGTTAACCACCCTTTCTCCTCTCTTCTCTATTCTGGTTTTAGGCACTAAGAATCTTCATATAAACCTTTTCTTTTAAGGTCCAAAATGTATTTTGTTTTTGGGTTAGCTCTCTTTCAAACTTTGATAACATCTAGTTTCTTCAATTCAAGTGTGTTTTTTTATCTCCACACCACCCATAAATAAAAAAGTCGTATTTGTTATTTTGTTTTGTGTTCTGGAGATAATTTTAGTATATAATCACAATTTTTGAATAGTAATTATTAAACTTCCATTATTCTTGTTCTTCTTCCACTTGTCAAAAGTTATTTCTATCTCTGCATCTTTTGATTATATTTGAGTATCATCAGTTTTGTCCACTTTTTTCCTTTTTTTCCCATAGTGTAGTTTTCCCATTTTCTTTTCTCATAGGTTGATGCTAGCTCATGTTATCTCTCATGTTCATTCAAATTTATTTTTAAACTGTTCCCCAAAAATTAGCTTCCTTTGATATCTTTGATGTTATGAAGGAATAGAACTTCATTTCAAAAATTAAAGAGTAGCAAAATGTCTTATCAAATTCTTTTGTTTAAATTTCATTAATATCAACAAATGCATTTAATCAAGTTTTGTTTCCTACATAGCTTCTGTTGTAGTTTATGTAAAATTTTGTCGTCACGTTTATGAAATCTTGAAACATAATTGTCAAGAATAACTCTTTTAATGTTTAAATATTCTATGTAAAATCAATTTGAAAACTAAAAATAGCCTATTCACCTCATTTATCTAAAATTTTAATAATTTTTAAACTTTTCTAGTTCCTTTTTCTACAACAACAACAAATCCTTATCTAATTCCTTTTTCTAGTAACTAAACAATTTTGTAAGTTTTCCTTTTCAAACTCTACTTCTTACAATTATTACTTTTTGTCTTTGTTACTTTTGAGTTCTATACTTCATCTTTGTATATTATACCTAATTTGGCTCAGAGGAAGCTCGGGATTTATATTTTCAAAATTACTTACAGAACTATCTACTATAAAAAGGTATATATATTACTAGTATTGTTTTATTAGCAGTCTCCTAACAAGAGGAAAATAGCTTACCTTGGGTGTTTGATTCCATGTGGACTAAAAAATATTAGTAATTTTTTGGATAAACTATGTTATGTCTTTGTAGCAGTAGAATTGTTTCATTACTGCTGTGAATGATGCAAATCCTTATCTTTACAAATGTTCATAGGTTTATCTCCAATCTGTTAATTTATTCCCAAACCATTTTCATTTATTTCATAGCATGGCACTGTGTTTGGTTGATAACTGTTGATATTATTTGCTTATTGATTATAGTGATCTGCAAGGGGAAAGCAAAAAAGGGGGGGGGGGGGGGGGGGGGGGGGGGGGGGGGGGTTGGCGGGGGAGGTTGTATATTTTTTTTTCAATCTGTCTGACCTGATTTGTTAAAAGTTCGTGATTAGACCCTCGGTTATTTCAGTATCCTAGGCATTCAGAATATTGGTGCATGCCAGAAATAGAAACCCAATTAGATTACCTTCAAATTTTTTTTTAATTAATTTGTCATAATTTTATGCCAGTTTTATTGCCAAAGCAGATTTGGAATGGTGTTTTTGTTTTGTATGTATGTTCATAATACCTTAAGCCATTAGTAATGTCAGTTCAGATTTATCTTTGGAGTTAAATTGTGTCTCTGAGTTTTGTTTGTAATCATATATATTATCTAATAATGCTTTATTGGAAATTCTTGCCAAAAGTTAAGAGTAAGAAAATACATTGTTATACCCTTCTAATTAATTTTTTTTAATCATAAACCTAAGCAAAGCTGTAGTGAAATCTTCACTTGTCCTATGTAGATTTTGTTGTACTAGGGTCTTTAACTTTAAATTCGTTCATTTACGCTCTAAAAAAACTCCGTTCGTATGTCATAACTCATGTTAATAATTCTGTTTGCTTTCATATGCAGTACTATTTTTCTTTTGACATATATCCATGCTATTTCTGATTAATGACAGGCATCATCGTACTTTGACATTATATCTTTTGAAATTTATTTATCAAGCACCATATACCTAAAACTAGTTTTTAAGAATCCCCTGATTTGTAGAATAGGCTAATCATTCCAAGATACTCCAACAGTTATCAATCTTAAAGAATATATATCTTATATTATTTATTGAACTCATATAAACATGAGTAGAAACTACCGAAGCTTTCAAGAACCCTTTTAACTGCACCCGTGGGTGCTAAAGACACGTAAGACAAGATGATTGATATCTGATTGTATCTTTTGTCAAATTAATAGTCTTCGCACTTCTTTTGGCTGATGCAGTATTATAATCACCGTAAGACAAGATGATTGATATCTGATTGTATCTCTTGTCAAATTAATAGTCTTAGCACTTCTTTTGGCTGATGCAGTATTATAATCAGATCTAACTTTAGCGTAAATGATCTCCTTTTCTATCAGACCTTATAAACCAATGTTTTCATGTGCCTTTAATGTGTGTACTATATGCATTATATTGAAATTTCTACCACATATATCAATCAGCATGATCATGTTTATGTTTGCCTGCTAATTATAATGACAGTGAGGAATAAGATAAAGCATTTCTAGAAGTAGGCAGAGGTTACTCCCATAATTTGTGTGCATTTCCAAAATTATCGTGATCCTTGTGCCGCATGGTCTTGTTATATGGTTTTCTTGCTACCACACTATTTCTTTGTTTGAGACATAGGATTGGATCAAGGAGATCCCAACCAAATTTCATTCATAATAGATCAATAGATTCAGCAGTACAAAATAACAACTATGAACCAAATGGTAATTAGATACAAAAGGTCAAACAAGAAAAGATAGAACCGATATGGAACCCCTGGTCTAGATGGGCAATTGAGCGCCTCTAGGAGTATCTGTAGATGTATTTGCCTCCATAATATCAGTTCGCTTCAACTTTCTAGTTCAGAACTCCGAATTTGGGACCTAGCTTCAGTCCAAAATGATCGGATCTTGTCAGAAGATTTTAGGAAATAATAAGATCAGTAGACTTTGAATTGAAAATTCTCTTATTTCTTTCGTGCCAAGCACACCAGAGAATGACCATTATAGCACAATCACCAAAAAAATAATGAATCTCTTGAAATAGAGTTTCTCCTTGAGGTCCAATAGTACACCAGGTCCGTAGACCTATATGTGATATTGATGACATTATTAAGCTTCTCCCATAGAATACCCTGAAGTTCCGTTCCATCAGTAACTGACTTTTCTACTAATGTTACCATTGGTAAATGTCAAATTTTAAACATAAGTTTGTTTTGTCAGATATTTTATTAATAGATAACTAATAGTAGCACGATTATTTTGTCTAACCTTCTTTCATGTTCCACAGATATACAGATATAGAAAGAGAGCTTAAAGGCTAGTGTTAGATGGACTATTTTCGTGGTGCGCATTTAATTTGATTTGTCTGAAAGAAAGGGAAAAAAAACCATTAATTGGAGGAGAGCATGTTAGAGGTATTCTGTGTATAAAACTATTCTGATTTAACATACAATTTGCTAATGGATGCGATACAATATATGATCAAAGTGATCGTCTCTGACGAATTCTCATACTTTCCCATAATTGTATCCTCATGTTGAACTTAAGAACTCCATGTATGTCATCTGAACCTGATGCTCATTATGGCTTTTTTTTTTTCCCATGCAGGAAGTAATTTGAACTGTTGCAGAGATAAGATTATATGTTTTTGCTAAATTGTTAGGAAAATGGACGGTGACCACCCAACAACGAGAAATATGACCTACTCTGAGAGCATCGATTGTCGACTCCTTCCATCTTCCTCCATCCTTTTTGCTTCTCATGCGGAGCACTCCACATTGTCCACTTCTCCTATGCCTGTTGTCGAGGGTACCAGGAATACCTCCATTTTTCAAGCTCCTGATGTATATAGTACTTCCTTCCCCCGATTCAACTCTGATGATGGTGATGACAACAACTATAATGATGATCGAGACGTAAGTGAATGCGATTTGGATGAGGATGGTCTTCTGGCCCGTATACGGATGAACAAGATGAGGCTCGAGCGTCTGAGAAATAAGAAGCAAAACCAGTCTGGACAGCTGAATGGCTCTCGACAAATGCAGACACAAGAAGAAGCAACACGCAGAAAGAACTTCTCAATTGCCCAAGATGAGATACACAAGAGTATGCTGAAGACAATGCAAACTTGCAACGCCAGAGGATTTGTGTATGGTATGATTTCTGAGGAGGGAAAGCCTGTTAGCGGCTCATCTGATAATTTACGTGACTGGTGGAAGGAACAGGTGAAGTTTGACTGCAATGGGCCGGCAGCTGCCGAAAAGTATGCCATCGAGCACAGTGCCTCTGCTGGGAGTGATGATCAGAAACCTGATTAATCTTCCTGAAACTCTGCTAGAAATCCAAGACAACCCTGGGATATCTGCTTTCATCCCTCAGCGTAGGTTCCCACTTGGGAAGGGAATCCCACCTCCATGGTGGCCTACAGCCAATGGGGACTGGTGGTGATGTAATACATGTTTTGATTAACTATATTTTATTTCTCTACATTGTGCAGGTTATGGAAATCAACAGAATGAACGAGAATCAATGACAATTTATGAAGAACGACTAATTAAGTAGAAGACTTAAAGTTCAATGTTGGGATCTTAATGGCTTTTTTTCATTTCTTTTTTAAGAAGAAGCACAATCATATTTGCAAATCTTGTATTCATGATTCATTAGAAAATTAATGTAATAAATTATACTCAATTTTAGTTCCAAATTTAATATCAGTTCTTTAGCCAACATAATGTCATTTATCAAGCAGATCCGTTCCTCACAATCAAAGCAAGATAACAGCCATGAATGATTGAAAATATTAAAGAGATTTTTTTTTTTCTATCAGTGATGATTTCGCAAATATTAGAGAAGTTGGAATGGTGCACCTGGATCTTTGGATAGGAAAAAGGATGTTGGTTGCCGGATCTGCGACCGACGGTAGACGGACGGCCTGACGGCGAAAGGTCTGCTGCACCAATGGAGGAAGAAGAATGATCGAGACGGAAGGCATGACAACTGGGAGCGGCTGACACGGCCTGGATCGGATGGCGAACGGCTTGGCAGCGAGGTTGGGGAGAGGAGGTCGAGGGCGCTCGACGAACGACCACCCTAAGGTTTCACACGCCCAGGGAGGAAGGGGGGAAAGGAAGAGGGGGAGAGATTAGGCATCACACTCTAATCTCAAAAAAATAAGTAGCAAGAATTTTTTTCCTCACAATTTTTCATTGATTATTTTCTGTTCTCATATGAACAGAACAAGCCTATACATAGGCATACAAAAGAGTAAAGTGCTAACCCACAGGCAATATGGGACTAAAGATGTGAACAAAAAGAAAAAAAACTTTCCACAAGTCATGTGGGACTAAAATAAACCTAATAAAATATTAACTCAAACTCAAAACCACATGAGCAACGATGGATCTTTTTCGAGATACTTCCTGCGCCTGTACACGTGCTGAAAATCTAGTGCGCGCGATACGATGTCCTCATCATTCTCCTCGGCTAAGGGAGAGCTCGACTCTGTCAAAGCTGGGGCTCTACTACTCTCATAGTACCCCCAATGCATCTGGATCAAGTCTCTGTCGATCATCTCGGGCTAGCCAAGTGTCCTCAGACTCAGGACGACCTCTCCAACGAACTAAGTACCTGCGAATACCACCACTGCTAGTAGAAATAATATGATCATCAATAATGTTTTCAATATCATGTGCCGCAGTGGGTTGTATTTCTGGTAGTGGAGGTAAAGAAGGTCCCTCAAGAATAGGCTCAGAGGTAAGGCCATCAACCAGTGGGTTGTCTGGGTTAAAATATGGACCTTTATATTCAACTAAGTGCTCAATATTAAATGTAGAACTAAAATTAAACCCTTCTGGAAGGTCGAGGACAAAAGCATTATCATTAATTTTCTTCAGAATTTTGAATGGACCTGCACTTCGTGCATGCAACTTCTTAACGATTCCTGGAGGAAATCGTTTTGGACGAATCCGAACCATTACATTATCACCAACTTTGAATTCTTTAAACCTCCTCTTTAGATCAGCACGTAATTTACAGTTGACATTATTCTGTTCAATTCGCTTGCTGATTTCTTTATACAAATCATGGATGCGAGATGCAAATGCAGATACTAACTCAGATATCCTATGAGATGCAGATGTAGGAATGAGGTATATGGGTTGCCTCGGTTTGTAATTATAAACTATCTCAGCTGGACAGACACCAGTCGACCTATTGACAGAGTTGTTATAAGCAAATTCAACAATAGATAAATGGAGGTCCCAATTTTCTAGATTTTCACCAACTAATGTTCTCAACATGTTTCCTAAACTTCTATTAACAACTTCCATTTGGCCGTCGGTTTGTGGGTGAAAGACCATAGAAAAGTGCAGTTTTATTTTTATTTTGTGCCAAAGGGTCTTCCAAAAGTAACTCGTAAACTTAACGTCCCTATCTGACACGATGGTCTTAGGTAATCCATGTAATCGAACAACCCAATCAAAGTAAAGCTTGGAAATTCGGAAAGCATCATTGCACTACCAAAATTCATCGCTTTAGCGACGGATTAAGTCCGTCGCTAGTAGCGACGGACTCCCGACTATATACTGACGGTTTACCATCTAATCACAGGCAATATATTTTTTTAATTTTAAGGGTGAAAAGTTGTCGCACACCCGTCGGTACGGCGTCGGCGAAAGTAGCGACGGATAACGTATCCGTCGCTAGGTAGTCACTCCTTAGTCAATATTTGCGTGGAAAAATGTTAAAAAAATCGCGGAAACTTGGGCGACTACGTAGCGACGGATAGTCCGTCGTCCAGCTGATGAGTTTTAGCGACGGAACATGCAGCCGTCGCTATGTAGTCACTCAGTTGGCGAAAAATATATAAAAATTCGTAGAAAATTTACGACTACTTAGCGACGGATATATCCGTCGACAGTCCGTCGTTAAATTGCCAGCCCTGACTTAAATTGAACCGACGGGGGGAGAGGGGGACGGGGCGGAGGTAGCCGGCGGAGAGGTGGGGGCGAAGGGGAGCCGTGGTGGGGGGTGGGTGGTCGGCTGTGGTGGGAGGCCGCGGGGGGGGGGGGGAGGAGGTAGCCGGCGGTGGGGGGGGGCGGAGGGGAGCCGTGGTGGGAGGCTGCGGGGGGGGGAGGGGACGGCGGATGGAGGCCGCGGGGGTGGCGGGGGGGTGGGGGGTATGGAGGCCGCGGGGGTGGGGGGCGGAGGGGGCCCGGGTGTGGGGGAGGCCGCAGGGGGGCGGAGGCGGGCCGGGGGTGTAGGGGGAGGGGTAGTACAGGGGTTGGGGGCGCCGGGTCCGCGGGGAAGGCCGCGGGATGGGGGGGACGGGGTCGACGGTGGTGGGAGTGGGGGTCACGGGGGGGGGGGGGGGGGTAGTGTATCGGATTGGGGCCGAGGGTGGGAGTTGGGGTCGGCGGTGGTGGGGGTCGGAACACATACACGCACACACACATACACACACATACACACATATATATTTGTCACACACACACACACACACACACACACACACACACACACACACACACACACACACACATATATATATATAAACTTTGGACCGAAACCGAATAATAAAATTTAGTATATTCAAACCGAAACAAAACCGAATATTTTTAAAACCGAAACCGAAACCGATTTTTTTTAAAACCGAAACCGAATAATCAAAACCAAAACCAAAACCAAAACCAAAACCAAAACCAAAACCAAAATCAAACCAAAACCAAAACCAAAACCGAAATCGAAACAGAAACCAGGTGCTGGTCGTGGTGGTGGTGGTGGACGTGGTCGTGGTGGTGGTCGTGGTCGCCTTCAGCCTTCCCGGGAGGTGACGCCCGCTAGCGATCCCGACCCGGAGAGTACCCCGGGCACAGACATCCCGCCGTCGATCTACTACGGGGCTATCGACACCTTCGTCGAGGGCGTCTCCATCCGCTAGCGGATCCGTTCCGCCAGCGGATCCACCAGCGGTACCACCAGTTACTGCACAGTTGGCCCCGGAGTACCCCCGGATTCAGTTACACGGATTACTGGCGAGTACATACGCGGAGCCGCGGATCCTCCGACGCCACCAGAGAGGCCGATGGGCGAGTTCCGACGAGAGTTATGGCCCGCAGGTGAAGCATAAGTAAATTTAAGTTAATTTTATAAATTTGTTTCATTTATTCAAGTTAATAATCTAGTCGTTGCTTCTTTGTAGGTTTTTTCCGTGGGATGCTACCAGGCTTCTAGGGCAGATTATTCGGGCTAACTACCATGGCCCCTACCTCAATTTTTCTGAGGTGCCCCTAGACTTGCAGTACCGCTGGCTCGACGAGATGAGGATATATATATATATATATATATATATATATATATATATATTATATATATATATATATATATATATATATATATATATATATATATATATATATATATATATATCTTGTGATTAATTATTAATTACTCTTTAATCAACTATTTTTTCAATATCGTGATAATTGAATTTGTATGTCATAGGACCTTCTGGTGCCCCCCCCCCCATCGCGAGGAGGCAATCCGCAGGACCTATAGAAGCACCGCCGGGAGAAGAAGATCGGGATGCGGTTTATGACCTTCGAACAGCATATTGAAAGAAGGAGTGGATCCGACAGAATACTATGAGCAGCTCTTGGAGAAGATGGATGCTCCTGCCTTCAGGAGAAATTGGAAAAAGCGAAAACGAACCGACGGCGCGGGGCTACATACGGGGGGATCAAAGCCCCCACGCAGCGACACTTGCAGAATTGGTGAGATACCGCAAATTCATTCCACTACCTAATTCGGTACTATTAATATACTTAATTAATTAAATTCTATGAATATTTCGTATGCAGACCCAACGGACGTTGAAAGAGGGAAAAGATGCTGACTCGGTCCCCATGCACGATGTATTCCAGCATACCGACAAGAGGTGGAAGGACGGGAGCTTCGTCGACGAGAGGGCTAAGGAGCGGATGTAAGTACATACGTTTATGAGACTTATGTTAGAATTATAAGTATTCAAACTATAACTTAGGTAAACTTAGGATTCAGACCATAACTTAGGTAAACTTAGGATCCAAACTATAACTTAGGGAAATATCGGATTTAGATTATAACTTAGGTAAACTTATAGTATAAACACATTCATTTGATAGGCTGCGTATCGTGAGGCCCTTAGTCGGGTTCAGCCATTTGCTCCCGAGGATGTCGGCGAAACGACGCCGTCGGGACGCCCTCTTCTACGGCCGCTCGCTACGACGACATCTTCGTAGATACCGTCGGGGCTTTAAGAAAGGGGCATGTACGGAGTCGACTCCCTGGCGCCGTTGCACATGACGATTTCGAGATTTCTACCTCCCCGCCTCCTCCCGCGGCCCGGCAGACGATGATGTGAGGTCCCAGCTGCGCATCTGAACGAGGCAGTGTCAGACTTGCGGGCGCAGTTGTCCACGTACTTTCTGCATCCTTCTACTGCTTCTGGTCCGTCTGCTCCCGGTCTGTTACTGGTGCTGTCGGTACTTCTTCTGCCGGACGTCTCTTTTGACCTACTGCCCCTATCGTACCGACTCCTGCTGTGACGGCCCTTCTCGACCTGATGACGCCAAAGCAGCTACACCAACTTCCAGACCATGTCTTAGAGGGATTACCGCCACACTGGTGGAAGTGTACATGCGTCGGGTGCAGCAAGGAGTACCAGCACCATCGGATGATCCAACCTCCTCCTCGTTGATGCTTGTATTCGAAGATTTTGAAAACTGTTTAAATATGAATATTTGTGGGATAATTTGAAATATTGGATAATGTTGACTGAAATATTGAATATTTGAAATATTGGATAATTTGAAATATTTGTGTGGATAATGTGGATAATTTGAAATATTGGATAATTTGAAATATTTGTGTGGATAATTTGTGTTATTTATGTTGGTGGATGTTGTGTGTGAACAGGGAATGCTCTGTTTTATGCAAAAAAAATCAAAAAATTTCCAGTTAGCGACGGACCTGTGACTACCAACCGACGGAATATTCGTCGCTACCTGGGACTATTCCAAGTTAGCGACGGATGGCGACGACTCACCGACGGAATATCCGTCGGTAACTGGGACTATTCCAAGCGAGCGGCGGATGGCGACAACTCACCGACGGATCGTCCGTCGGCAAGTTTCTGAAAATATAAAAAAAAAAAAACAGAATGGGATCGACGGATATTCCATCGGTAAACCGTCGCCAGTAGTCGGTAAAAGTTGGCGATGGATAATCCATCATCAAATTCGCGATGGTCGACGACGGACTAGCGAAATATCCCGACGGAATAGCGGCAGAATATCCGTCGCCACGGTTCTGGTAGTATGAAAGATTCACAGAACCGGGTCGACGGATGTACCGCCGCTATTCCGTCGGGAGCCGTTGACAAGTAGCGACTACCAGCAATGAGTTAGCGACGGATATTACTTATCAAACACTCTCTGATACGCATTTACCAACCATTTAGCGACGGATTTGCGACGGATATTGCGTATCAGATACTTTCTGATACGCAATTATCGACCATTTTAGCGACAGATACGGCCGTCGCTAAGGCGATGTGTCATTAACTTTCTGATACGCGCTTTGACGAAAATCCGTCGGTAATTCGTCGCGAGATGTACGAGTATGGTTGACGAAAATCCGTCGTAAAATCGTCGCTAGGCGAAACTTGGCGACGGATTGTTTTTAGCGACGTATTTTTCCAACGGATGTTTTTAGAAAATCTGTCCACAACCACAAAAATAGAATCATGCTTCCTAACGGTCTTAGGACGGCCTAATACAAAGTCCATTCTAATATCTTGCTAAGGGCGATCTGGGACAGGTAATGGTGTGTAAAGACCGGTATTTTGTTTTCGTTGCTAATTTGCTAGCTGACAAGTGTGACACTGACCAACAAGCCTAAACATCTCCCTTAATGCTTGGCCAAAAGAAACGACGTTATACAACTTCAATAGTCGTATTGCTCCCAAAATGTCATGCAAGACCCCTAGCATGAATTTCCTAACAAGAAAATCACGTAAAGATGTGCTAGGGAAACACAACTCGCGACACTTGAACAAATACCCTTCATGGATAAGGAAATCATCCATCTCACGAATATTGTCATTGTTTAACAAGATAAAAATATCTTGAAAATCAGGACAATGTTTACTCTCTTTTAATTCGTTCAAATCGACTACTCCAGCCCTCATTTCAGAAAGTAGAAATGATCGAGGCTGAGTGCATCGACAGCCTTATTCTCAACACCCGCTTTATGTCGAATGGTGTGTAGTGCCTCGCTCTCGTTGGGGCGAAGCACTATGTAATAGGCTCGTGGCAAGTCAGACATGGTCAGAAACATAGATGGCTAGTCTGACTCAGCGACGAGTTTGGTATACAAAAACCATGGCATCAATAAATTGATTTGGACGAATGATATGAGTACCTTTCCAACTAATGGATCGACTTTTGATGGAATAAGTCCTAGATGCAGCGAACTATGTCTTGGCGAATGAACTCTAATGGGAGCGACGTGATAGGTCTGTTGTTGGTTTTGTTGGTTTTCTTGGCTTTCTGAATGATTTGTTGCTTGGATTTGATCAGTGTGCTTTCGCGTCGATTTCTGAATGCGTCCTTGGGAATTTCGAAGGAAAAGGATTGAAGAAGGTATTCTAACATGCTGCTTGTCCATTGCATGAGTTCGTGTAACTGACGCTTGACCGTCGTAAAATGATCTCCTACTCTCAGTGCAATCTCTTTGGTGGGTTCGGCCCCTTCTTTTCTACTTTTCGCCAATAAAATTCTTAAAGTTTAACGTTCAAATCGATGATGCCAACTGAATGTATAATTTTCCACTAAGATCAAGAACTTGGAATACTGTATCGATTTAGAGTAATTTACTCCGAAAATACAAGTTTTATACCAAAAAGAGAAAAGATAAGGTTCTAGAAAAGAGAGAATTATTCATGATCTGCAAAATAAAAATAAAATGAAACGTTGGTTGCGGCATATGGTGCCTCGGAGAATTTGGTGCCTATGGGAAACTAAATCAGAACGTACGGCTTTTAGGAAAAGAAATCTTGCACGAGTAGAAATGATTATGCTGATTAATACTGTCCGCGCTATGCTATCTATTTCATACATATTAAACTGGCATGCATTTGCTTGGTCATGGACAGCTTGTGCACAGGGTTAGCTTTCCTCGAAACGGTACCGGGGTGTTGGGACTGAATCGGCCTAGGAGAAAATTATGGAATCGTGCTTCGGCGCGAGGCATTGCGAGACCTCCAGTTAGGCTCACAAACCTGGATTGGTAGGACGCGCCGCAGTGCTACGTAATCGTCCTTCATGGTGTCGATATCACCAATGACCACATATAAAATAGATTGCATGCTACCTATTGTCTTGTGCAGGTGGTAAGTATTTATCTATTTTATGCAGGAAGGAGCACGGCCGTGAAAAGGTAAGTTTAAATTGGTTATGTTGTTTACTGCTTAAAATGTTGCCTTCGATATGAACTACAAATCATAGTTCTAAATAGCAAGATCACTTCGCATGCTAAAATTCTTAATAAGCAGTGTCGAATTAGACGAGTGGGTTGGTCCCATCCACAAGCAAGTGTGCTAACCCCCAACTCCCCAGGTGCTGAGCATGATGCGGAAGCTCAAGACTAGACTGAAGCTGAAGAACGGAAGAAGGCTCGAAGCTCTCCTATTTGAAGCCCAATTCAGATCGAAGGCTTTTATTCAAATGTATAAAGGGACATAAATGTATTTAACGACAAGGATTATTTCATGGCAGCTTGTCGAGAGTTTTTATTTTGTGTTTCAAAGATGTAGCCGCAACGAGATATGAATTGTAAAAATGATCTTGCACATATTTTGCAAGTTTTATGAATGAAAGCTAAATTTTTTCCTATCATGCGTCTTCAATTCTCTGCACTGTTTAATTTCAACTCGTTGTCTAAATAGAATTATCAAGTGCATGTTCTTGCCTTGTACAAGTCCAATATAGACTTGTATGGCATATCGCCCGGCTTGTTGATCGATTTATCTCGAGTCAAGGTGAGGTGATCGATATGACGAGTCGGGGCGTGGCATGGTGTAAGTGTAATCCTGCAGAAACTCTACCCATCTTCCATGTCTAGCATTTAAGTTCTTTTGTGAGTTGATATACTTAAGGGCTTCATGGTCTGAAAAGATAATGAATTCTTGTGGAAGCAAGTAATGACACAAATAGCGAAGCGCTTGTACTATCAGTAGAACTTCTTATCGTAGGTAGAATAACGTTGTCGAGTACCATTCAGTTTCTCACTGAAGTAGGCAATTGGGTGATTTTCTTGGGATAGAATTCCATTATACCAATAACTGAAACGTCACAAGTGACTTCAAACACCTTCGAGAAGTCAGGAAGGCGTATGACAGGAGCGTCTACCATCCTTATCTTAATCTCCTTACAAGCTCTAGCAGTAGCTTTGGTCCACTTAAATTCATCTCCTTTTAAGCATTCAGTCATAGGTGCCATAATGGTACTAAATCCCTTAATAAATCTACGATAAAATATGGCAAGTCCATGAAAACTTCTCACATCTCGTATGCTCTGGGGTTCAGGCCATTCCTCGATTGCCCTAATTTCTCGGGATCAGCAAAGACTCCCTCAGAAGAGACCACAAATTCCAAAAAATTACTTTGTCTGTGAGAAAGGTGCACTTCTTTGGATTAGCATACAATTGCTCTTTTCTCAAGACAAAACAAACTTGACATAGATGGTCCAAATGTTGCTCACGAGATTGGTTATAAATGAGGATGTCGTCAAAGTATACGACCAAAAAGTGTCCTATGAAAGGTCGTAAAACTTTTGTCATCACTCGCATGAATGTACTCGGAGCATTACTCAACCCGAAGGGCATAACCATCCACTCGTATAGGCCATCCTTCGTCTTGAAGGCAGTTTTCACTCACCTCGGTCGGATGCGAATTTGTTGATAGACACTTTTGAGATCAATCCTAGAGAAGATTGTGGCTCCAGACATCATGTCTAGCATATCATCTAATCGAGGGATCGAAAATCAATACTTAATGGTGATCATGATGATGGACGACTGTCTACACACATACGCCAAGTACCATCCTTTTGGGTGTCAACAAGACAGGTACTGCGCAAGAGCTCAAACTCTCGTACAAATCCTTCCTAAGCAACTCGTCAACTTGTCATTTTAGTTCCGCATGTTCATTTGGGTTCATTAAATAATGTGGCAGGTTGGACAAACTTGCTCCTGGTACATGGTCAATTGCATGTTGAATGTCACACATCGGGGGTAAGTTATCGGGAAGGTCTTCAGGAAAGACATCAGAAAACTCCTCTATTACAGGAAGGATCTCGGTATGAGTCAATTTGGCGGGGTTTCTAAGAACTTCACAGGTAGTGAGAATAAAGATAGGTGTTCCTTTAGTAATTTCACGAGTCATCTCTTTCGTACCAATTATATTCAACCCCTTGGGTTGCTTATTTGGACTGGGTTGCGGTTCACTAATTTTCGGTTGTATAGGATGAATCTTGATTTCTTTCCATGCTCAAACATCACCATGTTTGAACGACCAAAAATATGAACATCATTATCGTACAACCATGGTCTCCCTAGTATTATTTGACCTACGTCCATTTTAAAGACATAACACTAAATCTTGTCCTTATAGATTGCAAATTGAAAGGAAACAAGACACCTCTTGGACTTGGAGGACGGTGTCGTTGATCCAAAACACCTTATAAGGACTAGGATGTGGAACTGCTTTAAGGCCCACTTTAGATACTACAGAAGCGAAAATAGTATTAATGCAACTACCACTATCTACAATACCTTGCAGTTTTTATCTCCAATCTTGTAAAAGTGTGAAAGATCGTGTGTCGTTTCAAGTCATCGCTAACCTTAGGTTGAGACAAGGTGCACCTAACAACAGCTAATGTATGAGACCTTATGTAACCTAAGACAGCATCATTTCCTTCCTCAAGATATTTTGCGTCTTCATCAATGTGATGAACGTAGCCCTTATCATCGAGTACTGACTCCTCTTCAAATTGTTCCTCAATCAAATTGATCTTAAAAGGACTAGAACAATTTGCAACGACATGTCCATGTCCTTGACATTTGAAACACATTACGTTTGGGCCAATCTTTGAGAAATCCTTCTCAACACTCTTGTCTTCGTATCAACCTAGGTTGGGGTGGATTGGAAATAGTTCGATTAGGGTATTGGTTTGTTGATGATCGTGAAACTTATTGACGAAAATCTTGACTCCTAAAACTCGAATGTGGCTTAACTTCATTTAGATCTTGAACTAGGGCATAAGCTCTCTTTAATGTGAGAATGTCTCGTACGAACAACTCAATTTTTAAATCAGTTCGTAAGCCAGTTCTAAACCTAGATAAGATTTTTTTAGGAGTCTCACTTTCGATAGTGCTACACCTTACCATGAACTCATCAAATTTTGTCACATACTCTTGACCGACATGTTTCCTTGGCGTAAGAGGTTCCACTGATCTAATAAACGGGGATAATAGGAGGGAGGGAGGTATTTTTCTTTCAATTGTTGTTTCATTTTAGTCCCAAGTCCTCACGGGCAACTCACCTTTTATTCTCTCAAATGTTCTATATTAGACCAATATTGACTAGCTTGGCCAGTCAATCTCATAAAAGCAAAATTTATTTTTCTTCTCGATTAAGGTATACCATTTAAAGTAGCGGTCCACACCTTTGAGCCAATCCAAAAAGTATTGTGGGTGAGTTTGCCGTCAAAGGTCGGGCCTCAACTTTAATACTCCTCAAATATTGTTCGTTAGGGTCATATCGTTGTGGTCGATGATTTTTGTTTCGTCGTAGGGAGTGAGAACCCCGTGGTCATAATCAACTTGATGGTCATAATTCCTATGAGGTGTCTGACTACGCACTCCAACTCTGTCATACCCCTGTGGGGTACGGCTTCGTGCTCTCTCAATTTTGATGAACCTATCATTTATTTCTTTTTGAAATTCAGTTAAGGCTTCGCGGGTAGCCTACACTCTTGAACAATGGTACCCATTTGTCCCATCAACGCATCTAACTTTCTAACTAACTGGGGGCCATATGTCCTTAGCTGATTCGTGTGTCAAATGTAAAGGGTTACATGACTCTCGGGGTGATTGACTAATTTCGTCTAACAAATATGATAACCAGATCATGTAGGCATGCACACTAAATAATTGTTGTTAATGCAAATGAATTTTTTTAATATGAAATAAAATACTAAACTCTAAAATGTAACCTTTTTTTAATTAGCTCCTAAACTTTCAGGATTAAGTCAGATTAAGTCAATGGACCTCTTCAGTGACACGAGGCTTACTGATATCATATCACAGCACAACCGCTTCCTTCAAAGACCTAATGAGCTCCGTGGTCGACAATCCCGAGGCACAGGCACCAGAAGTCCTTAAGACTATGTCTAAATTAATTTTAAATTTAGTTCAATATGATTTCTGGGCTATGAAATTCCAACCATATCTTGTAGGAATTTGCCCTTAAAATAATATGCGAAATGTCACGATCCGCTACCCAAATTGTTGGGCCGGGCCGAGTCACGTCCAGCCGACGCTTGAGATAAAGCGTAGTAAGCTGTTCTAAAGATAACAAGATAAGACTAAGTGTGCTAACAGTTCTATATGTAATAAAGAGTCATAAATGTTCCAAACCTCAAAGTAATTTCGTATAATAGTAAGTCCAAGTACAAGTCCAAAATGTAAAGCTGGATACAGGTCCAGACACAAAATACATAGTCTAACAATATGACTACTCCGGAACTCCGAGCAACTACGCAAACTAGACGAGCTTCCTTGCAGGTACATCCTCGTAAGATAAGGCCTGGTCCTCGGCAAGCAACTCCATAATATGAATCACAAAGCAACTCCTCCTCGGTAAGTATACCTACAACATTATCCTGTCAGGACGGAAGAAGGTACTGATTCTAACAAACTAAATATACGAAACATGAACAGAAGTGTAATAAACTGGAATCATGGCTATCATGGTTTAATTGGTTGTTTAGAAATGACAACATATTTGTTTAAAAGTTTAAAACGTAGCATGTACGTGATCGGTCAATAGGTGAATAGGATGTACAGGTACATATCAAGTTTTTGGCATGAACATACGTGCACGAACGGCATCGGTGTATATCCATACACAACGCGAGATCAGAACATGGCAAGTTACTATAGAATGTTACCGTGCACGGTAAATACATACGGGAGAAGGGGG
>JANAVB010016599.1:4358583-4431083 GCA_029216955.1 Iris pallida
CATTTCATTATACGTAGCTGGCTATGTCCGCCCCCGCTCTCCAGTATTCTGGTTCTGGGGCGTGACACATACCATAACATATTTTATTAGACGTGAAGGAATAGGGAGAGAGAGTCAAGAACCCGTCCACCTTAAGCCGATACGCCTTGCCGTCTCACCGATTGAAGCGTCTCGCTTCCATAACTCGATCGCATAGCTAACTCCCGGACTTAGCCATTCCTTTGAACTACTCGGTTGATTTGGCCTATCGCGTCCATGCCACAATCCGTTGCAAGGCCACGATTTGGTTTCACGGACACTTCATTACATAAGGCAAAATGCCGACCTCTTATTGTCCAGCGTAAAAGCATAGCCTGCACACCAGATCAACTAAAGTCAGCACTTGCTCAAACGGGACTTATCCTTTGCATCGATTCGATTCATAGATTCCAACCGACTCAAAGCTTACCTTTGGCCAACGTAACTCTTGCATCGATTCGCATCGATACCTCATCGGGTCAACGCAACTCTTCGAGTCAACGACTCATCGTAATGCACCGTGCGGAGCGGGGCATTACATAATATACCACTCAAAATCAGGTTCGTCCTTGAACCGAAACCAACACTTAATCAAAGTGCCTCGCATAGATCGTTTCACGATCTCGTGCTACTACCGTTGGAATCACACAACTTAGTTTGGATCATACACATATTTTAGGCGTCCCACCAATATATGCATTTCAGCCAAGCTCAGTTGTAGGATATCGGGACAACTAACAAGCTCAACTTAATCCTCAAGTACCAATCAGTCCGTACTCGGCTTAGTCATATCTTAACGCCTATTCCCAAAATGCTCCTCGTATGTTTATTCCATAATATGCAATCCTCTTCCAAACATCTCTGCACATAACTTGATTCAAACCCGTAACTTCGATCTCATAAGTTTCTTCGACGACCATCTAACGCATGCATTGCATCGAGTCATTGCGCATCCGATCACAACAATTCTTCGCAAGCATATTCGCCCAACCGTTTCCTATCTCTCGCATAACTCAAGTCTTTCATCCAATCATTCATAGCACTTGGCCTTAACGACATGGACTACGTCCACATGTCTCAAATTCCGTTGCCTACAATCCGTACTAAGTCTCGCACACAACTATCTATATATGATTCACGTTCTCGCTCTATCCACGCATTGCGTCTGGGGCTACCCCCGCTAGGTAACTTATCCAGACATCATGCTCGCGTTCTCCCGACATAAGAGGTCAACTTGAGTCTACGATGCTCAAAGGCAACAATCTTTCCGACCCAAGGTCTCTTACGATACGCTCATCTCTGATTCTCGACCGAGCACGAACCCTTTACTCAATTCTCGAATCAATCCCGACTAGTTCGTTCCATAACTTAAATCGTGCGCTCAACACACATAGCCTAACCGTTACTCAAATCGATCTACGACACAACTCTTAGGGTCATTCTATTATTCGTCGCCCTCGCGCATTGTAGAATCCTTGTAATTGCCTTACCGCATCATTACGCTAAGCACGTTACTCGACATCTATTCGATCATCGACCAACCAAGTCTACTTACGTACTTATTCGATCGATCATAAACTTTCTAACCATATCGATCTAGTCGAAGGCTACTCGCTAACTTTCAAAACACGATACTCACTCGCTTAGACTTATCCTCAACATGCACTATCTTATCTTTCATCCTCGACAAAATTTCCTTATGCGACTTCTTTAGGGTCATCCTATGGGACTTCAACATTTACTTGATTTGGCGGTCAAGTCTTCTAGGGTCATCTGTCCCGAAACTACGCTCGATAATTGAAGATCATCAACGAGGGACAGTTACAACGAACCATACTATATCCTATCGCGGAGCCAAATCAATTCCCGACAATTCCTATGGGACTTTACCCAATCCGACATACCAATCCATAATTTATCTACTCCCGCACAACTGTGCCGTTAACTACTCGAATCACTCATGCATTACCGTCGACTATCCTTGCCAGTCATATGCCATCTACTCGCCTCAGGTCCGAGTTTACCTATCCGTGATCATAGCTCGACACATTCCGTACTCATCAAAACCATCCTCGAACAACTTTCGCATCAAACCACAAGTCCATATCAAATTTGCCACGCCTCGCAAGTTCGATCATCCCCGCTGGATGAATCACCATACCAGCGCTCACGCGGAATGATCGTCCTGATTTGACGTAACGCATGTGCGAGACTGGTGTTGCGCTCGCTCAAGACAAGAATGTCAACATAGTGGTGATCCACGAAATAATCCAGACACTTCCGTTTTCTTTCGAGTAACATCGATCGACTCTCAAATTCTCTGAAGCATTCCTACCGTTAGCATCCAAACTGCCATAACTTAACTTGCATCTTATTCATCCAACAACAATGTTCAACATAATTTTCCTTCATTCGATCAGAGTATCCCCAAGTTATTGCATATCGTCTTTGATACGCCTCAATACCATCGTCGATATGCATAACTTGAACATCTTCCTTTCTCATAAGCTCAAACCCGTTGCAATCATTGCCATTATCTGAACTCGAATACGAATCAAGTCTCGCACTTATCAAGATCCATTCAGTTGCAACTACTTAACATCGTCGCGACACAATTTCAAATTCACATATCCATTCTCATATCCCTAACTCGCACTTCCAATCGTGCTACCGACTCCTCGTGCTAACCCAAATCTGTTCGCACGATTTCTCTGTACCTACTCAACACGTTCTGAACAAGCTTCCGTACTAACTCAACATAAATTCGACCGGTTCGACCATTTCCTCAACGTACATTTCTTTGCTATGCTCAGCCTATCATTCGACTTACACTTAACGAATCCTCGTCCGACGTATCCTCCGTGGATATGACTTCGCACATAATCGTTCGACTCACTTCCTCAAAGCATACTTGCATCGACTTCTCTCAAGTCATTCTCATTCGAGTCTCGGTACTACTTCATCCGTTGAGGACAAACATATCGTAACAACACAATCGTCGACGAAATCTATCGCAAGTCACCAAGCGGCTTAACATTGCTATCGCTAAGTGGTATCCCATATACCACTCAGGATCGAGCCTATCGTTATCGATACAATACTTCGCTACGCTTGCTCACACAACTGGTATTGTATATACCACTCGAAATCGAGTCATTACTCGACTTTACACTCCGCATAGGTCCAACATCCATCTTCCAACCAACTATCCCGTATGACGATCTTTTGATCCCAGCTCTAGCGTTAGCTCGAGTTTGACACACATTCAATCTAACCGTACCATGGTGATCATATCGACCACACCCGCAACATTCGCTTATTCAAAGCTCAACGTGACATTCGGCCAACATACATGTTTGCCTACTCAACTCAACTTAGCGACCAACTCGACTCGTATCATCGCATCCGCGATCTTCCAATCTCATTCGTTGCAACTCGTGCAACAATTCACTCTCGATACTTAAGGTCACAATCCCGTTCGACATATTGCTATCCATACGCATAGCCATACAACACGTATCATACCATATCGACTCGTTGCACCGATGCAACGAACGATTCACGACTTGCTGCACTCCGTGCAACCAACAACACATAACCATTCGCATAGCCACATAATACGCATCGTCTCACATATCGACCCGTTGCACTTCGTGCAACCAACAACATATATCTCCTCGCACTTCGTGCGACCAGCATTCCATAACTCGTTGCACTTCGTGCAACCAACATCCCATAACTCGTTGCACTTCGTGCAACCAACATTCTCCGACGGCACTCGGAGGTAGCGTGATAGTCATGACATACTTGTGGCAGACATACGCACTTAATATAGACTTATTGTATGGAACATCCAATGTAGCGTCGAGCAGATCCATGAGCCATGCGGTTGCGGAAACAACTTAGAGTCAACTGAATTCGATAGCGAAGCAACTGAGGGTCAAAGAGATTCATGCACGGTCCAGAGGATGGAACTGCTCTGATACCAACTTGTCACGCCCCGACCCGGGAAATCGCTCGTCCTCGCTAGATTTTACCCGAATCATCGTCCTCGCTGGGGCGTGATGCCGCACAAGCCTGGAGTTGCGCTCGTGCAAGGCAAGATAACAGGTTCACATAGAACTATCTCAATTTGATAACATAAGCAGCGGAAGGAAAACATAGTATAACATAAGAATCTCTTTTATTGATAACATATTGAAGATTACAAGGCTCTGAATAGCCCAACTTAATATGCCAATTGGCTACAACGCTCATGATCTCTCTAGCTCACAAAGGATTACATTGTTCCATACATTATGTCTCTTTATAGCCACCAAGTAGTCTTCGGCCGAACATCTCTATGTCGCAAGTCCGAACGCCTATGCGGAAGCTCCTCTTGAACGCCAAGGACTCCATGCCTCGGCACGTCCAAGCCAAGCTCCGTCCCGAGCCGATCATAACCTGAGCCTGCACATAAACTAGTGGGGGATTAGTGCTTTCGTCCTCGCTGGCACTGATCAAGACCCGCTCGCACCCAAACCAAACACTAAGTCATTTTAGTGAAACATGCATCTTAATTTGTGCTCTTTCTATTTAGCCTTAGGATCAATTTCAGGGCAATGTTTACGCATAGCAACTTTATCATAACGTGTCCACTACCGTGTTCCTGCAGCAGATACAGTTAGACATAATATGAACGTAAACATAGTCACATCTCCGTCCCATTTTCCTTAGCCTGCACTGGTTAGAACTTAACATAGAATCATATCATTCACGCAACACCTAACCATAAACTTAGACCATGCATAAGGGTCGCAGGCCCTGCGCCTGCACCCAACTCTCATCTCCGCCCACCGGCCTTATCTATATGAAGGTCATGGTGTTTCGCACCGTAATGGACTTGGCATCTCTTATGTGTAAGCCTACAATCGCTTCGATACGGGTTGCTAGCCCAATATCCGAAGGATCCCAAACTTACGGATATCATAGCTTATCACAGCACTGGACGGTCGCAATCCGTCCGAATGATGTGCACCATAAATACCACACATAATTCCCTCCTAGGCCGAACGGTCCCGGCGCCCCGGTCGTAACCGTCCGAGAGAAGCCGCACCCGTGCACGGGCCATCCGAGTCCATTGACCATGCAATACGCGCCATAGCATACAAGTCATACATTCCAGTCCATCTCGTGTTCCATAAACATAGTCCCGTTCCATAAGCATAGTCCCGTTCCATAAGCGTATTCGCGTCTCGTAAACATAATTCACCATCCATGTGGGGAGCTCCGTCGGCGTTATGCCCCAACACATCCATATTGATGCACGACGCCCAACGGCTTAGTCGTCTCATACTCATATTCAACGCATCCCGTTCATAATGTTATTCGCATAGCCTACTTCCGTATTTACTCAGTCATTTCCTAGCTTCCGTGCGCGAGGGCACGCTCAATGCCATAATCAATGTTCTACGCCTAGTGTTCAATGTTCTCGGAGCTGTGCACATGATGCACATCTCGATATCATCTTTCAATGTTCTACCATCATTGCCCTACCGCGACCCGTACACTTGATGCACGTCGCTTCAATTGTTCGATTGTTCAATGTTCTATCTTAGTGTTCGACACATACTTGGACGTTTCGTCGCCGAGCCACGCTCGCTAATTCGATAATATCTTACACATACCATAATATATTTTATTAGACGTGAAGGAATAGGGAGAGAGAGTCAAGAACCCGTCCACCTTAAGCCGATACGCCTTGCCGTCTCGCCGATTTAAGCGTCTCGCTTCCATAACTTGATCGCATAGCTAACTCCCGGACTTAGCCATTCTTTTGAACTACTCGGTTGATTTGGCTTATCGCGCCCATGCCACAATCCGTTGCAAGGCCACGATTTGGTTTCGCGGACACTTCATTACATAAGGCAAAATGTCGACCTCTTATCGTCCAGCGTAAAAGCATAGCCTGCACACCAGATCAACTAAAGTCAGCACTTGCTCAAACGAGACTTATCCTTTGCATCGATTCGATTCATAGATTCCAACCGACTCAAAGCTTACCTTTGGCCAACGTAACTCTTGCATCGATTCGCATCGATACCTCATCGGGTCAACGCAACTCTTCGAGTCAACGACTCATCGTAATGCACCGTGCGGAGCGGGGCATTACACCCCCTCCCCCGCGGCCACCAGATCCCCTCGCCGGCGGGGGAAGGAAGACAGGGAAGAAGGGGGGGTCGGGCAGTCCCCCCAGGTCGGCGGCGGCGCCCCTACAGGCGGAGAGGGGGGGGGGGCGGGAGCGTTGGTGGGGGGGGGGGTCGGGTGGACCCCCCAGGCCTGCTGCAGGCGGAGGCGACCCCCCAGGCGGTTGGGGGGGGGGCGGGAGCGACGGTGGGGGGGGGGGGTTCGGGCGCACCCCTTCCGGCGTTCGCGACGGGCTCGTCGACGGTAGGTCCGACTATGGGATCGGACGAGGATCGGAACCTTCCGGGTGTCTCCAACGCTCCGACTTTCGAATTCGGAGCAGAATCTGGATCTCAGGTGGACCAGATGGAGGGAGGAGGATGGACGACGGTTACGCGTCGTCGCGTGGCGAAGACCGGGAGAAAGGTCGGGGGAGGACAGGGCCATCTTAGGGATCGTTTTACTGCTGACAGACGACAAGGCGGGTCAGGGGCACGGCCATCGGCCCGTGGCCCTGTGCCGTCTGCTAGGAGATTGGTGGGCTGGCGGCCCAAGGCGACCGCGGCGGATAAAAGGAAGAGCAAGGTGGTGGAACTTGGCGGTCAAGGGTTTGGGTCCCCCCCCGGGGGTTGTCCCTAGGCCACATGGGGCGACTCCACGGCTGGCTGGAAGGTCCTGGACAGATATTTGCAAATCTGTGGGACCGAAAAGTCCCACATCGATGGAGTACGTGCCGCCGATTAAGGCAGGGAGGGGTTTCCGGGCCTCGTTCCCTGCGGAGGAGATAGAGAAGGTGACCGCCTACTGGGAGAATACTCTGGTTCTGTACGTCCTAGGCAACAAGCCTTTCTACGGACAGATCCGGGGTTATGCGGCACGAGTCTGGCAGCCTAAGGGCAGTATGAAGTTCTTTGCTCGCGAGAACGGCTTCTACTATGTGAAGTTTGGGCTTGCGGAGGATGTCGTAAGGATCCTGCAAGGCGGCCCCTGGACGTTCGACGGCAGGCTAATCATTCTGAAGGAATGGACACCAGAACTTAGATGTGAGAGGGAAGTCCTGAATGCCATCCCTGTATGGATTCGCTTCCTTGAGTTCCCTGTCCGGTTCTGGAGTATCCCATTGCTGATGCGTCTGGCGAGCTTGGTGGGCACCCCGATCAAGACAGATGAAGCTACTGCCTTCCGTTCGAGGTCGATGTATACCGGGATTTTTGTGGAGATTCGGGCTGGGGAGGAGTTACCGAAGATGGTGGAATATGAAATTCCTTCTGGAGAGGTGCTAACCCAGAAGGTGGAATACGAATGGGTTCTACCTACCTGTTCACGATGTACTTGTTTTGGGCATCTGGCCAGTGCTTGTTCGTTAGTAGGCCCTCAGGTGGAGCCTAATATTCCCTTTAGTGAGGTTCCAGATTCACCCCGTGACATGGATTCCAGAGATGACAGTGGAGAGGAGGTCTTGGTGGGAGGGGCTACTCCTCTAGTGAGTGATGTCGGAATGAGTCTCATTGTCTCTACCCAGCTAGCTCCCACGAGTGGGACTTTGATCACCTGTCCGGGGCAGAGGAGTATGATTACCAGAGGCATGGTGGCGTCGGGAAGAGAGGAGCGGGGGGGGGGGGGGGGGTGACGGATCGGCTGAGGGACATGTTTACTGTAGGAAGCGACGTGCTGTTGGTCCGCTGAGTGACGGTCCCTCCAGGGAGGGGGGGCATCCTACTGACAGGAAGGAGGCGGTGTATGTTGACAACCCTGTCTGGGCGATGGTGCTCTCTCAGGTTGTTCCCCAGCAGGCCATTCCGACTGGGATGAAGGAGGATCTATTAGCGTCGGATGTGGTACATTTCCCAGGTGCCGATCCATGTGTTTCACAGGGGATTCATACTCTCATTAATTAATGGCAATCATCCCCTGGAATGTGAGGGGAGCGTGTTCGCTAGGGAGGTGGAGAGAGATTTGTGGGGTTCTTTACAAAGAGAAGTGCGACATCTCTGTACTGTTAGAATCCAAGATCAAAGGTAAAAAGACCCTTGCTCGGCGGACCCCATCTCATTGGGCCCAACTTTACAACCTGGCTCTATGTGACATGGCCAGGATTTGGGTCAGATGGAACTCGAAGAGCTGGAAAGGGGACTTGATCTTGATGACGGAGCAGTTGATCGCCATCTCCTTCTCGAACAAGGGTGGTTTTCGCTTCTTGCTAGGGACGGTTTACGGCCACAACGACAGGAGGAGACGGGAGTCCCTGTGGAGCGACATCTCCAGTGTTGCCGTCGCTGCTGACTCGTCGTCTCTTCCGCTTCTTCTGATCGGGGACTTCAATGCTCTTCTGCATCGAGGGGAGAAGGTGGGCGGCCGCCCAGTTCCAGACTCTATCCTATATGATTTCCAGATGTGTCTCCTCCAGGCGGAGCTCCAGGGATTGTCGCGCTCAGGCTTCATTTGGACTTGGCATAACAAAGCAATCCGGAACAGGGTTGCATGCCAGCTTGATAGAGCCCTGGGCAATGGAGAATGGTTCCGACATTTTTCCAATTCTTCGGCTGAGGGCCTGGCCGCTGGGACGAGCGATCATTCTCCCATCAGGGTAGGCTTCACTACTCGGTCTCCTAGGAAGTCCCGCCCATTCAGGTACAACAACTGTTGGTATCTCTTGGAGGGCTATCTGGAGGCTGTCTCAGAGGGGCTTACTAGCTGTCAAGAGGGGACGGCCCAGTTTCGCTTGGTGCGTCGACTCAAGGCTACGAAGAAGGCTCTACGGAGTTGGATGAATGGGTTGTCCAAGTCTACCTTAGAAGACAAGGAGGTGGAGCTGCAGGCTATCCAGCAGGACATGCAATCTGACATGCTAAACGGTGACCTGGCGGCGAGAGAGAAGTAGCTGATCGGAGAAGTCAACATCTTGCGGCTGCAGAAGGAGATTAGCACGGCTCAGCGTGCCAAATGTTCCTGGCTCAAGGACGGCGACCGTTGTTCTAAGTTCTTCTATGATGTCATCCGGACCAGACAACATAGGAATCACATCTCCCATCTACTTGATGTGGATGGCAATCTGGTGGGGGAGCCGGCTGAGATCCAGGGCGAGACTGTAAGGTACTACTCTGAGTTATATTTCCAGACTGACTACCTGTCTGTGTTCCCAGATGTTGTTACGAAAAGATTGGTGACTCCGTATGGAAATAGCATTCTTCTTGCCCCTGTTACTTTGGAGGAGGTGGAATCAATTGTCAAGTTGGCGGATCCCAACAAGGCATCCGGACCGGGTCCGGATGGTTTTAGCAGTGGGTTCTACAAACGCCACTGGGACATTCTGAAGTATCAGATCTTGGAGGTGGTGCATGAATTCTTCACCAAAGGGAAACTACTAAAAGAGCTGAACCACACTTTCCTGACCTTGGTGCCTAAGAAGGAGGGAGCGACATCACTGGCGGATTTCAGACCTATTGCGTGCTGTAATTATCTTTATAAGATAATTACGCACCTTATGTGTCGACGGATGGAGGAGATCATGTAGGACTTGGTATCTCCGAATCAGCCTGCGTTTATCAAGGGGAGGTCGATCACTGAGCACAGCCTCCTGGCTCATGAGATGGTGAGGGGCTTTAGCAAACCCGGAGAAAAAAAAGCATGTATGAAACTGGACATGAGGAAGGCGTATGACATGGTCAATAGGGACTTCTTCTGTCATCTGATGACCGCCAGTACCTCTGGGTTGCATTGATCCAGGAGTGCATCACGTCCCCCACTTTCTCTGTCCTCATCCAGGGTATCCCTTATGGGTACTTCCAGAGCAACCGTGGGCTTAGGCAAGGTGACCCTCTATCCCCTTACCTGTTCACGCTTGTCATGGAATACTTCACATGTTTGATGGACCTGGCAGTGCACCGTGGGAGTCTGGTCCGATTGTTCAGGAGGGTGGATCCCCCAGTTACCCACCTTATCTATGCAGATGATCTCTTAGTATTCATCCAGCCATCGACGGAGGGTATGCAGACGATTGTGGAGATTATGGGAGAGTTGGATTCCCTCTCGGGCCTTCAGATGAACAGAGAAAAGAGCAGGGTGTACTTCAACTCCCTATGTCCCCAGAAGGAGGAGCGGGCCGATGTGCTGGGAGTTGAGAGGAGTGATCTTCCGGTGAGATATTTAGGAGTTCCTCTCACAGTCAACTATGCGCGGGATCAGGACTGCCATAGTCTGGTGGAGTACGTCCAGAGGAGAGTGGAAGGTTGGCAAGCCGTCGAATTGTCCTTTGGAGGACGCATCGAGCTGGTCAGATCGGTGATTTCGGCTGTGGCTCATTTCTGGCTGCAATCCATCCTCCTCCCTGTTGCCACTATTAGGAAAGTGGAACGGATTTGCGCAGACTTCATTTGGAGGGAGGGTATGCATGCGGTCTCCTGGGAGCAGCTCTGTAGACCCAGGAAGGAGGGAGGAGTGGGGCTTAGGCCGTTGCTGGAGATCAGGGAGGCCTCTGCGCTAAAGCTGGCATGGAGATTCATTAACGGGGGGTCCCTCTGGGATGACTGGATGCACAGCAGATATGTGAACCAGGACAACTTCTGGACCTGTGCTACTGTCAACAATAACTCAGTCACTTTTAAGACTGTCTTGAGACACAGGGGGTTCTCAAATTTGTAATCCAGAAGGTCATGAAGGATGCGTCTGGAACGGACCTCTGGCGGAATCCTTGGATAGATCGGCTTTCGCTATTGGACATCAGGGGAGTCCCGACGCATCAGGAGGACAGGCGTGGGCTGACGTGTAGTCGTATCATACGCGACGGGGAGTGGAGGCCGGAGTCTTATCGGTTTACCGAGGAGTTGGGTGGGATTATCAGTACTATTGTCATTGATCCGGACTTGCTTGCTGATCGGTGGATTTGGGAGCCGACAAAAGCAGCTCCGGAAACTGGAGAGTTCCAATTCCGGAGCTGTTACAACCTCATCCGGCGCACCTTTTCTCAGAGTTCTGACTACGAGTTCGTATGGTGCAAGGGTCTCGCCAGGAAGATGCAGCTTTGTGTCTACAAGCTTCTACTGGACCATCTTTTGACTAGGGATCGTCTGAGTTCGTTTGGACTGCCGGTCCCAGATCCTAAATGTGTGCTATGCAGTGTGGAGAATGAATCTATATGGCACATTTTCTTCGAGTGTGCCCTGGCATGGCCGATCTGGTCTGAGCAGAGTAGAGTGTTGGGTGGATGTGACTCCGGAAAGAAAATTGGGGACATCATCACTGTGCTCCGGAATAGCAGAGGAAGAGGACAGGACTGGTTCCGGACCGCCAGAGTTCGACTGGCGGCCTCAGTTTGGCATATATGGAGGGAACGAAACCGTCGTATTTTTGAGGGACTGGTCACCCCTCCGGTAGGCATCCTCCATAACATAGAGTTTGATGTTAATGCTATGGAGAACTGAAGAGTGGGAGTCCCACTATGATTGTATGTTGTAAGATTATTGCATTGCTTTTGGAATAAAATTTATCCTTTTTCCAATATATATATATATATATATATATATATATATATATATATATATATATATTTTATACCTTGCATGCGAATTGCAATTTGGTTGAGTTTGGGAATTAACAATCTGGTTTAGGGTTGGGTTTAGGTTTGGACATGATTGTAGGGTTTAGATTCAGTCACCACTTCAGTGTTTGGGTTTACAAGTGGCAGACGCTTGGGGTTTAGAAGAATAGATAATGGAGGTAACCCATTCATGTAGCGGAAGTTGGTTATAGGGCTGCCATTTGTGCACAATGAGTCCGAGTTGAAGGATCGGGATTGCTCGTCTCACGAACTTCGAACCATATACTATCTCGACTGTGGTCTGCAAAAGAGTATGTGAGATCTTTACATATGGAGGGAGCGCGGGTGGGAGGAACAATGAGAAGTGCGGAGAACTTTCCAAAAACTGCCACCTATATTTAGCCCCACTGTATATTTACTCTTCTCAAGGCTGGATTTCATTTTGTACTTTGCATATATGACCCTCAAAACACATGAGGGATAGAATCAAAATATTTTGAATTTTGCTCCTTATCTCCTTGAATGCAACACAGAAGTGGGCAGAAGAAGCAGAGGCAACCACCAATTTCTGCTTCTTCAGTTCACTTCCTTGAACCAAAAGGAATTTCACATGTTAAGTTTCAGAGGTTTCCCACGATGCGGATGGTATTTTCCTGTTTAAAAAATATTTTTTGAGGAATATAATTTACACAATCTATAGATTTCATTAATGTACTAATTTATTGAGTAAGCAACTAGATTAATGAGGCACAAATCTGCAGAAGGACTTGTTCGCTTTGAAATTCAAATTGATCTTTTCTTTTTGGACCAAAAGCCAGTCATAAAGGAAATGAATTAATTTACCTTCCTGTCCTTTTTGGTACATGGGATCTAGATATCCAGCACATTTTGAAAAGTTGTGAGGTCCCTGGTTACTAGCATGCTCTGAAATTAACTAGAATATGTTGTGTTAACTTTCAGTAGGATTATATGGGTTTTGGTTCTGTGGCAAGTATCTTGCGTTTTGTATTGGTCAATTGCATTATTTCTCAGTAACAAAACGGGTGGACTCTAGCCGCAGTCAATATCATCATCACAACCAAGCATTACCCACGAGATGGGGTCGGCTATGGAGCATAACAAGGTGGTGCCAATTCCTAGCCAACATAGCTATGAGCATGAGCGAGCCATGCTTATGAAACCTGTAAGTCAGTGCCTTTTGGATTTGTAGTTTAAATTTATGCAACCAGGGGCACCTTCCAAGTACCCCTAGGATATGAAGAGTCTAGACAAAGGTGTAAGATGATATAAGTTGTTATAGGGAATAACATTCATCTCCGTGACACTTATTAGCCAAAGAGTGGAAAGGAATGACATCCCATAGGGTGGACTCTAGCTATTAAAAAAGGACTATTAGCTCCGAAGGAATTTTTTTTACATTGGTATAGGCTGACTTTAGTTCTGGCATAATTTTTTTTTCTTAAAGAGCTATAAACTCAAGAATCTATATACACTAGAAACTAATTCATGCCTTCAACTTAGCACAAATGATGTCATCATTTCATTACTTTGATACTAAATATTTGTTCAACCTATAAAGAGGTTATTTGTTCAACCTTGTAAATATAAAGAGGTTAAAAATGTCTTATCACAAACTTAACTTATTTACTGAACTGTTTATGAACTATTGGTCACATCAGTATGCACCTACACTCCAGAGACCACATATATCCAAGAAAAGTACTACCTCGATCTTTTCATAAATCATGAGCGTTGGTTAGACATTATAGTTGTAGGTCTGATAAAATTATTCCATCGAACACTTTCTCAAAAAGCCTTCAATGTCGCAACACGTGGCTTCAAATTGGAGATTGTGCATTGCTGCATTCTAGATATTGTGCGTGTCCGTGGACAAACGTTACATTTTGGGTTTAATATCATTTTTTAAAAAGTATTCTTCGAGTATAACACACTAACATATACACTAAACCCCAATAACGAGCAGTTATACAACCACTAACCATTGAGACCTACTCACCCGCATATTTACGTAATTCTTATGATTTAAATAAATGAGCAGACAATATACAACTTATATGTGTTTGCCTGTGTGTATCATATTTGTGTTTGATTAAACTTTTACTTAATTAGTAAGGAGCTATTTAATTAATTATCTATTTCATCCTTTCAAACACCAAAAGGGAGGAAAGCAAAGAAGTCCAAAAGTAAATAATTCGTCGTACTCAAAAGTTGATAATATTATGTGGCCACCAAGGACAAAGGGTATACTAGTAATGTTCCATCTAGAAATCTTTGCTTATTAAACCCCCACCTTGCCGCACCCGTTAATACCTAGGAAAAGTGTCTTTATATATTTCTGTACAAGATAGAGGGAGACTGACAGAAGGTCTTGTTCTCTTCCTTTGAGAAAGGTTTGCCTCTTCCTTCCTCAAACTTCCTTCCATGGTTTGTAAATTTATATTGTAGCTTTTTGTTCTTTCTGATAATTTTTTTAGTGGAACTAATATCTTTCCCAATCACATATGAAGCTGCCCACAAGTTATCCTAATAGCTCGAGTTTTCTCTGATTCATTTGATCAATATATTTTTTGTCCAGAATCTTATATTTTATATTTCATCTAGATCCATGTCTCTGTCACATTTCTTCTCTCTTTAATTTTGATCTATTAAACTACCATAAAGAAATACTCTTTTCTTTTCTTTTTCCCTTCATTTTAAGACATCTCGATTTGTTGAAATGCTGATCTGTGTGCCATCTCCTTCCATTTTGTAAGACATTTGAAATCCCTTGATTTGTTGAAATGCTGATCTGCATGCCATCTCCTTCAATTTTGTAAGACATTTGAAATCTCTTTGGTCATTATTATGATGAAAATATGAGAGTTAGCCATCACCCTTTACTTAAAAATTCTTTGATGTGTAATATCTGTTGCCCTCTTTTAAAATCTTGTTATTATTGAACATATTTTGATGTTATGTGATGCCATATTGTGAAGTATGCAGAACTATTCACATGTCTATGAATTCTTCGAACAGAAGAGTAAGTTTGAAAACATTTTTACACATCTGCTAGTAGGAAAGCAGGGGTACACTTAGTTTTCCATCTAAGGTGGTGGAAGTCAAACAAAGTAGAGGGACCAACATTTATTTATTTATTATTTGGAAAGTTGATGGAAATCGGTGATTGTAGTTGTAGTTCGTCGCATATTTGAGCAGTTCCAGTTCTGTCAATGAACAACGTATTCAGTAAGGAAACCTAGATTCTTCTTGTGATCACCGAATCTAAATTTGCAACTTCCCAATAGTTTCAAAAACACTCTTACCCGTTACCTTTCCATTATTATGTCCCCTACAACTGGCGTACTAGAGGGTCCTCAAATTTATGGTCCTTAGATTGACCACTTTATGTCTATTTCATAAACTCATCAAAACCAAGTTTTAGATGAAGAGAGAGAGGGGTAGGGAGGTAAGGGTTCGAAAAGGAAGGAAATAAACATCACGTCCTGAAAGATGAAGCATAAATTTAGGGATCAGATAGTTCCCCAATGGTAGAGGACATTATAAGGGAAAGATAAGGGCTTCCTGCTAAGAGTACGTTCGGCAACCGGAAACTTATTGAAAATTCTTAAAGTTGGTTTCAATGAGTTATGAAAGGTTCCCAAACTGAGTTGTTTACTTGATAGAAAATATATGTAAGGAAAGTATAGTTATATGTTGACGTGGTACTATTTTGAATAACAGAAGTGTACAAGTTTACTGATATTCATCAGCTTTCTAAATAAAGAAAGAAATAAGTGACTCCCTCTTTCCTTCCCTTTCCATCAAACTCTAAACCTACTACCTAAACCCTTATCAACTCCAACTCAGGCCTACACTCGTACCAAAAGCCTAACTTCCCCTTCCCCTCACTTTTTGTTTTAACCTTAGGGGTTAAATAAAAGATTGAATAAAGTAAAAAAAAACAAACTAGACATGCATGATAGGTTAACTACTAGTAGGCTAGCAAAATGAACAAAAATAATAATATATGGGACTTTCTTAACAATCACTTGAACTCCACGAGTCCGTTAAAAGTTGTAGGTTATACCATGCACACGTACACCAACATATTTAGCATATTTAATATATATATAAGGTTTCTTAATGATCATTTAAACTCCAAGATGTCCATAAAGTTATAGCTTATAACATGCACATGTACACATACATATTTTCTATGTTTTTGATTAATACTTATTTGTTGTATGCTTGATATTAAATCAGAGCTTATATGTGGGTGTACTGTTAGGGGAACTTATGATGTTCCACTTTGAGATAAAGATTCTTTTTCTCCAATTCTATATTCAATCACTTTGGTACCTATATTCAGATAACTAGGCATTTACTTTAGGTCTGGAAAATTATGTTGTGAATGTTCTACCGTCCTTTCTCTCTTGTTTTTGCCTCCAAGCCCTTAACGATAGCACCAATTTCAGTCCTAACCTCTGAAATTCCAATCAGTAAAATAGGAAGAAGTATTTGGAGTATGCGTTTGGGAGGAAACCGCTGGTGTCTAATAGTGTTAAAAGAGAGAAGAAAGAAAAAAAAAAAGACCAAAGAGAAGTGGTTCCTGTAAGGCTTCTGGAGGTTAGGGTTTGAATTTGCTATTGGATTAATGTTATTTGGATTTGAGGAAAACGGAGGCAAAAGAAGTGGGTTGGGTGGGACATTGAGCGGTGAGAATACGAGCATTTGGTAGAGAAGGATATGAGCGAGAGAGATGGTTTGAATTTGGCTTTGGACTTTACTTAGGTTGCTTAGCATTGGAATATCATCATCATCCAAGCATTCTCCCATTAGAATGGGGTCAAGTATGGAGCATGCAAGCTCCGTAAAGAATTTTACAAAAAATTTATGAGAATTTGTCGCTTTTATGAGATTATATCGACCTAATGTGAACCCTTTACATTGGTGCAAATTTCTAGCAATGATAAGTATGATCATGAGAGGGTCGTGCCATAAACGTAGGTGACCAGCTGGCAAGTAGGTAGACATATCTTTTGGATATGCATTTTAAGCTCATGCAACAAAAGAGCATCTCCAAGTTCCCTTTGACCATAAGAGTCTAGACGAAGTGGTAAGATGACACCCTATGCAATAAGAGTCTAGACTAACAAGTAAGATGACACATTGCTATAGTTGAAGTTCCTTCTAGTGCACAAAAACTCTAGAGTCATAGTGAGGGTAGGGGGTTATTTATTCATATTATTTCAATACATCCCCGCAAGTAGAAGGTCCATTTTGGGCGTAGAGCTGGATTTACGCTGCGGTATAATTTTTTAAATCCGCTTAAAATGCATGTCGCAGGAATCTAACCTGGGTTGCTTTGGTTCCATGTTAAAGTTCTTGCAAGTGCATGAAAACCCTAGAGTGATGGTGAGGGTTGGGGTTAAATATTTATATTATCTCAACACACCTATAGAGAATTGCATTCATCTCTTCAACACATAAACCTAAAGGAGTGAAAGTGAATGACAATCCCTTAGCATTGGAACATGAAAAATAAATATAGAGAAGGAAAAATAAAGAGGAGAGAGTGTCTACTTTAGGGTTTGGAAGGTTAGGCTTTTATGCTACGAAGAGAAATACAAAGACATTCTTAAATATCCATATCAAATTACTTTTTCCGAATCTAATGACAGCATTTGGAAAACTAGTGCCATATCAAACTAGAGATATATAAATCAAATGGGGTTTAGCAAAGTAGATATTGCATCAAAGATGTTTCCTATTATAAGTCTTTAACAAGAGTCTTATATATGTGCTGACTATCTATCTAACACTTATAAGTACTATTGAAGAATTATATAGATTAGACGGATGAGATATGTAAGTTTTTTTGGGTGATAGGGTTCTGATAATAATTAACTTAAAAGAAAAACAAAGTTCTTAGAGGAAAACTACAATGGAGCATCAGTTGAGCTTGTACATCTTTCACATGCAGAATAGTATGACATTTCCTACTAATTTAGGTAACATATTTCCTAGTAGCAACTTTATGTAAATAGTTGGAACTTGGAATCTCGAACACTTCTCCAGTATTTACTGATTTTTTCTGAAATTTAGCCAATGTACCGGAAATAGTTGCATCAGCTGACTGATAGTGGCATTACTGGCAGGTAACAGCTGGTGTATACTGGACGCCTCAAGAATAATCATGTAACTGACGTTACTTATATATGACCAATATTCTATATTAATTTTCATATCATGGCTAATTTGCACTTAAATACCATGACCTTTTAGTTTTTTTCACATAATCACTTTGATACCCTAATATCATGACTATTTTGTTTTTATATTATTTTTACTTTGCTACGTTTCCTTAGACTATGATCAGACTAGACTCGAAGTCAGATGCTTTAAATATGACTGGCTTATGAACATTCTTGTAAGATCTCATCTTCGTTCGCCTTCTTCATCCCTAAATCCTAATTGAGGGTTTTAGGTGTGGTGGGCTGCCTGTTTAGCATCTCATGGAGGGAGGTTGGTTACTGGTGGGGGCAACAATGAGAGGAGAGGAAGAAGATCGTAGTGGTGGGTTAGGGTTTAGGGATGAGGACGGAGAAAAAAGATGGTGTTGGTTGTTTAGGGTTCAGGGATGAAGAAGACGATGGTGGTCGGTGGGTTAGGGATGATGGTGGAAGAAGATGGTGGTGGTGACGTGGTAGAGAGCAACACGATAATGTTCAGGTAGGCAGTGCCAACGGTAGGGGGTTGGTGGAGGGGCTGGAATGAAGAGGAAAAGTGATGTTGGCCCATAAAAAGGGAGGGGTAAGATTGTCCTTTACCCTCCAACTACGTCAAGGTAGTGAATCAAACTGAATGTAAACAGATGTTAACGATATCAAAGTGATTATACGGAGAAGTGCATGGTATATAAATGCAACTTACCCCAGACTCATGTGAAGCCACACTTTTGTATTAAATTTAGAGCTATGTTATGTTTTTTCATTCCTAATCTGTAGCCTAAGTGAAGAAACAATTTTATGCATTTAATAAGATAATCACAACTCAGTTTTTATGGATTCTATCTAAAACTTGTTTCATTGCAGAATTTAGCCGGTACCATAACTATTTGGAAATGAGCAGCCAACCAAGAAAGGAAGACAATCTTGTCAACTCAGCTTACAATGAAAGCTATGTTTGGCAGAGAATACAGTCATTGTCTTCTGAAGTTCTCTCTGCCCCCCCTCCTGCCTCCAATGCTCTGATTACCACCCCCATCCGACATACGTTTTCTGCCACTCGGGAATCCACCACAGATATAGTACCTCCAACCATTTCTGCCTTGGTCAGGAGCAACTATCCCTTGCCAAACCACAGAGAAGAAAGTGACCCTAACAACAATGTTGATGATGATAACGATGATAAACTCAGTGACAGTTACATGGATGAGCAATCTCTCTTACTTCCACTGTCAAGGGACAACAAGAGGCTGAAGTGTCTGGAGAAACATAAGTTGCATGCCCATCATGATGAAGAATCGAAGTTCGAGACCAAGCAACAACAATCCCAAGTGCTGGCTTGCAGGGAAAGATTTCAAATAACCCAGACTGAGATCCTCGGTAAGATGCTGAAGATGATGGAGGATGGCAGTGCGCAAGGCTTCGTGTTTGGGATTATTCCTAAGAAAGGAAAGCCTGTCAGCGGCGCTTCAGACAACCTGAGAGGTTGGTGGCAAGAAAGGGTGAGATTCGATGATTATGGGCCTATGGCAATTGAAGAGTTTGAAAGGGAAATCCCTATTAGTTCTGCAACTAACTGTAGCCTAAAGAAAATATCCATCGTCTCTATGCTTCAAGAGCTACCAGTCACAACCCTCGGCCCCTTGCTGTCTGCACTGTTGCCTATATGTGAGCCTCCTCAGCGAGACTTTCCTTATGAGAAGGGTGTCGCACCTCCTTGGTGGCCAACAACAAAGGAAGAATGGTGGGTTGAGCTTGGCTTCCCTACAGACCAAGGGCGCCCCCCCTATAAAAAACCTCATGAACTGAGGAAAGCATGGAAGGTGACTGTGCTGGTCGCCGTGATCAAGCACTTGATGACTGACATAGGCAAGATCCGTAATGCCATTATACATTCGGAGAAACTCCAGGACATAATGAGTGCTAAGGCGTCCAAACTTCTGTCTGATTATCTTGATCAAGAGGAGCAATTGTGTTGTAAACCTGAGGCGTCTGTGAAAGACTACAGAAACAATACAAAATATGCCTCCTCTAGCCGCAGCATGAGCATGGATCTCACAGACGAAGCGCCTTGTAGGGAGAGCGTGGCTCCTCCACGTCTACAGCAGGCTCAGCAGAGCTTTATGTGCAAACCTGAAGCACCCATAGATTACCTCACCAGCAAGTCAGCAGAGCATATAAACCAATATACCTGTCCCTTTGGAGGGTATTCATCTTCTCAGGATATTCAAAGGACAAGTGGATTTGGATCGAACTGGGGAAAATCCATTGCCTCTTCTGTGCACAACTGTTATCAGCCTAATCCTTGTCCAGCAGGAGGTACGGATTGCTTTGTGTTTGGTCCAGGAACTACTTCTGCTGATTACATTAGAGATCTGCTCATCAACTGTGGTACTGATGGCAATCTGGATCAGATTGAACATGTCTGCATCCCCAACATTGCCAGCACATCAGCTACGGCTGTTGACAAGCCTGCGGCAATTACAGATAATTCAGATCCTCAGAAGGAAGCATCGGTGCTAAATTTCAATAAAAATGAGATGTCAAAGCTTAATTCATTTCAGCCAAGGAACAATATTGACCATAGCTACCATATTGCTCGGGGGTCCCACATGGAATCTAATGTTTATGAACAAGTGGGGGAGATTCAGACCATTAGAAACTTAAGAGGACAGATTACTTCATGTGAATTCCAGCAATGCATTATGAAGGAGAGAACTCTTCATCCGGCCATGAAAATCCACAAGTCCTATTGTGCTCCAGAAGTAGTCCAAAGGGGAGAGAATTTCTATGACCAGACTGGAAGACGATTGCAACAAGGAAACAGCTTCCCTGCAGTGGTTCGAGCTGACCCTACAGAACTGGAGAACAATTTTGATTACGGATTTGGCAACTCTCTGATGAGGTTGGAGGAGAGAGCAATGGACAACCCTTATCACTATTCAGATTGGTTCCTTAAGGAGTGAATGAGGCATGAAAGAAATAGGTATGCATACATAACATATTTAGAGTGAAACTGAGTTTTTGTTACTTGGTTTGTTTTATTTTCACTCTAGTTGAAAGTTCGATTGAATTGGAGAAAGTTTTAGAGATTGTGGTAAATGTTTTAATGGAATTGTGAACGGTACTTGAAAACTAAAACCAGTCAAAGGATCTGCTTTTCTTTCCTCCTTATCTAATATACATCCTTTTAACATTGTAGATTAAACGAAGTATTTGCCTAAAATTTGACAATTGCAATGTAACACGAAGTCTTCATGTATTTATTTATTCTTTATGGTACTATGAGCATATAAGAAATATTATATGAACTCATTTTTTTAATCAAACACACATTTCAGAATACTGAATTCTCATAAGATACCTGCTTTCTAGCCTCACTGAGTGAGCCTAGAAACACCTACAAGTTACTTAAGAAGGTGAGGCCCTTTGGACAGTATATTTGGCAATGGTACCAAAGGTGGGGCCCTACAAACTACTTAAGGGAAGTCCTGGGTAGCGTGGGATCGGAAGAAGGGTGCGAGCACGTGTGCGCACATATGCGGGGTGGGGTCTGCTTCAGGGAGCTAGTTGAGTGACTGTCCTGTAAAAAAATATCATTAAAGGTGATAATCCGTATAAGGCTTACTTTTTTTGCGTTCTAGAATAGATTAGGTAATAATATAGATTAAGAAGCAAGTCAAGCAACAGTTCTCCTTCTCCTCAGTTAAGAGCTGATCTAATAGGGATTAAGGATTTTTTGAACCTGAGATCAAATTAAACTTGCTAAATCCTTGATCTCGATTAACTACTTTGTTCTAGTTTCAGCATTCACCAACATAAATTAGAATTGAACTTCTTAATCAGTGTTTTGTAGACCTAATAAGAATGAGTTTGTTAAGAAAACAATAAACAAAACTTTAAACTAGAACTTTTAGTCTTCCTACCATGAGAAACAAAGCTAAAAGACATGTAAAAATTGCCCAAAAAGAATCTCCAATTTTACTCTTGGTTGTCTATGAAAATATAGAGGAAATGCTAATTAATGTCTATAAAAGTACAGAAGAGAGATCACTTTGAGGACACATTTTTCTAAGACATTGAAATTGGTACAAATTAATAGTTGGATTGTCCATGATGACATTGATAACATGCGTATATATCACTCAACAGAAGCAAACAAATTTGTGTGGTGCTCCAATCTTACATTTTCTTTCCTCTCGTCTATAAAAAAAGAAGAAATGTTACCGACTTTCTATAAAAATATAGAAAAGGTATCACTTTAACTATCCATACCTCACTTTATATATGGGATTGAACTCTAATCCTTATATTGCTTGGTGATGGGAGATGTTGCATTCACATTATAAATCTGCAAGTAAAAAATGGTAAGGACAGCAACCTTTTTCTAAGACATTGAAAGCGGTTAAGATAATAGTTGGATTG
Organism: Iris pallida; assembly: GCA_029216955.1. Taxonomy (NCBI): domain Eukaryota; kingdom Viridiplantae; phylum Streptophyta; class Magnoliopsida; order Asparagales; family Iridaceae; genus Iris; species Iris pallida. The sequence goes on from JANAVB010016599.1 coordinate 4,380,955, forward strand.
TCCACGATCACAATGATAACATGCGTATATATCACACTCAACAGAAGAGAACATATTTGTGTGGTGCTTGCTCGTCTAAATTTTGCAGCAATTTGTAGTACCCTGTGATTCAACCATACATTTATCTTTCATTTTCCAAGAAAATATCAATAATATTGTCTTTGACATGGCACCTTCAATATAATGTCTGCCAAACTTTGTAATACATTTCGTTCAAAGTTGTTCAAAACTTGTACACATTTTGTTGCTATTGTGTGAGAACCAATTTAGTAAAGTAATTTGTCTTGTGTTGACCCCTGGAAGGATTAAGTTAAAAAAACATATTTGAGTCCGAGTCATGCTCATTCTATTTTCTTCAGTCATATTCCACTCTAAATTACAATTGACTAATGTTGTCAGTCTTTTAAAGAGGATATATCGTCTATTATCACTATGGATGACACTGGTAAGGGTTAGGCTCCTCCCGGGAATATGCATACCTGAGTAACATATTTTGGACGGAATGGAACAGCCCGACCTGCCTCTAGACTAACCAGGCCCTTACGGTTACACGGTGTGGAAATGCTCTCTTTGGGATCATGATTCGGACCATTTTTCATTATATGTTCATTCTTTACTAAAAAAAATTCAGAATGATTTCCTAAAACCCAAGATGTCGTATTCAGTGACCGCCAATGAGAAATAAGATTACTAGATCGAGTCAGTTAGATGCAATGCTTGAGATGAGATCGTATTTGATGGGTTGAATTTGGTTGACGATGGAATTGCTATCCATGGATTTACTTATAAAAAAGCTATAATTGAAGCAACTAGAGCTATTCAGTCTCCATATGTATTTAAACGAAGCTGTGTCATTCAAAAAATCACCTTCATAATTATATTGTCATGGACATAAAGATTAATTGTAAAACTGAGAAAGTGGATCAAGCCCTTAAGATGCTCCATGTGATTGTTATGTACAGAGTACTTAATGAAGGATTAATTGTAAAAGTGAGAAACCTGATGAGGCCCTTATCGTGTTTCCTACTTGATAATGTGTATGTTGTTAACTCTATATGTTGAGAGAGAGCAATTAGTAAGTGAGGAAGATGTTTGATTTGCACTGCACTCTAACCAATTGCAGAGACTGAAGGTCTGATGACAACGGGATGATTGGGACTTGCCAGTTGCCACGTAACTATGTTAAGAGAAAGAGTATGATGTAAGTCCTGGATAAGGAAGGTAGGTGCCAATGTTGTCATTAGAAAAGAATAAACAAGAGAAGAAAGAGAAATCTATAGATAACTTCTTACCCTGATCAATTATCCGTCTTTAAGACAAAATTGCTCCTCTATTTCGAATGAGTACAACAAACTTGCCTACCAAGACAGAACAAGCATAAGAACAATATATTTCTGATGTTGATAATGGACTGCAGTGTAATTATTTACCTGAAAATTCACTTGCACATGAGAGAGAGAGAGAGAGAGAGAGAGGGGGGGGGGGGGGGGGGGGGGGGTGGTTTAATTCATTTCTCAAACAGGGAGTAGGTCTCGATTTATAGATGATTGAAAGCATGTAAGACATCCTTTGATGGTATTTATGTCATAGACAAAGGGACATAAACTTTACCAAGGAACATATATCCTTTACTAAGAGTTATTTTCTTGAATGTAGTTCAATGAATTAATCTATAAGCTTGGCATTTGATCCATGAACACAAGCACAAATGAGCTGGATTAATAGGATGCATGAACCACAACCATGGACTAAGATGAACTTGTTAGTATTAAATTCCCAACTCTATATTTTAGACTATGAAATTAAAAAATAAAATAACGATCTAACCGAGACCGAGGCTTGAACTTGGTTCAGTATCCTTAAGACAATATTCGTCCCGTACTAGTGCTTACGGATTAATGGCGATTAATCTCACAGGATACAACAGTTCTTCTCCTTCGGCAGCAGCACTTTACACCACAGGAACTGGACAAAGCAATGTAGGTAGTCTCTCTCTTAGACTTAATATTTGATAAATGGATTGTGTTTGGATTCATCTTTCCAAACACTCATAGGACTATCCTTTTATAAGGGATGAAGAGACACAAAACATAAATAAACACATTGTTTGGAAGGGATACACCCTTTCTAACAGACACAATGTTTGGAAGGGACACAAACTTTCCAACGGACACCTATTGGAAATTTACAAAAAATAATTAAAACATTTTTAATTAATTTTCTAGTCAATTTTTTCATTCACTTTTCCAACAATCTCCACATGAATGAGTATTTGACTGTGCACAACACAAACAATATGCAGACACAATGCAGACATAATGCAGACATAGAGAGCGAGATCATTTGAAAAGTTATTGTATCAGGATAGGTAGCTTTTGGCCTTGAACCTTCCCTTGTGAATATTTATCGAATTTACTAGCTATCCAGTGAACATGATGTCTTGAATTGTTCAGCTATTGTTGTAAACTTGAGTCAATAAATATCACACAATTCCTTTCCGACCAAGATTGCTTCTATTGATTTGTTCATTTTGGTCCTACATATTTGCCTGGTTTTATAAGTGCTCGTAGAGAATTCAGCCTTATAATTCTCATAGAAACGGCCCCACTTTCACACTCATATAGGTGACTTCCTAATAAAAGTATCCTGTTATACTCTACTTGAATTTCAAGTCATAGGAATCATTAAAAGCAAAGTTTACCGTAGTTATTCTTTGCAGGCAACACGATTATTTGTCATCCTAGATAATGGTATTAGTAGTTAAATACTCGTCAGTGTCATTTCAGAATTTCACATAATTAGGTTGTCCCTTTGAACCTAGATCTTGGGATCTCCAGTCAACTAGGTTGGATTTCCTTTATAGCATTTCTTTTATCATAGGTTTCAAGCCCATTTTCCTCGATGACTTATATACTTGTTCTCTTGTCAAACCTTTAATTAGTGGATCCGCAAGATTTTTCTTTAACTTTACATAATCAATCGTGGTTATGCCATTAGAGAGAAGTTGCCTAACGGTATTGTGACATCTCCGAATGTGTCTTGATTTACCGTTATAAATATGACTTTGTGCCCTACCGTAGCAGATTGTCTATCACAATGTATACAAATTGCTGGTACAGGCCTATCTGGCATTCTAGAAATCTTAATTAATTCCTAATATAACATTTGCAACTCCCAGATCTTTCGTATCAAAGTTTTTATTATTATTATTAAGATCTCCTTTGTGTCCTGGATTATGTTGTAGTTTCTGCCTATTATTAGCATATCATCTACATATATGCATATAATGACATCCAGTTTTTGTATTTTTAGAATACACACATTTGTCACACTCATTAATCTTGAATCTATTTGATATCATTACATTGTCAAACTTTTGATGCCATTGTTTAGGTGCTTGTTTAAGTCCATATAGTGACTTAAGTAAGTTGCACACCTTTCTTTCTTTATCTGCTACTATGAATCCTTCTGGTTGGTTCGTGTAGATTTTTTCTTCTAAGTCACCATTTAGAAAGACAATTTCCATATTTTAGGGTATTTATATAAACTTTCCTTTCTTTCCATAATTCATATGGAGTCTTATTATTTTTCTTATGTGGCACCTTATTTAAAAGGTAGTTGGCTGTAAGTACAACTTTTTTCCACAAGTTATCTGGTATACCTGAACTTAGTAATAAATAATTCATCATTTCTTTAATTGTCCGATTTTTTCGTTCAACAATACCATTAGATTGTCGTGAATATGGTACAGTAGTTTGGTGGATAATTACATGTTCTGCACAAAATCCTGCAAAGGGTGCTTCATATGCACCACCTCTATCACTTTTGAGAACTTTAATCTTATGATTAAGTTGATTTTCTACTTCAGTTTTATATTGCTTGAACATATCTATTGCCTCATCCTTTGATCTCATAAGATAGACATAGCAATAACGATTACTGTCATCGATGAATGTGATGAAGTACTTTTTTCCATTTCTAGTTTGTATGCATTTTAGATCACATACATCTGTATGGATTAAATCCAACGGTTCGATATCTCTTTCAACCAGATTTTGAAAAGATGTACAGGTTAATTTTACTTCTGCACATATTTCACACTTATGTTTTGAATCTATTGCAGATTTGGAAATTAGGTCCATATTCATTAATTTTTTTGATTGAATCATAATTAACATGGCCTAATCTTATATGCCACATATAAGAGGACTCAACAATGTAAGAAGAATTAATCATCTTATTAGGCATAATAGTCATTACATTCATTTTGAAGAGGTCCTCATTGAGGTAACCCCTCCCCACATAAACTCCACTCTTGATGAGTACAAATTTGTCAGATTCAAATATTAATTTAAATCCATGCTTGCTTAACATAGATCCAGAAATCAAATTCTTTCGAATATCAGGTACGTGCAAAACATTATTTAAGTTTCAGTTCCTTTTTCAGCGTCATTTTCAAAATAATCGTCCCTTGTCCTTCAGTCTTTGACGATGAAGAATTTCCTATGAAGCGTTATTCGCCTTGGTCGACGTTTTGGTAGGTACTGAACATAGCCTTTTTAGCACAGATGTGACGAGTAGCTCCAGAGTCAATCCACCATTCTCTTAGGTTGCTTCCTACCATGTTCACTTCAGAAACAACAGCCGCCAGAACCAGGTCGTCAACACCTTAGCCAATGCTCATCTTCAGTCATATGAGCCTGGTGAGGACGTCCCTTGTTCTTGCTGTTGTTATTGTTGTAGTTGCGACTACGATCATCTGCAGCTTTATGCCCCTTTTCCTTGCATATGTGACATTTACCTTTGAACTTTTTATAGTTTCCTTGATCGGAGTAGTTTTCTTGACCGGAGCCTCTAGTATGTTTGCGTTTTTTCCCTGTTGTCTTGTATCTAAGACATTTGCCCTGACTTCTATAGAAGATATTTTTTCAGTGCTCCTGTTATTATCTTCTATTTTAAGCCTCAGATCTGCCAGTGGCATGTCCTTACATTTATGTTTCAGATAGTTCTTATAATCCTTCCAGAGAGACGAAAGTTTTTCAATCACAGAAGCTACATGAAACGGTTCACATAAGGCCATACCTTAGGCAACCAGTTCATGGAAAATACATTGCAAGTCTTCAACTTGACTTGTCACTGATCTGGAGTCAACCATGCGATAGTCTAAAAATTTGCCTATTACAAATTTCTTAGACCCTGCATCTTCTACTTTGTATTTCTTGTCCAGAGCATCCCAGACCTCTTTTGCAGTCTTCAGTGGACTGTAAACATTCCATAGATGGTTGTCCAGTCCACTTAATATGTGGTTCCTGCATAAAAAGTCTGCATGTTTCTATTTTTCAACATTTGCAATAACATTCTCTGTTTCACCTTCTTGCAGAACATGGTTGTTTCATTTAGAATCATAGTCAGATTCAAAGTTGTAAGATGGAATAACATTTTCTGTTGCCAACGCTTGAAATCAGTTCCATTGAACTTTTTTGACTTTTCTCCTTGTCCGATATGGACAGGAGCACAAGTGATCATCATAGTGTTCTCAACTGCAGCCATTTTGTCTGTTACAATATAGTAGTATTACCAATAAGTGAAAAAAAAAAATTAGTATTGAGATGTGTTCTCTTATGTTCTATTTAGGAGAACAAATAAGAACCAATATTAGGAATTGAAAAAAAAGAAAGATAAAAAACAGAAATTAATTATTATCTAACATTGAAATGACTCTTGTAAAAAGACAACAACAAAACTTAACTTGTTATACTCTGAAGTTGATGTTCAATTAGTTCCAAATATTATATGGATTGAAAGTACAAGTTGGATTCACTTTGCATTAGTGGGATTAACAACCAAACCAAACTATATTACGAAATGGAAACTTAGTAGTGAAAAATTACTAGGAAAATTACAGGCCAGGAAGCCTCTTTTTTTTTTTTCTAAAAAGAATCTATTCTCTGAACCAACTTTTACTAAGAAAAAGACTTCAAACAAGCTTTCTCTGAACCAAATGCAGAGAGATGAAGAGTTACTAAAAAATATTGTCTTAAGATTGTTAGTATTAAATTCCCAACTCTGTATTTTAGACTCCGAAATTAAAAAAAATAAAATAATGATCTAATCGAGACCGAGGCTGGAACTTGGTTCAATGTTCTTAAGACAATATTCGTCCCGCACTGGTGCTTTCGGTTTAATGGCGATTAGTCTCCCAGGATACAACGGTTCTTCTCTTTCGGTAACAACACTTCACACCGCGGGAACTGGATGAAGCAATGTAGGTAGTCTCTCTCTTAGACTTAATATTTGATGAATGAATTGTGTTTGGATTCATCTTTCCAAACACTTATAGGACTATCCTTTCATAAGGGATGAAGAAACACAAAATATAAAGAGACACATTGTTTGGAAGGGATACACTCTTTCGAACAGACACAATGTTTGGAAGGGACAACGTTTCCAACGGACACCTATTGGGAATTTACAAAAATCAATTAAAACATTTTTAATTAATTTTTCAAGTCAATTTTTTATTCACTTTTCCCGCAGAACTCACTACATGCATGAACTTATATGAATTGACTCGATTTGAAGAGTCTCTTTTGGACCAAATGGCATACCCTTTTCCAGAAGACATATCCTTTTCTCAGAGAGATGCCCTTTCGAGTCTAATTCAATGAATTTATCCAAAAGGTAGGCATTTAATGTACAAAGATGACCATTAATGAATAAAAATTAATTGGATGCATGAACTAAAATTAATTGGATGCATGAACAAAACTATGAACTAGTATCGACTTGATGCATGAACCAAAACGATGAATGAATCATAATTCATAACTAGTTGGATGCATGAATCCAATTCAATCCGAGACAAATTTGAACCATTTGGGCCCCGAGCCCAGCCCCCGTACAATTCCAGAAAATGCTCGACTCTGAACTAACTGAATACATAAGCATGTTCTTCTTCCTTAATACTAGAATGTTCGTAGGACAATGTTTTAAAAGGCTCCCGCCTCGCTACCTTAGGTGTCCTCCTAGGCGTTTCCGATCCTTTATTGCCTCACCCCTTAGGCAACCACTTTGCCCCGCCTTGACTTAAACGTGACCCAATTCCTACCATTTCTTTTTTGAGTCTAGGTTTTAACCCAAGATCAATAACTTTATGGAAATTGTTACATTTTTTAAAATATACTACAAAAGAGGAGGTACAATAGTTTTCCCTCTCCCCTCTTCGTTCCCTTTTCTTTTGTGTCTGTCATAACAAATCAAATCTCATTCATATCTCCGACTGCGATGTCCATTGCCAAGTGACAACATTTAACTCTCAGTATCCCTCTTTGTACTCGTTCTCTCGTTTTTCTCCTCTTTCTATTTCAAGTTACTGATACTAACTATTTTTTCTTGATTAAAAACTTCATTCAGTTGATGTTGAAGTCTTAGACTTGTATATTTAGTATAGACAACAAGATTTGACCAAGATTTGCATATGATGCTTGTAGCTAGTTATTTATACATTTGTCATACCAATTAGAAGGAATCTACAACAAGTTATAGCATAAACTAGAGGCTTGACTTACTACACAATACGCACCCCTAATTTTAGTGTTGACCCCCCCGCCTAGGCCTTTTAGGGCTTTGCCTGCTACTTGGACATCAACACTTTAGTAACTACGTGTTTGGACTAACCTAGCTACTGAACAACCCAAAATTTTAGTATTGAGACCCTCGCCTCACCGCCTTGAGGCCCTGCCTAGGCCTTTTAGGGCTTTGCTGCCTTGTCGTCTCGTGCCACTTTAAAAAGTTTGTCGTATGCAAAATCTTCCTTTCGATTTTTTCAATGTATAACTAAGGTTTTATTCTTATTAAAATAACTTTCAATTAAATTAACCCGATTTAGAGTAAATCTTATATATGATTTCAAGTGACAACTCACTTAAGCACTGGTCTAAGCCCACTTTGTATGTCTAGGAATCGCGCGCGCGTGTATATATATATATATAACAAAGCTTTTATACCAAAATTTTGGGCTCGGCTATTTGAAACTTGTTCTCCATTCTGCTCGGTTAAGGCTCATGTCCTCTCCTTTATTAAGGCCTATCCGTCCTCTGCTCTATTAAGGCCCATGTCCTTTGTAATAGTAATAAAATTCATATCATTCTTTAAAACTTAATCCATATTCGTTTATGCTAACGGCTCCTTTAACTACTATCTTATCGTTGCTTACTGCAACATCTATTGGTCTCCGTTGCACGTGCAAACCAACTAAGATGATTATCTATCATCTTGTCCATCTACAACTTTTCACAATTACACTCATTTCTTATCCTATTTTTAATCTATTACCACTCATCCATCTTAACACTACGTTAATTTTCTGAACATGTTTCTTAATTGCCTAAGACTCCATTCCATAGCATGATCGATCTTTTAGCAGTCTTAGAATTTTTTTTTCTTTCAACTTCAAATGTAGAATTACAAAGTACTCCATAAATAGTCCTTCATTTCAACTATCATTTTTGATTCTATGTGGCATCCTTCTCAATCTCGTCATCATGATGAATAATTGGTCCTATATATCAGAAACTATCACTCTTATGTATTTTTTGTTTATCTATATGTACTCTACCTCATCTCTTTTTGACTTTTGGTTGAAGTTACATATCATATACTTTGTCTTCATCGAACTAAATTTAAAATTCTTAGGTTCCAAAATTCCTCTCCACTCTTCTATTTTAACGTCTACCACTTCTCTACTCTTATTAACCAACATAATGTCGCCAATAAATATCAGAAATTGATCTCTTCTTGCATATACCGAGCAATTTCATCCATAATTAACGTAAAAAGATATGTTGTACTGGACGTTAGGCGAGACAAGGAAACAGCCTACCCGCCTTGCCTAAGCGCCGTCTAGGTGCCCTCCCAGGACAGATGATTATATGCAGGAAAAAAAATCAGCATTATAATAGGCAGTGCAGTTATATACTTATGTACTTATAACATTATAAGATATTAAGAAGCAACAATATACACTATAAAAGGACGTTAACATGAACAATTGATAACTGATGCAATATTATAAACATTAACCAATAAGTAATATAATAAGCCTAAAGTAAGCATTAATCAATATAATAAACATTAACCAATATTCAATATCAAGTAATAATAAGTTGATAACTAATAACCATTAAACAAACATTCATAAATAAAGCAATACAAGAAGTTCTCTAGGACTAAGAGACTAAGAGTCTAACTTCAAACTTCAAACTTCAAACTTAAGCCGACAATACAAAAAACATAACTGTAATCTCTAATAGTCTAAATCCTCTTCTTCTGCTGCTTGTCTTTCCTTTTTTTTGTGGAGCAGCATCAGTAGCCTCCAACAACCTTTTCTTCTTCTTCTTCTTTTTCTTTTTTTTTTTCTCTTTTCTTCTTTAGATTGTTGATTGTTCACTAAGAGACTAAAAATCTAACTTCAAACTTCAAAGTTCCCTAGATTGTTGATTGTTCTCCTTGTTAATGGTTGGCCGACGATAATTCATCGATTGTTCGAATTAGAATTATTTTACATTCTGGGTTAAAGCCTCTTAGATTGGTTGGGTTATGGTTCGACCTCAAGATATGAAATGAGTATGGATCTTATCAATCGTCTGTCTTAGATGAGTTACCATGAAGATCAAGTTTAGTTTATAAGATAGCTAGCCTTAGAGATTTAGCCGAGAAAGTAAGGTGATTGTTTGGTGATCAATTGAATGATCCTAATGATGTTGTATGAGAAATAGTGATGACGATTGAGGCTTAATTAGTACATGTTGAGAGGTAAGCCTAGGAATTGATCTGGGGATCCAGGATTATGATTGACTGACTTCAGCTTGATTGAAGGATTGGTATTGGATTCGGTTGGTTGGATGTTCATCTCTGAATTGTTTTAGTTGATTGATAATCAAGTTGGAATTGACGAATAATTTTTTATGACAAAGCTGGACTATTACTTGAAAATGGTGCTATTGAAAAAGGATTGATTGATAGGGGTGTGACCCTTGGATCAAATATCACTAGATTTTGATTTCGCCTCCTACGAGATAACATTGTTCTGGTGAATAAATTAGAGGATTCGATTAACTGAATGTGGCAATTAAACCTTTGTTTCAAGATATGGTTATATATGAAATTCGGTTAGAGGAATTGTATCTTGGCTCATGGAATATATTTACTATCAATATATCAAGAATTCTTATGATTCGTTGATAATTAACAATTTAGACGGGTTTATGGTTGAAGTTACCTGGATAATCTGGTGGCGATTTACAATTGATCAATTGGAAATTATTGATGTCAATTTTTATACATGGTCGAAATTGAACTTGGTTGTAAATGGACTCATTAGAAATTTTGATTGATATTTGAATTGGGTAATGTTGATAGAATTACTTGGATCATATTGAAAAGGTGTACAAATGCAACAAACACAGTTTAATTGATTTAAAATTGACTAATAGCCTTCCTAGCTGAGCAAATACTTAGGGGATTTAACTTGCTTTGAAATGATGATTCTTGTCAAGATAATTGGACACTCCTATGATTGATAATTGAGATTTGGAAATTTGATACTACTAAACTTGGGAAGTTTGTTAGAGATTACGAAATGAGTAACTTTTAATGTTTTTGAAATTATCGGATCAGGTTTGGTTCCAAACATGAATTGGAATCAAAGTAAGGGTTGGTTTCATTCTTAAATTGGACTGGTCATAGCTGAATAAATCTAAACAATGTGATAAATTTTTGGACTACTCATAAGAGTTGGAATGGATGGAATTATTATTAATGGGTAAAAATTTGTGTTACAGATTCTTGAGGACTTTGATTTTGTCACTTTTAAGTTAGTTTCTTTGTTTCAGAATGGTTTAAGTACGATGTCTGAATGGGTTGCCTAGCCTTGATAGTTTCCTGATGTTTATGTGTCTACGGTTTAGAAGGTAGTGATTATGAGAAGAATGGTTTCATGTAAGGCACGCTATGGCTGAAGGCAAAAGATTTTGGTTATGTCGGACTTAGACGATATTGGTGAAACTTCGGAAATTGTACAAAATTTTTAGTAGGCGATCATGTGTCTTAAGGAACATCTATGCGGAAGAATTATGAGATTTGGTACTAAGGGCAAGTTAGGCCGAGAGTATTAGCTCATTTAGACTTTTTTAAAGAGACTTGCATTTGTAGTCTATTTGATTGCACTACCACTAGTATTGGCTGAAATATACGATATTTTTTCATGTCTTCGAAGACATGTGCACGATCTAAGTCAAGAGGTGAGCTCGGATCAAATGGAGCTACAAGGAGAATTATTGTGCAATAAAGAACCTGTTCAAGTAGTGGAGAAGAAAAGAGAAGCTAGATTGAGATCATTTTTATTTAATTCATGTGCTTGGTGAAATTTTAAATCAGTCCAAGAGTCAATGTGGGATATTGAATCGGAGTTGAGTGAGAAGTTTCTTTATAATTCAGTTGATGAATTGGAATGAGTTTATTCTTTCTGGAATGAGTTTATTCTTTCAAATTTTGAGGACGGAACTTTTTCTGAGTGGTATATTATGTAATGTCCGGCTCCGAGCTAAGGCAATGTGTTGGTTCTTGGATTTAGTAGGTTGATTGAATGTGATATGTGCGAAAAATCGAAGGATTTGAGTGATGATGGGGATTTGCTCAATTTGGTCGAATTGGATGGTTTATTGAGCAATACTCGCTTGTATGGTTATACCAATTAAGGAGATCGTGCATCACATCAAATCCTATCTTTGAAAAATCATTCGATATCTGCATAATCGGGACATAAAAGTAATTCGTCGAATGGTGAATGGATTTGATCATTCACTCATTTATTTCGACGTCTCAACAAAAAGGAGTTCTATCATTTCTTCTGTGTCCTTGGATCAATGATACCGTAATAAGATAAACAAGATAAAAAAGTAAGCAAATTGTTGTTAACTTGTTATAAAAGAATAATGGAAATATTGTTATGTTGTTACAAAGAAATGGAAATGTATGAAAAGATTTTAGGACCGTTGAGTCACCAATTTTGGAAATCCTTGGATTGGGAAGAATAGAATTACGAGCAATGGCTCGAGGAATTATGGAATTACGAGCGATGGCTCGAGAAAATATGGAAATACAAATGAGAATATGGCATGGTTATTTCAAGTTATGTTATCATGCATGTTATATTTTTAATACGTAAGTAGCATATACATGTTTGGTCATGGACAACTTGTGTATAATGTTTGGGTTTCCTCGCACGGTATTAGCTGCCACGAAAACAATTCTACCTAGGAGGAACATGAATAATTGGTGGTGATGTATACTGCACAGAGAATGCGGGACCTCTAGTGAGGTTAGCTACCTTTACTGGGAGGAACGTCGTAGTTTCCATGAATAGTCCAAGATAGTGTGTTCACCAATGACCTTCATATAGACAGGCTGTATCGCGTATGATGTTGTTCACATGGAAGAGTATGCTAATCCTTGTTTGCAGGAAAGGAGAATCGGTCGTGGGTAAGAATCACCGGTTGGTGATAAATATTATGTTTTACATTTTTGTCATATGAATTGTTAATTGATCATATGAAAAGATAGAAACATAATTAATAATCATCTATACTTTCACACAAATATTGTGTTAGTTTAGGTGAGTTGGGCTGATATCACTCACCAGTACAGTCCTCAATGAACTGACCTCCTCCTCCACAGGTGAGGGGAGTAGGTGAGGGGAGTTGCTTGGACAGTTTTTAAGGAGTCGGAGCAATCATTTGGCAAACTGAAACTTTTCTCTTTGAAGATGTATTCTTTTTTTTATAAATGACAAGATGTATGGAACATTGTAAATCTTTTGTATCTGTGAGTTGTAAGCCAAATTGGCATTATTTCAATTGGAAATTGGGAGCCTTGTATTCCACTAAAATTATCAATAAAGCAATTATTTTCATATATTATATTGTGACTTCGATTATCTGTTCTGCTGCGCTAACTTAGTTTTAAGATCAATTATCAACTGTACACATCCATGCCTTGTACAAGTACAATTTAGACTTGTACGATATCACGTCCAGTGACAACTTTTCTGTTCTGTAGAACCGGACCTGAGATACGCTACTTTCCTTGTATGTTCTGTTTGGCATGTGCTCCACTTGCTGGTTCTATCAATCATTTGTTAAGGAGTAGTTTTATGTGAACCCTCTAGATTTAATTTCACAACGGATATGAGATAAGAGTTTGATTGCTTTATATATGAATGTTCGAGCCTTATGTTGTACATTCAAGTTAACCATTTTGAGAAGTGGGCCAAATAATGATACATATAATGCTCATTCACTTTTATGTCTTGGCAATCCCATGGACCGGGGTGTGACAATGGTGTCCTACTCGGGTGGGACGTGCTAAATTACACGGGGCAAGATAAGGACATCACGTGTTTGAGTGGAAAAGATTGTGAAACCCCAAGATATATTCCATATCGGATATTAGTTGAGAGTCTAATTGGTTTATATATGAATTCTTGGGTCGCATATGTACATCCGGATTAACTATTTTAGTAAGTTGACCAAGTGATGATGCACATGTCATGTCTTGGTGGGTCCGTAGGCTGGGGCGTGACACTATAGGCACATTTTCCTAAAAAGAAAGTTGCATGCCATGTTTGATATCCGTTGTTGTGTGGTGGAAGCATGTCACAATAATGAATTCTAATCACGTTTGTGAAAAGAGTGCAATTTATACACATCAAAAATTGGAACTCAATAGTTGAGATCTTTAGTATAGGGAGGGAAGGTCCTGGTTTTGAAAACCCAGGGGGACACTAAGCGATTGGCCCTTGTTCTCAAACATAGTATGCGTACACAAATTTACATGCTACATAAAAATGGATTGCGATGGCCATTCCATTTCACTTTTTGGCTTAATGTGCCATAGAGATGAATGCAATTTTTTTATAACAAATTGTATTATTTTACCTCTTCTTCTAGACTCTTAATAGTCTAGAAAAACATAGAGGGTGCTCCTTGATTGCATGAGCTTAAAATGTATATTAAAAAGGTAGGTTTACCTATCCGCCACATGGTCACATATTTTATGTCCTGATCTCACATGCTCATAGCTACCTTGGTTAAGGATTTGACACCAAAACATAGATTTGACATCAACTGACAACTAGTCATAGCTTGGCTAATTTATACTAAAATATTTTGAATTTTGACTTCCGTTCACTTAAATTCCTTGGACTTTGTTTATTCTTAAATTGCTTCCTTAAACTTTCTAGCCTTATCACTCTGCTAACTTTCATTAACGCCCATCCACAAATCACCTCACATGACCAATACATGCTCTTTTTGTACTTCCTTACCCTCATCTTCAACCTTTCACCCCCTTCTAACTAAACCCTAAACCTAACCCTAGCAACCCATTCCTCCATTCCCACATGTTGCCCCTACCCTCCCTTTTCCCCCATTTAAGCACACTCTCGATATATTAAAATGGAGGGGAATGGATTTCTTTAGTAATTTTTTGTCTAAATTTTAACTTTTTTTAGCTAATTTGAAATGGCTTTATTTTATTTTTTAACTTTTCATTCATGAATTAGAAATGGGTTCTTTTCAAGATTTGAATTTTTACTTGTAATATCTAGAATTTTACTTTTTACCCTTCAATTTGAATGTTTCTTTTTACAAAATATATTAATTTTGGGTTAAAATTAACCTATTTTATTGGATGAGCATCATGCGCAAAAGGTTTTTTCTCCCATTCCATTAACGGTGTCAAGACATGAAGACATAAGTTCAGTTCAAGGAAGCAATTTGAACAAAAGTAAAGTTCAGATATTTAAGTAAAAAAGGCCAAAATTTAAGAAGTTTTAGTGGAAATTAGCCTTACAACTTTGTCAAATCCTGTATGGAGCTTTCTTATCCTCCGTAGCTAACCCCATTTTGATGGGAGAAGGCTTGGATTACCGACGATTGATCCAAAATCTGGGCTAGTTCCACAAGAACAGGCATCAAGAAAGCTCGAATGATCAAATGCTAAAATATGTACTGATTGATCTACATTGAAGAATTTAGTAGCATATGTCTAAACGTTTGTTGATTGATCTACTAGTTCCATATTAGGATCTAGGAAGCACATGATACACCATATACTCACCAGACATGCCCCTTTAAGATGGCACCGTTTCTCTCTTCTCCTCTCCTTGTGTTAATTTTGCACCTGACTTGGCTTATATATTTCTACACCACCTGAGGATATTCCAATCTTAAACGCCCTATCAATCATAACACAAAATCATATTCTGGCTTGCACTGACAGCCTCCTATTTATCTCTGCAGACAACATTAGAGCAGAGCACTACAGGACACGTTGACATCGATATTCAGATATTGGGCCTGCAACAAATCCGTTCTGCCAGGAATAACTCTGGCTTTTGATTTTCCATGCATCGGTTGGCAACATCTTATTTTGATGTTTTTTCACTCATGATGATAACTCAAATGTTAAGGAACTATGTTTTATCTTAAAATTATTTGTTAGTTTTATCTTAAGTTAGTAATATTTCTTTTTCTTTTCTTCACTAGATTATGTTGCATTTGATTACGTTTTGATATTTTCCAAATGTTAATTTTCTTGTGTTGCACCTAATCTCGGTTTTCATATTTCTCTGTACAACATATACATTGGTATGAGTTGATTGATGTAGTACTATTACTTCTGGAATCATTCATATAAAGTTCATTATCACTTAGAGAGGTGTAAATATGCTCCAATTTAAATGTTGAAGATAAGACTGCCCATTAACAGTTTTCTTGTCGTTCACTAATTTTTGCGCGTGCACTTGGCTAAAAATCGTCCACATTCACATATATTAGTAACATTACCATTTAGTAAATTTTACACTTCTTGTGCTCTATTTTGATTTCTTTACTTCATCCTATTGCTAATTTAGCTTTAAGTTTGACAAATATGTCAATCTGGCTTGCATAGTCCAAAATTAGATTGCAAAATTTCTTAAAAGGACCGTAGGTTATAACAATGAAACAATATTTGGTTCAGTAATAATTAGAAAGTTTTACAATCAAATAACATACTTATGTTCATGTTTTCTTATTAAATTAGATGTAAACAGATGGAATGACTTGATTGAACATTTATATATGAGACATATTACTGCTCGGTAACTTTATAAATTTCATAAATTGTTTAAGTTGGTTGGAGTAACTTTTCAGTTATTTTCCATTGACGATAACATGAGATTTTAACTTCTTGAAATTTCTCTGTCCTTCTCCCAACAAATTTTTGTCAAGATGTAATGCTTATGATCAGTGTTTGCATTTGGTGTTTGTGGACACGTGTGAATATATCTTGCATTGATCACATAATTTACACATTAAGGGAATCACTCAAAAAGTTGTACTCTTGCTATGTGACATATGAATAAAATTCATCTTTCCTATAAATCCCCTAATCATTTAAATTACCTTATCCATTTTTTTTGATGAGTTTACATTCTCAAAATAGGGATTTTGTTTTACTGATAAAAGTAGTGCCACTGCCTGATTCATAATTGAGAAGATAATGGAATATACATCCAAATACAAGTATCCTACTAGCAACAAGAAATAATAATTTTGGGTTAGACCTAAGCACAAATAGACATGACAACTGCATATCGATTCTATCGTGGCTGATGCAATTCTCTTATTGCATACAAGTTTATCATAGGACAATCCTTAATTTGAATCACTCTCCCAGAAAATTTAGATATCTTCTTTCTAATTCTTGTAATTTCATTTTTAACCATAAAAGCAAATGTATTATTTATGCACCATATATAACATTGATTCGCTGTAATCCTCTTTCACATTTAAGCCGCTTTTCTTGCAGCGATCCGAATTGACAGTGCATATGCATTCACCAATTCATCAATAAAAACCCCCCACATCCTACACAGAGAGCGTGCTTCTCTCCCTCTCTTTTCTCATCTGCCAAGCCCCCTCACCCCACCACACCCCACCCACCTGGTTTATTCTCTGTCTCCTAGCTCTCCCACTGCATGAGAGTTGTAGAAAGGAGTTCCAAGGTTTGAAGCTCCTCTTTTAATCTTCTCCTCCATTTCATAAGGTCTTGTTTCCTATAGTCACTTGTCCCTATAAAACAGTTATTTGGTATGATTTGTTAATTTAGGCTTTTTTTGTCATAGTTGTTTTTTTTCCTTGTAATATATTATACTTGCTTTGTGGCTCTTTTACATGTTTATTCACCCTTCACTTGGATTTTGGAGTTTGCTCGATCCATAAGACTTCATGCCGTCTTTTTCTCCTTCGCATCACTCATCGTCCTCGATTATATATATATATATATATATATATATATATATATATATATATTCCGAGGGTTGTGGCCTAGTGGATACAACGGGGGGCTCCCGTGGGGGAGACCACGGTTCGAGCCCCCCTCCCCTTGGACGCTGACTGGGTGGCTTTGTGCCACGGGCGTGCCAAGCCTACTTGGATGGGGTGGGGGCTCCCTGTTGAGTACTCTGGGTTGTAGACCCCACTCCACTCGGGTTGGCTGGGTGGCTGTGCCACAGATCCGAGAGGACCAAGAACGGATGATAAGTCTACATCTACTGCCCGGCTTAAGCTTGGTTCTTTTTTAATGCATTATCTCCCCCGCCCCTTTTGCAATTTTTGTGTTTATACTTATTTTGAGAAGGGAAGAGAGATTTCCTTACTACTAGACTTAGATCAAGTTCATTATATATTATCTGGAATCTATGTGCATTATTTATTTAATTTGGACCCTTGTGCTTCATTTTCAAAGATAGGAGGGAGGAAATATTTTTGATTATGCACATATTCGCTCCTCTTCCCTCTTCAGTTAACCACCCTTTCTCCTCTCTTCTCTATTCTGGTTTTAGGCACTAAGAATCTTCATATAAACCTTTTCTTTTAAGGTCCAAAATGTATTTTGTTTTTGGGTTAGCTCTCTTTCAAACTTTGATAACATCTAGTTTCTTCAATTCAAGTGTGTTTTTTTATCTCCACACCACCCATAAATAAAAAAGTCGTATTTGTTATTTTGTTTTGTGTTCTGGAGATAATTTTAGTATATAATCACAATTTTTGAATAGTAATTATTAAACTTCCATTATTCTTGTTCTCCTTCCACTTGTCAAAAGTTATTTCTATCTCTGCATCTTTTGATTATATTTGAGTATCATCAGTTTTGTCCACTTTTTTCCTTTTTTTCCCATAGTGTAGTTTTCCCATTTTCTTTTCTCATAGGTTGATGCTAGCTCATGTTATCTCTCATGTTCATTCAAATTTATTTTTAAACTGTTCCCCAAAAATTAGCTTCCTTTGATATCTTTGATGTTATGAAGGAATAGAACATTTCAAAAATTAAAGAGTAGCAAAATGTCTTATCAAATTCTTTTGTTTAAATTTCATTAATATCAACAAATGCATTTAATCAAGTTTTGTTTCCTACATAGCTTCTGTTGTAGTTTATGTAAAATTTTGTCGTCACGTTTATGAAATCTTGAAACATAATTGTCAAGAATAACTCTTTTAATGTTTAAATATTCTATGTAAAATCAATTTGAAAACTAAAAATAGCCTATTCACCTCATTTATCTAAAATTTTAATAATTTTTAAACTTTTCTAGTTCCTTTTTCTACAACAACAACAAATCCTTATCTAATTCCTTTTTCTAGTAACTAAACAATTTTGTAAGTTTTCCTTTTCAAACTCTACTTCTTACAATTATTACTTTTTGTCTTTGTTACTTTTGAGTTCTATACTTCATCTTTGTATATTATACCTAATTTGGCTCAGAGGAAGCTCGGGATTTATATTTTCAAAATTACTTACAGAACTATCTACTATAAAAAGGTATATATATTACTAGTATTGTTTTATTAGCAGTCTCCTAACAAGAGGAAAATAGCTTACCTTGGGTGTTTGATTCCATGTGGACTAAAAAATATTAGTAATTTTTTGGATAAACTATGTTATGTCTTTGTAGCAGTAGAATTGTTTCATTACTGCTGTGAATGATGCAAATCCTTATCTTTACAAATGTTCATAGGTTTATCTCCAATCTGTTAATTTATTCCCAAACCATTTTCATTTATTTCATAGCATGGCACTGTGTTTGGTTGATAACTGTTGATATTATTTGCTTATTGATTATAGTGATCTGCAAGGGGAAAGCAAAAAAAGGGGGGGGGGGGGGGGGGGGGGGGGGGGGGTTGGCGGGGGAGGTTGTATATATTTTTTTCAATCTGTCTGACCTGATTTGTTAAAGTTCGTGATTAGACCCTCGGTTATTTCAGTATCCTAGGCATTCAGAATATTGGTGCATGCCAGAAATAGAAACCCAATTAGATTACCTTCAAATTTTTTTTAAATTAATTTGTCATAATTTTATGCCAGTTTTATTGCCAAAGCAGATTTGGAATGGTGTTTTTGTTTTGTATGTATGTTCATAATACCTTAAGCCATTAGTAATGTCAGTTCAGATTTATCTTTGGAGTTAAATTGTGTCTCTGAGTTTTGTTTGTAATCATATATATTATCTAATAATGCTTTATTGGAAATTCTTGCCAAAAGTTAAGAGTAAGAAAATACATTGTTATACCCTTCTAATTAATTTTTTTTAATCATAAACCTAAGCAAAGCTGTAGTGAAATCTTCACTTGTCCTATGTAGATTTTGTTGTACTAGGGTCTTTAACTTTAAATTCGTTCATTTACGCTCTAAAAAAACTCCGTTCGTATGTCATAACTCATGTTAATAATTCTGTTTGCTTTCATATGCAGTACTGTTTTTCTTTTGACATATATCCATGCTATTTCTGATTAATGACAGGCATCATCGTACTTTGACATTATATCTTTTGAAATTTATTTATCAAGCACCATATACCTAAAACTAGTTTTAAGAATCCCCTGATTTGTAGAATAGGCTAATCATTCCAAGATACTCCAACAGTTATCAATCTTAAAGAATATATATCTTATATTATTTATTGAACTCATATAAACATGAGTAGAAACTACCGAAGCTTTCAAGAACCCTTTTAACTGCACCCGTGGGTGCTAAAGACACGTAAGACAAGATGATTGATATCTGATTGTATCTTTTGTCAAATTAATAGTCTTCGCACTTCTTTTGGCTGATGCAGTATTATAATCACCGTAAGACAAGATGATTGATATCTGATTGTATCTCTTGTCAAATTAATAGTCTTAGCACTTCTTTTGGCTGATGCAGTATTATAATCAGATCTAACTTTAGCGTAAATGATCTCCTTTTCTATCAGACCTTATAAACCAATGTTTTCATGTGCCTTTAATGTGTGTACTATATGCATTATATTGAAATTTCTACCACATATATCAACCAGCATGATCATGTTTATGTTTGCCTGCTAATTATAATGACAGTGAGGAATAAGATAAAGCATTTCTAGAAGTAGGCAGAGGTTACTCCCATAATTTGTGTGCATTTCCAAAATTATCGTGATCCTTGTGCAGCATGGTCTTGTTATATGGTTTTCTTGCTACCACACTATTTCTTTGTTTGAGACATAGGATTGGATCAAGGAGATCCCAACCAAATTTCATTCATAATAGATCAATAGATTCAGCAGTACAAAATAACAACTATGAACCAAATGGTAATTAGATACAAAAGGTCAAACAAGAAAAAGATAGAACCGATATGGAACCCCTGGTCTAGATGGGCAATTGAGCGCCTGTAGGAGTATCTGTAGATGTATTTGCCTCCATAATATCAGTTCGCTTCAACTTTCTAGTTCAGAACTCCGAATTTGGGACCTAGCTTCAGTCCAAAATGATCGGATCTTGTCAGAAGATTTTAGGAAATAATAAGATCAGTAGACTTTGAATTGAAAATTCTCTTATTTCTTTCGTGCCAAGCACACCAGAGAATGACCATTATAGCACAATCACCAAAAAAATAATGAATCTCTTGAAATAGAGTTTCTCCTTGAGGTCCAATAGTACACCAGGTCCGTAGACCTATATGTGATATTGATGACATTATTAAGCTTCTCCCATAGAATACCCTGAAGTTCCGTTCCATCAGTAACTGACTTTTCTACTAATGTTACCATTGGTAAATGTCAAATTTTAAACATAAGTTTGTTTTGTCAGATATTTTATTAATAGATAACTAATAGTAGCACGATTATTTTGTCTAACCTTCTTTCATGTTCCACAGATATACAGATATAGAAAGAGAGCTTAAAGGCTAGTGTTAGATGGACTATATTCGTGGTGCGCATTTAATTTGATTTGTCTGAAAGAAAGGGAAAAAAAACCATTAATTGGAGGAGAGCATGTTAGAGGTATTCTGTGTATAAAACTATTCTGATTTAACATACAATTTGCTAATGGATGCGATACAATATATGATCAAAGTGATCGTCTCTGACGAATTCTCATACTTTCCCATAATTGTATCCTCATGTTGAACTTAAGAACTCCATGTATGTCATCTGAACCTGATGCTCATTATGGCTTTTTTTTTTCCCATGCAGGAAGTAATTTGAACTGTTGCAGAGATAAGATTATATGTTTTTGCTAAATTGTTAGGAAAATGGACGGTGACCACCCAACAACGAGAAATATGACCTACTCTGAGAGCATCGATTGTCGACTCCTTCCATCTTCCTCCATCCTTTTTGCTTCTCATGCGGAGCACTCCACATTGTCCACTTCTCCTATGCCTGTTGTCGAGGGTACCAGGAATACCTCCATTTTTCAAGCTCCTGATGTATATAGTACTTCCTTCCCCCGATTCAACTCTGATGATGGTGATGACAACAACTATAATGATGATCGAGACGTAAGTGAATGCGATTTGGATGAGGATGGTCTTCTAGCCCGTATACGGATGAACAAGATGAGGCTCGAGCGTCTGAGAAATAAGAAGCAAAACCAGTCTGGACAGCTGAATGGCTCTCGACAAATGCAGACACAAGAAGAAGCAACACGCAGAAAGAACTTCTCAATTGCCCAAGATGAGATACACAAGAGTATGCTGAAGACAATGCAAACTTGCAACGCCAGAGGATTTGTGTATGGTATGATTTCTGAGGAGGGAAAGCCTGTTAGCGGCTCATCTGATAATTTACGTGACTGGTGGGAGGAACAGGTGAAGTTTGACTGCAATGGGCCGGCAGCTGCCGAAAAGTATGCCATCGAGCACAGTGCCTCTGCTGGGAGTGATGATCAGAAACCTGATTAATCTTCCTGAAACTCTGCTAGAAATCCAAGACAACCCTGGGATATCTGCTTTCATCCCTCAGCGTAGGTTCCCACTTGGGAAGGGAATCCCACCTCCATGGTGGCCTACAGCCAATGGGGACCGGTGGTGATGTAATACATGTTTTGATTAACTATATTTTATTTCTCTACATTGTGCAGGTTATGGAAATCAACAGAATGAACGAGAATCAATGACAATTTATGAAGAACGACTAATTAAGTAGAAGACTTAAAGTTCAATGTTGGGATCTTAATGGCTTTTTTTTCCTTTCTTTTTTAAGAAGAAGCACAATCATATTTGCAAATCTTGTATTCAGGATTCATTAGAAAATTAATGTAATAAATTATACTCAATTTTAGTTTCAAATTTAATATCAGTTCTTTAGCCAACATAATGTCATTTATCAAGCAGATCCGTTCCTCACAACCAAAGCAGGATGACAGCCATGAATGATTGAAAATATTAAAGAGATTTTTTTTTCTATCAGTGATGATTTCGCAAATATTAGAGAAGTTGGAATGGTGCACCTGGATCTTTGGATAGGAAAAAGGATGTTGGTTATCGGATCTGCGACCGACGGTAGACGGACGGCCTGACGGCGAAAGGTCTGCTGCACCAATGGAGGAAGAAAAATGACCGAGACGGAAGGTATGACAACTGGGAGCGGCTGACACGGCCTGGATCGTATGGCGAACGGCTTGGCAGCGAGGTTGGGGAGAGGAGGTCGAGGGCACTCGACGAACGACCACCCTAAGGTTTCACACGCCCAGGGAGGAAGGGGGAAAGGAAGAGGGGGAGAGATTAGGTATCACACTCTAATCTCAAAAAAATAAGTAGCAAGAAATTTTTTTCTCACAATTTTTCATTGATTATTTTCTGCTCTGATATGAACAGAACAAGCCTATATATAGGCATACAAAAGAGTAAAGTGCTAACCCACAGGCAATATGGGACTAAAGATGTGAACAAAAAGAAAAAAAAATTTCCACAAGTCATGTGGAACTAAAATAAACCTAATAAAATATTAACTCAAACTCAAAACCACATGAGCAACGATGGATCTTTTTCGAGATACTTCCTGCGCCTGTACACGTGCTGAAAATCTCATGCGCGCGATACGATGTCCTCATCATTCTCCTCGGGTAAGGGAGAGCTCGACTCTGTCAAAGCTGGAGCTCTAGTACTCTCATAGTACCCCCAATGCATCTGGATCAAGTCTCTGTCGATCATCTCGGGCTAGCCAAGTGTCTTCAGACTCAGGACGACCTCTCCAACGAACTAAGTACCTGCGAATACCACCGCTGCTAGTAGAAATAATATGATCATCAATAATGTTTTCAATATCATGTGCCGCAGTGGGTTGTATTTCTGGTAGTGAAGGTAAAGAAGGTCCCTCAAGAATAGGCTCAGAGGTAAGGCCATCAACCAGTGGGTTGTCTGGGTTAAAATCTGGATCTTTATATTCAACTAAGTGCTCAATGTTAAATGTAGAACTAAAATTAAATCCTTCTGGAAGGTCAAGGACAAAAGCATTATCATTAATTTTCTTCGAAATTTTGAATGGGCCTGCACTTCGTGCATGCAACTTCTTAACGATTCCTGGAGGAAATCGTTTTGGACGAATCTGAACCATTACATTATCACCAACTTTGAATTCTTTAAACCTCCTCTTTAGATCAGCACGTAATTTATAGTTGACATTATTCTGTTCAATTCGCTTGCTGATTTCTTTATGCAAATCATGGATGAGAGATGCAAATGCAGATGCTAACTCAGATACCCTATGAGATGCAGATGTAGGAATGAGGTATATGGGTTGCCTCAGTTTGTAATTATAAACTATCTCAGCTGGACAGACACCAGTGGACCTATTGACAGAGTTGTTATAAGCAAATTCAGCAATGGATAAATGGAGGTCCCAATTTTCTAGATTTTCACCAACTAATGTTCTCAACATGTTTCCCAAACTTCTATTAACAACTTCCATTTGACCGTCGGTTTGTGGGTGAAAGACGTAGAAAAGTGCAGTTTTATTTTTATTTTGTGCCAAAGGGTCTTCCAAAAGTAACTCGTAAACTTAACGTCCCTATCTGACACGATAGTCTTAGGTAATCCATGTAATCGAACAACCCAATCAAAGTAAAGCTTGGAAATTCGGAAAGCATCATTAGACTACCAAAATTCATCACTTTAGCGACGGATTAAGTCCGTCGCTAGTAGCGACGAACTCCCGACTATATACTGACGGTTTACCGTCTAATCACAGGCAATTTTTTTTAATTTTAAGGGTGAAAAGTTGTTGCACACCCGTCGGTACGGCGTCGGCGAAGTAGCGACGGATAACGTATCCGTCGCTAGGTAGTCACTCCTTAGTCAATATTTGCGTGGAAAAATGTTAAAAAAATTGCAGGAACTTGGGCGACTACGTAGCGACGGATAGTCCGTCGTCCAGCTGATGAGTTTTAGCGACGGAACATGCAGCCGTCGTTATGTAGTCACCCAGCTGGCAGAAAAATATATAAAAATTCGTGGAAAATGTACGACTACTTAGCGATGGATATATCCGTCGACATTTCGTCGCTAAATTGCCAGCCCTGGCTTAAATTGAACCGACGGGGGAGGATTTCATTCGAACTCTCTCTCTCCTCTCTCTCTCTCCCCCCTCTCTCTCTCTCTCTCTCTTTCTCTCTCTCTCTCTTTGGGGATTGTGGGCGGCGGCGGAGGGGGGGGGAGGTAGCCGGCGGTGGGGTGGGGGCGAAGGGGAGCCGTGGTGGGGGGTGGGTGGTCGGCTGTGGTGGGAGGCCGCGGAGGGGGGGGGAGGAGGTAGCCGACGGTGGGGGGCGAAAGGGAGCCGTGGTGGGGGTTGGTCGGCTGTGGTGGGGAGGCTGCGTGGGGGGGGGGAGGGTGGAGGGGCGGCGGATGGAGCCGCGGGGGGGGGAGGATGGAGGCCGCGGGGGTGGGGGGGTTGGGGGGCGAGGGGGCCCGGGGGTGGGGGGGTTGGTGGGCGGAGGGGGCCCGGCGGTGGGGGAGGCCGCGGGGGGGGCGGAGGGGGGCTGGGGGTGTGGGGGTAGGGGTAGTGCAGGGGTTGGGGCGCCGGGGCCCGCGGGAGGGGGAGGACGGGGTCGGCGTGGTGGGAGTGGAGGTCGCGGGGGGGGGGGGGGGATAGTGTATCGGATTGGGGCCGAGGGTGGGAGTTGGGGTCGGCAGTGGTGGGGGGTCGGAACACATACACACATATATATTTCACACACACACACACCACACACACACACACACACACACACACACACACATATATATATATATATATATATATATATATATATATATATATATATATATATATATATATATTATATATATATATATAGAGGGTATATATAAACTTGGACCGAAACCGATAATAAAATTTAGTATATTAAAAACCGAAACAGAACCGAATATTTTTAAACCGAAACCGATTTTTTTTAAAACTGAAACCGAATAATCAAACTGAAACCAATACCAAAACCAAAACAAAACCCAAAATAAAAATCAAACCAAAACCAAAACCGAAATCGAAACCGAAACTAAGTGCTGGTCGTGGTGGTGGTGGTGGGCGTGGTGGTGGTTTGGTCGCCTTTAGCCTTCCCGGGAGGTGACGCCCGCTAGCGATCCCGACCCGGAGAGTACCCCGGGCACAGACATCCCGCCGTCGATCTACTACGGGGCTATCGACACCTTCGTCGAGGGCGTCTCCATCCGCTAGCGGATCCGTTCCGCCAGCGGATCCACCAGCGGTACCACCAGTTACTGCACAGTTGGCCCCGGAGTACCCCCGGATTCAGTTACACCGGATTACTGGCGAGTACATACGCGGAGCCGCGGATCCTCCGACGCCACCAGAGAGGCCGATGGGCGAGTTCCGACGAGAGTTATGGCCCGCAGGTGAAGCATAAGTAAATTTAAGTTAATTATAAATTTGTTTCATTTATTCAAGTTAATAATCTAGTCGTTGCTTCTTTGTAGGTTTTTTCCGTGGGATGCTACCAGGCTTCTAGGGCAGATTATTCGGGCTACCATGGCCCCTACCTCAATTTTCTGAGGTGCCCCTAGACTTGCAGTACCGCTGGCTCGACGAGATGAGGATATATATATATATATATATATATATATATATATATATATTATATATATATATATATATATATATATATATATATATATATATATATATATATATATATATATCTTGTGATTAATTATTAATTACTCTTTAATCAACTATTTTTTCAATATCGTGATAATTGAATTTGTATGTCATAGGACCTTCTGGTGCCCCCCCCCCCATCGCGAGGAGGCAATCCGCAGGACCTATAGAAGCACCGCCGGGAGAAGAAGATCGGGATGCGGTTTATGACCTTCGAACAGCATATTGAAAGAAGGAGTGGATCCGACAGAATACTATGAGCAGCTCTTGGAGAAGATGGATGCTCCTGCCTTCAGGAGAAATTGGAAAAAGCGAAAACGAACCGACGGCGCGGGGCTACATACGGGGGGATCAAAGCCCCCACGCAGCGACACTTGCAGAATTGGTGAGATACCGCAAATTCATTCCACTACCTAATTCGGTACTATTAATATACTTAATTAATTAAATTCTATGAATATTTCGTATGCAGACCCAACGGACGTTGAAAGAGGGAAAAGATGCTGACTCGGTCCCCATGCACGATGTATTCCAGCATACCGACAAGAGGTGGAAGGACGGGAGCTTCGTCGACGAGAGGGCTAAGGAGCGGATGTAAGTACATACGTTTATGAGACTTATGTTAGAATTATAAGTATTCAAACTATAACTTAGGTAAACTTAGGATTCAGACCATAACTTAGGTAAACTTAGGATCCAAACTATAACTTAGGGAAATATCGGATTTAGATTATAACTTAGGTAAACTTATAGTATAAACACATTCATTTGATAGGCTGCGTATCGTGAGGCCCTTAGTCGGGTTCAGCCATTTGCTCCCGAGGATGTCGGCGAAACGACGCCGTCGGGACGCCCTCTTCTACGGCCGCTCGCTACGACGACATCTTCGTAGATACCGTCGGGGCTTTAAGAAAGGGGCATGTACGGAGTCGACTCCCTGGCGCCGTTGCACATGACGATTTCGAGATTTCTACCTCCCCGCCTCCTCCCGCGGCCCGGCAGACGATGATGTGAGGTCCCAGCTGCGCATCTGAACGAGGCAGTGTCAGACTTGCGGGCGCAGTTGTCCACGTACTTTCTGCATCCTTCTACTGCTTCTGGTCCGTCTGCTCCCGGTCTGTTACTGGTGCTGTCGGTACTTCTTCTGCCGGACGTCTCTTTTGACCTACTGCCCCTATCGTACCGACTCCTGCTGTGACGGCCCTTCTCGACCTGATGACGCCAAAGCAGCTACACCAACTTCCAGACCATGTCTTAGAGGGATTACCGCCACACTGGTGGAAGTGTACATGCGTCGGGTGCAGCAAGGAGTACCAGCACCATCGGATGATCCAACCTCCTCCTCGTTGATGCTTGTATTCGAAGATTTTGAAAACTGTTTAAATATGAATATTTGTGGGATAATTTGAAATATTGGATAATGTTGACTGAAATATTGAATATTTGAAATATTGGATAATTTGAAATATTTGTGTGGATAATGTGGATAATTTGAAATATTGGATAATTTGAAATATTTGTGTGGATAATTTGTGTTATTTATGTTGGTGGATGTTGTGTGTGAACAGGGAATGCTCTGTTTTATGCAAAAAAAATCAAAAAATTTCCAGTTAGCGACGGACCTGTGACTACCAACCGACGGAATATTCGTCGCTACCTGGGACTATTCCAAGTTAGCGACGGATGGCGACGACTCACCGACGGAATATCCGTCGGTAACTGGGACTATTCCAAGCGAGCGGCGGATGGCGACAACTCACCGACGGATCGTCCGTCGGCAAGTTTCTGAAAATATAAAAAAAAAAAAACAGAATGGGATCGACGGATATTCCATCGGTAAACCGTCGCCAGTAGTCGGTAAAAGTTGGCGATGGATAATCCATCATCAAATTCGCGATGGTCGACGACGGACTAGCGAAATATCCCGACGGAATAGCGGCAGAATATCCGTCGCCACGGTTCTGGTAGTATGAAAGATTCACAGAACCGGGTCGACGGATGTACCGCCGCTATTCCGTCGGGAGCCGTTGACAAGTAGCGACTACCAGCAATGAGTTAGCGACGGATATTACTTATCAAACACTCTCTGATACGCATTTACCAACCATTTAGCGACGGATTTGCGACGGATATTGCGTATCAGATACTTTCTGATACGCAATTATCGACCATTTTAGCGACAGATACGGCCGTCGCTAAGGCGATGTGTCATTAACTTTCTGATACGCGCTTTGACGAAAATCCGTCGGTAATTCGTCGCGAGATGTACGAGTATGGTTGACGAAAATCCGTCGTAAAATCGTCGCTAGGCGAAACTTGGCGACGGATTGTTTTTAGCGACGTATTTTTCCAACGGATGTTTTTAGAAAATCTGTCCACAACCACAAAAATAGAATCATGCTTCCTAACGGTCTTAGGACGGCCTAATACAAAGTCCATTCTAATATCTTGCTAAGGGCGATCTGGGACAGGTAATGGTGTGTAAAGACCGGTATTTTGTTTTCGTTGCTAATTTGCTAGCTGACAAGTGTGACACTGACCAACAAGCCTAAACATCTCCCTTAATGCTTGGCCAAAAGAAACGACGTTATACAACTTCAATAGTCGTATTGCTCCCAAAATGTCATGCAAGACCCCTAGCATGAATTTCCTAACAAGAAAATCACGTAAAGATGTGCTAGGGAAACACAACTCGCGACACTTGAACAAATACCCTTCATGGATAAGGAAATCATCCATCTCACGAATATTGTCATTGTTTAACAAGATAAAAATATCTTGAAAATCAGGACAATGTTTACTCTCTTTTAATTCGTTCAAATCGACTACTCCAGCCCTCATTTCAGAAAGTAGAAATGATCGAGGCTGAGTGCATCGACAGCCTTATTCTCAACACCCGCTTTATGTCGAATGGTGTGTAGTGCCTCGCTCTCGTTGGGGCGAAGCACTATGTAATAGGCTCGTGGCAAGTCAGACATGGTCAGAAACATAGATGGCTAGTCTGACTCAGCGACGAGTTTGGTATACAAAAACCATGGCATCAATAAATTGATTTGGACGAATGATATGAGTACCTTTCCAACTAATGGATCGACTTTTGATGGAATAAGTCCTAGATGCAGCGAACTATGTCTTGGCGAATGAACTCTAATGGGAGCGACGTGATAGGTCTGTTGTTGGTTTTGTTGGTTTTCTTGGCTTTCTGAATGATTTGTTGCTTGGATTTGATCAGTGTGCTTTCGCGTCGATTTCTGAATGCGTCCTTGGGAATTTCGAAGGAAAAGGATTGAAGAAGGTATTCTAACATGCTGCTTGTCCATTGCATGAGTTCGTGTAACTGACGCTTGACCGTCGTAAAATGATCTCCTACTCTCAGTGCAATCTCTTTGGTGGGTTCGGCCCCTTCTTTTCTACTTTTCGCCAATAAAATTCTTAAAGTTTAACGTTCAAATCGATGATGCCAACTGAATGTATAATTTTCCACTAAGATCAAGAACTTGGAATACTGTATCGATTTAGAGTAATTTACTCCGAAAATACAAGTTTTATACCAAAAAGAGAAAAGATAAGGTTCTAGAAAAGAGAGAATTATTCATGATCTGCAAAATAAAAATAAAATGAAACGTTGGTTGCGGCATATGGTGCCTCGGAGAATTTGGTGCCTATGGGAAACTAAATCAGAACGTACGGCTTTTAGGAAAAGAAATCTTGCACGAGTAGAAATGATTATGCTGATTAATACTGTCCGCGCTATGCTATCTATTTCATACATATTAAACTGGCATGCATTTGCTTGGTCATGGACAGCTTGTGCACAGGGTTAGCTTTCCTCGAAACGGTACCGGGGTGTTGGGACTGAATCGGCCTAGGAGAAAATTATGGAATCGTGCTTCGGCGCGAGGCATTGCGAGACCTCCAGTTAGGCTCACAAACCTGGATTGGTAGGACGCGCCGCAGTGCTACGTAATCGTCCTTCATGGTGTCGATATCACCAATGACCACATATAAAATAGATTGCATGCTACCTATTGTCTTGTGCAGGTGGTAAGTATTTATCTATTTTATGCAGGAAGGAGCACGGCCGTGAAAAGGTAAGTTTAAATTGGTTATGTTGTTTACTGCTTAAAATGTTGCCTTCGATATGAACTACAAATCATAGTTCTAAATAGCAAGATCACTTCGCATGCTAAAATTCTTAATAAGCAGTGTCGAATTAGACGAGTGGGTTGGTCCCATCCACAAGCAAGTGTGCTAACCCCCAACTCCCCAGGTGCTGAGCATGATGCGGAAGCTCAAGACTAGACTGAAGCTGAAGAACGGAAGAAGGCTCGAAGCTCTCCTATTTGAAGCCCAATTCAGATCGAAGGCTTTTATTCAAATGTATAAAGGGACATAAATGTATTTAACGACAAGGATTATTTCATGGCAGCTTGTCGAGAGTTTTTATTTTGTGTTTCAAAGATGTAGCCGCAACGAGATATGAATTGTAAAAATGATCTTGCACATATTTTGCAAGTTTTATGAATGAAAGCTAAATTTTTTCCTATCATGCGTCTTCAATTCTCTGCACTGTTTAATTTCAACTCGTTGTCTAAATAGAATTATCAAGTGCATGTTCTTGCCTTGTACAAGTCCAATATAGACTTGTATGGCATATCGCCCGGCTTGTTGATCGATTTATCTCGAGTCAAGGTGAGGTGATCGATATGACGAGTCGGGGCGTGGCATGGTGTAAGTGTAATCCTGCAGAAACTCTACCCATCTTCCATGTCTAGCATTTAAGTTCTTTTGTGAGTTGATATACTTAAGGGCTTCATGGTCTGAAAAGATAATGAATTCTTGTGGAAGCAAGTAATGACACAAATAGCGAAGCGCTTGTACTATCAGTAGAACTTCTTATCGTAGGTAGAATAACGTTGTCGAGTACCATTCAGTTTCTCACTGAAGTAGGCAATTGGGTGATTTTCTTGGGATAGAATTCCATTATACCAATAACTGAAACGTCACAAGTGACTTCAAACACCTTCGAGAAGTCAGGAAGGCGTATGACAGGAGCGTCTACCATCCTTATCTTAATCTCCTTACAAGCTCTAGCAGTAGCTTTGGTCCACTTAAATTCATCTCCTTTTAAGCATTCAGTCATAGGTGCCATAATGGTACTAAATCCCTTAATAAATCTACGATAAAATATGGCAAGTCCATGAAAACTTCTCACATCTCGTATGCTCTGGGGTTCAGGCCATTCCTCGATTGCCCTAATTTCTCGGGATCAGCAAAGACTCCCTCAGAAGAGACCACAAATTCCAAAAAATTACTTTGTCTGTGAGAAAGGTGCACTTCTTTGGATTAGCATACAATTGCTCTTTTCTCAAGACAAAACAAACTTGACATAGATGGTCCAAATGTTGCTCACGAGATTGGTTATAAATGAGGATGTCGTCAAAGTATACGACCAAAAAGTGTCCTATGAAAGGTCGTAAAACTTTTGTCATCACTCGCATGAATGTACTCGGAGCATTACTCAACCCGAAGGGCATAACCATCCACTCGTATAGGCCATCCTTCGTCTTGAAGGCAGTTTTCACTCACCTCGGTCGGATGCGAATTTGTTGATAGACACTTTTGAGATCAATCCTAGAGAAGATTGTGGCTCCAGACATCATGTCTAGCATATCATCTAATCGAGGGATCGAAAATCAATACTTAATGGTGATCATGATGATGGACGACTGTCTACACACATACGCCAAGTACCATCCTTTTGGGTGTCAACAAGACAGGTACTGCGCAAGAGCTCAAACTCTCGTACAAATCCTTCCTAAGCAACTCGTCAACTTGTCATTTTAGTTCCGCATGTTCATTTGGGTTCATTAAATAATGTGGCAGGTTGGACAAACTTGCTCCTGGTACATGGTCAATTGCATGTTGAATGTCACACATCGGGGGTAAGTTATCGGGAAGGTCTTCAGGAAAGACATCAGAAAACTCCTCTATTACAGGAAGGATCTCGGTATGAGTCAATTTGGCGGGGTTTCTAAGAACTTCACAGGTAGTGAGAATAAAGATAGGTGTTCCTTTAGTAATTTCACGAGTCATCTCTTTCGTACCAATTATATTCAACCCCTTGGGTTGCTTATTTGGACTGGGTTGCGGTTCACTAATTTTCGGTTGTATAGGATGAATCTTGATTTCTTTCCATGCTCAAACATCACCATGTTTGAACGACCAAAAATATGAACATCATTATCGTACAACCATGGTCTCCCTAGTATTATTTGACCTACGTCCATTTTAAAGACATAACACTAAATCTTGTCCTTATAGATTGCAAATTGAAAGGAAACAAGACACCTCTTGGACTTGGAGGACGGTGTCGTTGATCCAAAACACCTTATAAGGACTAGGATGTGGAACTGCTTTAAGGCCCACTTTAGATACTACAGAAGCGAAAATAGTATTAATGCAACTACCACTATCTACAATACCTTGCAGTTTTTATCTCCAATCTTGTAAAAGTGTGAAAGATCGTGTGTCGTTTCAAGTCATCGCTAACCTTAGGTTGAGACAAGGTGCACCTAACAACAGCTAATGTATGAGACCTTATGTAACCTAAGACAGCATCATTTCCTTCCTCAAGATATTTTGCGTCTTCATCAATGTGATGAACGTAGCCCTTATCATCGAGTACTGACTCCTCTTCAAATTGTTCCTCAATCAAATTGATCTTAAAAGGACTAGAACAATTTGCAACGACATGTCCATGTCCTTGACATTTGAAACACATTACGTTTGGGCCAATCTTTGAGAAATCCTTCTCAACACTCTTGTCTTCGTATCAACCTAGGTTGGGGTGGATTGGAAATAGTTCGATTAGGGTATTGGTTTGTTGATGATCGTGAAACTTATTGACGAAAATCTTGACTCCTAAAACTCGAATGTGGCTTAACTTCATTTAGATCTTGAACTAGGGCATAAGCTCTCTTTAATGTGAGAATGTCTCGTACGAACAACTCAATTTTTAAATCAGTTCGTAAGCCAGTTCTAAACCTAGATAAGATTTTTTTAGGAGTCTCACTTTCGATAGTGCTACACCTTACCATGAACTCATCAAATTTTGTCACATACTCTTGACCGACATGTTTCCTTGGCGTAAGAGGTTCCACTGATCTAATAAACGGGGATAATAGGAGGGAGGGAGGTATTTTTCTTTCAATTGTTGTTTCATTTTAGTCCCAAGTCCTCACGGGCAACTCACCTTTTATTCTCTCAAATGTTCTATATTAGACCAATATTGACTAGCTTGGCCAGTCAATCTCATAAAAGCAAAATTTATTTTTCTTCTCGATTAAGGTATACCATTTAAAGTAGCGGTCCACACCTTTGAGCCAATCCAAAAAGTATTGTGGGTGAGTTTGCCGTCAAAGGTCGGGCCTCAACTTTAATACTCCTCAAATATTGTTCGTTAGGGTCATATCGTTGTGGTCGATGATTTTTGTTTCGTCGTAGGGAGTGAGAACCCCGTGGTCATAATCAACTTGATGGTCATAATTCCTATGAGGTGTCTGACTACGCACTCCAACTCTGTCATACCCCTGTGGGGTACGGCTTCGTGCTCTCTCAATTTTGATGAACCTATCATTTATTTCTTTTTGAAATTCAGTTAAGGCTTCGCGGGTAGCCTACACTCTTGAACAATGGTACCCATTTGTCCCATCAACGCATCTAACTTTCTAACTAACTGGGGGCCATATGTCCTTAGCTGATTCGTGTGTCAAATGTAAAGGGTTACATGACTCTCGGGGTGATTGACTAATTTCGTCTAACAAATATGATAACCAGATCATGTAGGCATGCACACTAAATAATTGTTGTTAATGCAAATGAATTTTTTTAATATGAAATAAAATACTAAACTCTAAAATGTAACCTTTTTTTAATTAGCTCCTAAACTTTCAGGATTAAGTCAGATTAAGTCAATGGACCTCTTCAGTGACACGAGGCTTACTGATATCATATCACAGCACAACCGCTTCCTTCAAAGACCTAATGAGCTCCGTGGTCGACAATCCCGAGGCACAGGCACCAGAAGTCCTTAAGACTATGTCTAAATTAATTTTAAATTTAGTTCAATATGATTTCTGGGCTATGAAATTCCAACCATATCTTGTAGGAATTTGCCCTTAAAATAATATGCGAAATGTCACGATCCGCTACCCAAATTGTTGGGCCGGGCCGAGTCACGTCCAGCCGACGCTTGAGATAAAGCGTAGTAAGCTGTTCTAAAGATAACAAGATAAGACTAAGTGTGCTAACAGTTCTATATGTAATAAAGAGTCATAAATGTTCCAAACCTCAAAGTAATTTCGTATAATAGTAAGTCCAAGTACAAGTCCAAAATGTAAAGCTGGATACAGGTCCAGACACAAAATACATAGTCTAACAATATGACTACTCCGGAACTCCGAGCAACTACGCAAACTAGACGAGCTTCCTTGCAGGTACATCCTCGTAAGATAAGGCCTGGTCCTCGGCAAGCAACTCCATAATATGAATCACAAAGCAACTCCTCCTCGGTAAGTATACCTACAACATTATCCTGTCAGGACGGAAGAAGGTACTGATTCTAACAAACTAAATATACGAAACATGAACAGAAGTGTAATAAACTGGAATCATGGCTATCATGGTTTAATTGGTTGTTTAGAAATGACAACATATTTGTTTAAAAGTTTAAAACGTAGCATGTACGTGATCGGTCAATAGGTGAATAGGATGTACAGGTACATATCAAGTTTTTGGCATGAACATACGTGCACGAACGGCATCGGTGTATATCCATACACAACGCGAGATCAGAACATGGCAAGTTACTATAGAATGTTACCGTGCACGGTAAATACATACGGGAGAAGGGGGTCATGATCACGTACACTACTAAAGTTTCTCCTTAACCCGTTATTTAAACATGTGAGAGATATAAAAATTGTCCTAAACATGGTAGAGGCTGAAAGTAATACAACATGTAAAGTTTAACTTGCTACCCAAGGATCAGCATTTAACATGGTTGGAAAATCACAGTTTATTGTTATAGCAGTATGTAAAGTTTGTAGAAGTACTTGCCTTTAGCAAAGCAAAGCAGCGTAAAAATGCTATAGATGCCTGGTGACTCGTCACTGTAGAAATAACACATAAACTTAGTTTCTATACTAAGTTAAACACTAAGATACTAGTTGTGTGATACGACTTTCTAACTGGACACCTAGCCAAATGATGACTTTAGCATAGGAGACCAATGTGAGGTGACACAATACTCTAACTAACATTTTAGGACATTTACACTAGTGTAGGGTGAGGTTTAATATGACTATAACTCCAACAACTCAAAATATTACAAGTCGTAACTATTCAATAAATAATTTAAACTGTACACTGTGTTCCAACAATTTTTGAGATAGACAAAATGCTCCATTTTTCATGAAATAAAGTACCAAAATGATCCTTGTTAATTATAGAAATTTATACTAATTTTTTTGGAATTAATAAACCTTCATAAATATTTATTAAAAATCAGCAAACATATGTATCCTGAAAATGAGTTCTGTTTTCCCATTTTTATAAAATACCAAAAGTACTTATTAAATGCTAGAAAAATTATAATAAATTAGCTAAATTAACATAGTATTTAAATACAATTTTTCCCAGATTTTACAGCAATTATAATATATATAGAAATTCAAAAACAGCAAGTAACCATTTCTGGAATTAATTATTAATTATTTACTATTTTGTCCATGTATTCGAAATTGAACCGAAGTCCAGATACAGGACCCAAAGCCATGAATCAAGTCCAATATGACTTGCACTACTCTGAATGTATTAGACACAATTGGGCCCAAAACTCATGCTAGGCTTGGACATCAATTGGCCATGATTAATAAATACAGGAATTTAAATATAAATAATATATTTTAAAGTGGTAAAATATACAAGTCACAAAATTATCAATAAAATAACTTATGAAATTTTACATATAATATTGTACAAAGTAGAATTTGAAATACATATAAATATACAACAACAATATAAAAATAAAATATATATATATTATATATATATATTATATATATATATATATATATATATTATATTATATTATATATATATACAACAATATATATATATAAAATATATATATATATATAAATATATATATTATATATATTATATATAATATATATATATTATATAAAAATATATATATATATATATATATATATATATATAATATATATATATATATAATATATAATATATATATATTATATATATATATATAGATATATATATAAAAAAATATATATATATATATATATATAATATATATAATATAAATATATATAAATATATATATATATAATATTATATATATATATATATAATATATATATATATATATAATATATATATATATAATATATTATTTTTTTTTTGAGAACCCCCTCTTTTATTGATCAAGGCTAAAAAAACGGAAGCCTGACACGTTACAAGGACACAGTAAACCACAAAAGGAAAGACAGGGGTGAAGGACGGTCGCTGCCGTCGCCTGACACGTATACAAGGAAAAAGTATACCACAAAAGGAAAGACTGGGGCGAAGGACGGTCGAAGCCGCCGACACTAAGGGAAGATCGGGTGCCCGAATGTCGGCTCAGTGTGGGAGCAGAGAGAACTCCGTTTACGACATTGCCTGTGAATTTCCCGGATGAGCTGATCGGCAGAGTATTGGTGTCCCTCGTACCTCACTTTGTTGCGATTTTTCCATATTGCCCAGGTGGCTGCCGCTGCAACGATCTGGTGGCCGTGGGAGGCGGCTCCCCAGTGGGCCAGAAGATCGATAAAGCGCCCGTCTCCTGGATAGGTGTTGTAGTGGCGGTTGAGGGTGCTCCAGACTTGGTCAGGGAGGCTTCCTTCCTGGAAGATGTGGTCAATAGTTTCCGTCTGTCGCTCAGTGCAGCAATTACAAGTAGACGCCAGGCTGAAGCCGATAGAGTTAAGGTTGTCGTCGGTAGGCAAATTATTTTTCATGACTCTCCACAGGAGGAAAGACCATTTCCTGGGGATACAAGAATGCCAATACCGCAAAATAAATAGGTCTAGTCCGTTCTCTTTGATCATGATTCTCGCCGACCGCACGGAGAAGGCTCCAGAGGCAGCCGGTGACCACCTCAGCTTGTCTGCGTCGGGCCCATGATAAGTCCGAGCTGACGAATGCTGTCCACTGTTTCGTTGCCTGACCACTCCCGAATCCTATCCCAATTCCAAGCGTTATTGGTGGGGTTCCAAAGGTCTTGGATCTTGCTGTTTCTGGGGGAATCGGTGATGTTCGGGATAAGGCAGTCGCCAATCCACCTTTCCAGGAAGGGGTTGGCCTCGCCAGAACCCAGCTGGAGTCTGATCGCGGGCTCTGCCAAATCTCGACCGCGAATAATGCGCCGCCAAGCCGCAAAAGATCTGCTGTTGGCTGAGGCCGTCGTTGGGTGTATGTGTTTAAAGTACATGGCCTTCATGAACTTGGTCCACAGGTTTTGGCTGGTACGTAATTTCCACCACAGTTTCATCGAGAAAGCTTTGACGATGTGGTCAAGTTTGGTGAAACCAAGCCCGCCGATCTCGGTGGGGATAGCCATAGTGTCCCAGCTGGCCCAGTGGTGTTTGTCTTGCCCCTTGTTGTGCCCCCCAAAAAAGTTGCAAAAGATCTTCTCAATCGACGCGATAACCTTTCTGGATGGAGAACAGGCCGCTAGGGTGTGGATGGGAATGGAGTTGAGAACATGTTTGATGAGGATTATTTTCTCTCCAGGGGAGAGAGTGGCGTTATGCTATCCTTCGATTTTGTTCCTAATTTTGGTGATCAAGTTCTCGAAGATGCTGGCGTTAGATTTCCCGTACACCAGAGGACAGCCTAGGTAGTTGAAAGGAGGATGAGCCACCGCAATGGAAGTTAGGTTTGTGAGTCTGGTCACATTCTCGATTTTGAAGCTGTGGTGGGCGTAGATGACGCTCTTGGAAAGGTTGATCTTCTGGCCTGAGCATCTGGAGTACTGCTGCAGGGTGTTGTGAACCACCTCCATCGAACCGATGTCCCCGGAAGAGAAGATGAGTAAATCATCGGCAAAGACCAGGTGGGTGATGGTGGGACAGCCGCTAGCAGTGTGGTAATGCTGGAAGTTAGGGGTGTTGACCATGTTGTTGAGGTTTCTGCTCAGGGCGTCGGCAACAATGATGAAGACCGTGGACGATAGAGGGTCGCCCTGTCTGACTCCGCGGCTAGATTTGAAAAAACCTTCGGGTTGGCCGTTGATAACAGTAGAGAACCATGAGTTGCTGATGGATCTCCATACGGTGTTGGTCAAATTCTCGGAGAATCCGAAAGCTCTGAATACCCAGATCATGAATTGCCAATCCGATCTGTCGTAAGCTTTTTCCATGTCGATTTTGATGGCGATGTTGCCCCCTCTGGCTGGAAATTTCATGCAGGTGATAAGTTCTTGGGCCAGCATGATGTTGTCTTGGATGTTCCTTCCGCGAACGAATCCGCTTTGCTCCTCCGAGATGATTTTGGGGAGAGTCTCTGTCATTCTAGTGGCGATGATCTTGGAGATAATTTTGTTGGTGAATGTGCAAAGACTGATAGGTCGGAAGTCATGAAAGGAGTTGGGGTTATCTTTTTCGGTATAAGGATGAGATTGGCGCTGGATATGGCTTTGGGGTAAGGAGCTCCTTCAAGGAAGGCGATGGTCGCTTCGGTGATGTCCTGCTTTGATGATATCCCAGCAAGTACGAAAGAAGGTACCGGAAAAGCCATCAGGTCCGGGTGCGCTATGCGCGTTCAAAGCCCACACCGCGTCTTTCACTTCTTGTTCGGACAGAGGGCGTTCCAGCTGAGCATTGTCGGAGTCGGTAACAATGGTGGGGATTTGGTCTAGGAAAGAAGTGTCTTTGTGGACCGCTTCCTTGGAGAATAGTTTGGTGTAGAATTCGGTGGCCGCCTCTTGGATGCCTTTCTGATCGAATCTAGTGATGCCTTGCTCATCCGTGATATGGTGTATCGAAAGTTTGTTTCTTTTGCCGTTGACGCAGGCGTGGAAGTATTTGGAGTTTTTGTCCCCGTCGCCGTCCCATTTCAGTCTAGCTTTCTGCTTCCAAAACTCGGTCTCGACTTTGAGTCTGAATTTGAGCATGGCCTTAGTGAGATTCAAGGCTCTCCTGGCCGCCGGAGAACGGTCAGAAAGGAATAAGGCTTCTGCTCTGGTAACATTGTCCTCTGCGACGCGGATAGCTTGGAAAATGTCCCCAAAGGCTAGTTTGCTCCAAATAGAAAGAGCTTTTCTGGTGGCTTTGAGCTTGTTGCTGACCCGAGTAAGAGGATTAGGGGAGTCCTGACTGTTCCATGCTTCGGCCACTATGCTCAGGAATTGTGGGTGGTCGGTCCAAAAGTCGAGGAATTGGAAGTTCTTTTTGGAAGGTTTGGATTTATTTTTGATTTCCATCAGGATGGGGGCGTGGTCTGATTCCGTGGAGTTGAGGTAGGACAGGGTGGAATTGATCCTCATGCCGTGCCAGCTGGCGTTGATGAGGGCTCGGTCCAATCTGGAGTATTGACGACGGTCTCCGTCCTGCATGTTACACCAAGTAAATTCGCTGCCTTTGAACTTGAGGGGAGTGAGGTGAGCGTTGAAGATGCAGTTATTGAAGTCTTGCATGGCTGATAGTGGCGGGGGGCGGCCTCCGATCTTCTCTTCTCTGCAGGTGATGGCGTTGAAGTCCCCTATGCAAAGCCAGGGGATGTTGGTGTTGTGGAGATAGGTGTCGAGAAGGTCGTTCCAGAGGTGTTTCCGTTCAGCGATGACACAGCTACCGTGGACCGCAGAAAGGATAGCCCGCTCCGGAAGGGTGGGGTGAGCGATCCAGCAGGAGAGAGCTTGATGGGTGTCTTGAATGATGTCGAGTTTAACGTCCTTCGACCCGAGAATCCAGATATCGTGCCTACCAGCAATAGCCGTTGGGAGGCCCAGAGCCAACTGGGTAGATTTGAGACGTTTGGAGGGGATTTTAGGTTCAATGATGATGAAGATGTCGATCTTGTGAATTTTTCGAAGACTGGAAATTCTCCTTAATGTCGGTTTATTAGCCAGACCTCGAACATTCCAAGATATGATGTTAAGCATTTAAGGAATTGTGGTGGTGTTTTTTGTTCCGCCTTGCGGCAGATCTGGTGAGAATGGTGACGGTTTTGTCGGTGCCTGGATTGCTCCGTTGGTGGTTGGCCGGGTCCGAGGGGGTTCCTGCGACGAAGACTTGTGGATCTCTCCTTGGTCAGGGGGGCCTATCAGATTGCCGGCTGAGTCGACATCCGTGTCCTCCGAGGGGATAGTTAGGGAGTCGTGGGCACTCTCGATCAACAGATGTTGGAGAGGGCCTCCTGCGGCTAAGACTTGTAGACCTCTTCTCACTTGGTCGGGTCCGAGGATAGCGAGGGCGTCTTCGACTGGGGATGATGGATGAGTAATGAGGGAGGATGAATGGACAAGAGGGTCGGTCCCCTGGCTGATAGTGAGTAGGCGGTGATCTGCTATGCCCGGGTCGGTGGCGGCCACCTCACGCGAGACGATGGGGGGGAGGGCGGAGGCCCGAGGGAGGTGGATTCTTCTTGGAGGATGCCGGACTCCGGGACCTCTGAGTCGAGGATGGCGAATTGGTTTGAGATCTCTATGTGTTGGGGAGTGAAAGGGACAAGGGCCCTGCTCGGGGGTTCGCTGGAGGCTGGCTCACCGATGCTGGAGTCGAAGCGAATGTGAGAATTTGGAAGAGGAAGGATGGGCGACTTGGGGTTCTGCCCCTCCGAGAGGAGGCTATCTTTTCTGGATGGCTTCTTTTTAAGCTCCGAATGCAAGCGATGACAGTGTCTGGGTAGGTGTCCTCTAAGGTGGCAGTGGTTGCAGTACAATATGTGGTTGTCGTAGAGGATTTGTTGGGTGTGGGAGTGGTTGCCTAGCTCGATAGTGATGAAGTTGGGTAGTTCTGCAGAGAGATCTAGTTCAACACAGATTTTGGCGTAGTGGGCTTTGGAGAGGTTACTGGTCTCGGGCGTCGACGCCACGTACTTCCCAAAAAAGTTGGCGATACGCTGAAGCGCCGCCGGGACAAAGCATATTAGAGGAAGGTTGGGGAGGGTGATCCAAGCTGCCACCGTCGCAGAATCTTCTTTGGTGTTGAAGTCAGGGGACCACTTGATAATCTTTATCAGGTGGGTATCGATCTTGCAGGTTCCCTTGGACCACACGGTCCTGTGATCGCGATCGGAGGATAGGTGTAGGAGTATGTGT
Organism: Iris pallida; assembly: GCA_029216955.1. Taxonomy (NCBI): domain Eukaryota; kingdom Viridiplantae; phylum Streptophyta; class Magnoliopsida; order Asparagales; family Iridaceae; genus Iris; species Iris pallida. The sequence goes on from JANAVB010016599.1 coordinate 4,422,858, forward strand.
CTGGGGTCGAGTGGGGCCACTCGGTAGTCAGACGAGAGATTCCATTTGGCGATCGCTTCCTGCACCCTAGGAAGCTTAGGACACCCGGTAGAAAATTTAAGGATGAAAGTGTGAGGAAAAGCCGCTGACAACGATGTCAGTTCCCTGTCGGAGAATGGGATGACGGGGGTGGAGTGCTCGAGGGGATAATCAATGACTGACAGCTGGACGTCTGGGAAGATAGAGCCCTTCGAGGGTGATAGATCCGGGCGAAGCATGGCGGCATAGGTAGGTGGGGGCGAACCGGAAAGAGCGGGGCCCGCTGGGACGGGACGGGAGGGAGGAGGGACACTCTGAGGAGGAGGATGCCCGGAGGCGGGGAGGGGGAGGGTTGGGAGAGAAGGGGCTGGCCTCCCGAGAGAGGATGCGGTGGAAGGGGGATCGATCGCCCTGGGGGAGGATCCCTGGGAAGCCGCAGGGGGAGGGAGGGAGCCGGCGGGGACGGACACGGGCAAGGCGGAAGGCCGCTCGGGGGGCGCGGGGGGGGGGGGGGGGGGGGGGAACGTCGCATGAGAAGGAGAAGCGGGAGGAACGGCAGGCAAGGGCGGCGGAGACGGGCTAGGGCGGGCGGAGAGGCCTGAGGAGAGGGAGGGGGCTAGGGTGGCCGGTGCTCCAACTGAAGAAGGGGGAAGGTCTGGGCATCGGGAGCTGGGGAGGGGATGCGCAAAGGAAGGAGGAAAGGAGGGGGGGCGATAATGGGGGGGGTAGTGGGACGAGAGGGGGGAGGCATGGAGGCGCCAATCGGGAGGCTGGATTGCGCTGGGGCGCTGACGAGTGAAATGGGTTGCGCACCGAGAGGCGGGAGAGGGAATGGATGGCGCCGCTGGAAGCGCACCGAGAGAGGGGGGAAAGGTCGCGCCAGACTGCGCAGATGGGATCGCGCCAGACTGCACAGAGGGGAGTAAGCCTCCGAGTGCCTACGCAAACCAACGCTGCAAAGTCCGTGCAAGAGAGGAGGGATGCCTCGTTAAGCGCGCCCACGTGGAGAGGGGACTCGAGGAGCCCAGGGGCGGGGGGCCCGAGGCCAGCGCTGCAGTGGGACGCGTCTCCCGAGGAAGGATTCGAAAACTTGGACGCGGGGGTGGGGAGACGCTGCGACAGGAAGTCGGCGGCGCCGGCTCCGGCGTGGCCGAGCGCCGGAGCGAGGAAGGGCTGGAGGACATCCAGCGAATACCGAGGAGTGGAATCGCTCCGCCGGACCAGCGCAGGGGGTGCTCCGGGCGGCGCTGGGGGAGGATATGAAGGCGGGGCCGGAGAGAGGGAGGGAAGAGCTGGTGAAGCTGGCGGAGCCAGTCCAGCACCTCAGGCGACCATAGGGGGAGCATCGGAGTAGGCGATGGGAGGAGAAACTCGGGGACTCGCGCACGGGGCCGGAGAGGGGAGGGGAGAGAAGGGGGGCGGCCGGCCTAGGCCGGCCAAGGGAGAAGAGCCAGACGCTCGGGAGGGAGGGGGACGAAGACCATGGAAGAAAATCTCGTCATATATATATATATATATATATATATATATATATATATATATATATATATATATATATATATATATATATATATATATATATATATAATGGATATATACATATAATAAATATACATATACATATATAAAAATACTAAATAAAATATATATATATATATATATATATATATATATATATATATATATATATATATATATATATATATATATATATTTTTTTTTTTATATATATTTATATATATATATATATATATATATATATATATATATATATATATATATATATATATATATATATATATATATATATATATATATACAGTATATGTACATATACATAACAGTATATATATAATAATATATATATACATAAATATGCATGTATACATATATATATATATATATATAAATACATATATATACATATATACATATAAATAATAAAATAAAAACATAAATAAAACAAAAACAAAACAAAACAGGGAAGGGGGGCTCGAACTCGGCCAGGGCAGGGGGTAGGGTTTTAGCGCGCTCGGGCTGGCCAGAGGGTCAGCCCGAGTCAGTTATTTAGGGAAGGGTTCGGGTTAGTTTTATGTTAGAATTCAGGTTAATGGGTTTTAACCCGATAGCCCAAACTTCGTGTCCTGACAGTTAAGGACACGAAGATACACGAGTCTCGTGTCCGGGTCATTCACGACGCGCACGACACGAGTTAGACGTGTCCAAACTTACCTACGCGTTGCTCGTGTCCTGGCGAGTCACATATGTTAAAACGAGACACAGAATCGACACGAAAGAGAGCTGACACGTACGTGTCCGGCAGGCTGGGGGTTGTGGAGGGTACTGGACGGCGGAGGAAGCGTCGTGGTCACGGCGCTGGGGTGGCGCTGCACTCGCCTTGGCGTGACGAACTCGGTAGTGGTGGTCGATGGTGGCGGAGGTAGCTGTAGAGGCGGTGCTAGGGGTCGTTGGAGTTAGGGTTTCGGTGGGGTCTCGTCGGGGAAGAAGGGGGGTCGTGGTGGTGTGCTAGGGTTAGGGTTTGGTCTGGAGGGTATTTATAGGGAGGAGGAGGTCGGTTTCAGGGCTGGGGCTGGCCAGGAAAAGCGGGGAAAGGTCGGTGGTCGTCAGTCGTCGGGGACAGCTGGTCGGGAGAACGTGGGGGGTGACTGGTAAATTACAGTAAGGTCCCCCAAATTTGATGTTTTGCAGAAAAGTCCTATGCCTAACAGTTTGCAAATATAATTTGCAAACTGTAATTAAAACAAATCATATAATTACAAACTGATATAAAAACAATTAAAACTATTATAAAGTGATATTAAAATAATTCAAATAATTACAAAATAATATATTTTGACTTAAAAATTATTTAAAAATTCTAGAAAAATTTCTAATAATTATATTAATTCATTTTAAATACATAAATGCCATTTAATATTATTAAAATATTATTTTGAAATCTAGGGGCTTACAAATCTTCCCTCCTTGAAAAATTTTGTCCTCGAAATTCACAAGGATAGAAAACTCTACAAACATTCTAATATAACAAACAATGCAAAGAATGACTAAGGCTTATTATTAAGACTAACCTCAAAGATATCAAGCGGGAACGGGTGGTTCCCTCGCAGATGTTGGGTCGAACAAGTAAGGATATCTCTCCCTCATGTTCGACTCCCTCTCCCAAGTAGATTCATCCGGAGAGTGACGGCTCCAAGCTACTCGTACTAAGGGTATAACTTTGTTCCTCAGCCTCTTTTCCCTCCTGTCTAATATCTCCACTGGCTGCTCAGTAACTGCAAGGCTCGGTCCGATCTCCAACTCTGAATGATCTAGCACATGGCTGGGGTTCGAAATATATCTCCTCAGCTGAGACACATGAAAGACATCGTGAACTCCTGCTAGGTTGGGTAGAAGTGCAATCCTGTAAGCTTCCTCTCCGATCCAGCCAAGTATCTCGAACGGCCCGATGTATCTGGGGCTCAACTTGCCTCATCGTCCGAACCGGATCGTCCCTCTAGTAGGTGATATCTTTACTAGCACCATATCTCCGTCGACGAACTCCATCGATCTGCGACTTGCATCGGTCCAGTGTTTCTGTCTGTCCTGAGCGACTCTGAGCCTATCTCTGATCATCCCGAACTTCTCTGCTGCATCCGTGATCATCTCTGGCCCAAGCATAACTCTGTCCCCAACATCATCCCAAAAGAGCGGTGTACGGCATTGTCATCCATATAGTGCCTCGAAAGGAGACATACCGATACTGGCTTGGTAGCTGTTGTTGTATGAAAACTCTACCAAGTGCAGATGGCACTCCCATGATCCGCCAAAGTCCAGCACACAGGTCCTCATCATGTCCTCTAGCGTCTGTATCGTACTCTCGGACTGCCCATCTGTCTGCGGGTGGTACGTCGTACTGAACTTGAGCCGACTGCCCAACTCCTCCTGCAAGCTCCTCCAGTAGTGGGACGTGAATCTGCTGTCTCGGTCCGACACGATGCTCACTGGTACTCCGTGCAAGCGAACTATCTGCTGTATGTATAGCTTCGCCAACTTCTCGGTGGAAAGCCCCACCTTGAAGGGTATGAAGTGCGCACACTTCGTCAGCCTGTCCACGATGACCCAAATGGCATCATTCCCTCCTTGGGAACGATGAAGCCCTGAGATGAAGTCCATCGTAATGTGTTTCCACTTTCACTCGGGAATGGATAATGGCTGCAATAGACCAGCTGGCCTCTGGCGCTCTGCCTTGACCTGCTGGCAAACTAGGCATCTCAAAATAAAATATGATACATCTCTCTTCATCCCGTGCCACCAAAGATGTTCTCGCAAGTCACGATACATCTTGTTGGCACTAGGGTGAATAGAATATCTCGATCGGTGTGCCTTCTGCAAGACTGTCTCTATCAGCTCTCCCTTCGGTACGTACAATCGGCTGCCATGCCTCAAGGATCTATCCTCTGCTACGGTGAAGTCATCCAGCAATCCAGCTAAAGCCTGCGAAGGCTCTCATCTGTATACTGTGCCTCCTTGATCTGCTCTATCAAACCTGATTGAATGTCAAGCGCCATCATCTGTATCACTGATCCTGGTCGAACTATCTCGATATCGAGGTTCTCCAGATCTTCCTGCAAATGTCGATCTATCATCAGATACCATGCCATCGGATGCCTGCTCAGCGCATCCGCCACCACATTTGCCTTCTCGGGATGATACTGTAAATCGATGTCGAAGTCCTTCATCAACTCCAACCATTGTCTTTTCCTCATGTTCAGCTCTTTCTGCGTGAACACATACTTCAAGCTCTTGTGGTCAGTAAAGATTTCCACACGCTCTCCGTATAAGTAATGTTTCCATAACTTGAGTGCAAAGATCAACGCAGCTAACTCTAGGTCATGGGTAGGATAGTTCCGCTCATGAGTCCGTAATTGCCTAGATGCATAAGCAATCACTTTTTCATGCTGCTGTAGGACACATCCTAGCCCCTTTCCCGAAGCATCGCTGTATATGGTGAAACCTCCAGACCCTGAAGGTAATGTCAGAATTGGAGCGGTCGTCAGCCTCCTCTTCAGCTCCTCAAATGCTGCCTGGCAGTCCTCTGACCAGATGTACTCTGCGTCCTTCCGCGTCAGTTTCGTCATGGGTTCAGCTATCCTAGCAAAGTCCTGGACGAACTTCCTATACTAGCCGGCTAAACCCAGAAAGCTCCTGATCTCTGAAACTGACGTCGGAGCCTTCCATGTCTCAACGGCAGCAATCTTCCTGGAATCCACCGAGATCCCCTCTTCAGTAACTACATGACCGAGAAACTCCACTCGGTCCAAAAAGAACTCATACTTCGACAATTTAGCAAACAACCTCTCCTGCCTCAGAATTCCTAAAACTGTCCGCAAGTGCTCTGCGTGCTCCTCCGGCGTCTTCGAGTATATCAGGATGTCGTCGATGAATACTACGATGAACTTATCCAGATACTGGTGAAATGTCTTATTCATCAAGTTCATAAAGACAGCTGGCGCATTTGTGAGACCAAATGGCATCACCAGAAACTCGTACTGCCCGTACTTCGTGTTGAACGCCGTCTTCTGGATGTCTACAGCCCTGACTTTCACCTGGTGGTACCCGGATCTCAAATCTATCCTGGAAAACACCTTTGCCCCACTCAACTGGTCGAATAAATCATCTATCCTGGGCAGAGGATATTTGTTCTTAATGGTGATGGTATTCAACGCGCGGTAGTCAATGCACAACCGAACTGTACCATCCTTCTTAGGCACAAAGAGCACTGGCTCTCCCCATGAAGAAATACTAGATCGAATGAAACCCTTTTTCAACAGGTCATCAATCTGCTCCTTCATCTCTACGACCTCCTTGGGGTTCACTCTATAGCAAGTCCGGGATACTGGTGATGAACCCGGTACTAAATCTATAGTGAACTCCACATCTCTGTCAGGCGGAAGTCTTGGAAGATCCTCTGGGAATACATCCATAAACTCTCTAATGATAGGGTGTGGCGGTGCTATCTCCCCAACTGTCGCACAACAGTTCGGCTCTAGGCTGATCTCGGGCCCTGTCATCCTGACACTGAATGGTGCAGTGCCTGGGGGACTTAACAGAATACTACCCTCATGACAGTCTATAGCTGCATGGGCATAGCTAAGCCAGTCCATCCCCAATATGATATCATACCCGGGGAGTGGTATCACAAAGAATCATCCCCTAAACTCTCTCCCAACTATAGTAATAGAGCATCTATAGATAGCTCTAATAGGCACTGGTCCACCTCTCGTCATTACTCTACTCATCTCCTCGGTAGGTGTAGCTACTAAGTGGTGTTTATGCATAAACTCTAATGACAGGAAGCTATGAGATGTACCGGAATCAAACAAGCATAGAACTAGAAAAGTATGTAAATAAACATGACCTGTGATGACGTCAGCCAAATAATCGGGCTCCGAAACCTGCTCCGGCTCCGGCTCAAGAGCTAGGCTATAAGCCTTCCCCTGGGGTCCCTTCTGCTGCTGCAGATATTGCCTAAACCTCTGCTGCTGAGTCGGAAGCGGCGGTCCTCTAGACGGTGGTCCGGCACCTGGTACTCTCGCTACTGAGCAGTCCCGAAGCTGATGGGTGGTAGACCCACAAGCTAAACACTGTTCCAACCTCTTCCTACAGATGAAAGCGTTGTGGCCTGGCCTTTTACAGAATGCACACAAAGCTCCCTTCTGCTGCTGTCGAGGTCCCGGGGCTCTAACTGGCGGGGTCGAATGATGTGGTACGGGAGGACGGTATGTCTGCTGGTGCGACGTCGGTGCTCTCGGCTGGAAATCTTGACGCTTGGAGGGTCCCTCAAGGTGTACAAAAGCCGACCTCTTGCAAGACAAAAGACGCTCCTCTATGCTCCGGGCTAACTCTAGGCTCTCGTAGTAGTCAGTCGTACCGTTCGCCACTATAAGAATGCCAATATCTGGAACTAGACCATGGCAAAACCTACGCATCATCTCCTCTGGGTCTGCAACTAGACTAGGAGCGAAACGGCTCAGGCGACTAAACTCCGTTGCATATTCGTCAACAGAACGGTTCCCCTGCTGGATGTTCTGGAATCGTAGTCCCATGGCTACCCTAGCGGTGGTCGAGAAGAATTTTTTCTTAAACTGGGTCTTGAACTGATCCCAAGTGGCCTTCCCTCTCGCGAATAGCGGCTCATTCCTGAACCAAACTCCTGCCAAGTCTATCAGCAGAAATCCCGCTGCCTCGACCTGGAGGTCATTCGGCAACCTAGCTCCAAGGAGCTTCCTCTCTACCGAGTCTAGCCAGTCATCTACTACTACTATGCCCTCAGTCCCTAAGAACTCATTGGGGTTCAGACCCATGAAGTCCTTGATTGACCCCGCTCTCTGTCGTGGCTCTACAGGTGGTGGGACCACGGTACGCTCCTCAGAACGCTCCATGCTCTGGCGGAGTAGGGTGGTCTGCTCCTGATGGGTCGTTAGGAACCCCTGGATCAGAGTAAGCAGTTGGTTCCCATCGAGTGTGACGGAAGCCTGGGTAGGTATAGTAATAGGTGGTGGTGGGAGTATCGGGTCCTGCTGGAACTGTGATGTGGAAGGTGGTGGAGGCATCTGGGTTGGTAGATTTGTGGAGTGGAGGAGTATGGTAGGTGGAGGTGGAGGTGTATCGATCAACTGGTCAACCGACTGGATAGGGAGTGTGCCATTCTCAGGTGTGACATACTGGGATGAGCGGGTGAGCACCATCTAAAATAAAAAAGACTTATAAGGACTCTTTAAAGTAAACAATCATGAACAGAAAATCTAATTGTAATCCTCTACATGTTCTAAGCGTCATTCCATGTTGTCTAATTACCTTAAGTTCCTAATTACAGGCAAGCTTGGTACAATGACGTAACCAAACAATTTAGTCAGGACCTGCATGGACCACCACTAAAAACATGTCACGATCCGCTACCCAAATTGTTGGGCCGGGCCGAGTCATGTCCAGCCTACGCTTGAGATAAAGCGTAGTAAGCTGTTCTAAAGATAACAAGATAAGACTAAGTGTGCTAACAGTTCTATATGTAATAAAGAGTCATAAATGTTCCAAACCTCAAAAGTCATCTCGTATAATAGTAAGTCTAAGTACAAGTCCAAAATGTAAAGCTGGATACAGGTCCAGACACAAAATACATAGTCTAACAATATGACTACTCTCGGAACT
>JANAVB010016599.1:4436083-4653818 GCA_029216955.1 Iris pallida
AATTTCTCATTGAAGTGTGCTTCTGTGCATGCTTATTTGTGTGTGTGTAAAAATATGTACATTTATGATATTTACATATTACTAAATTTCTTCTTAGTATTTTGTGCCTGTATACATATTCACGAGTAAATTGGATTCAATTTTTGTTCATCCATTAAAACTTGTGTGGATGTTCACCATTCCATTTAAGAGTCGTCACGTGAGAAACTAGTGGTCAAAACTTGTGTGGATATTCATTATCCTACTCTTGCATATAAACTTGTGTGAAAAAAATCTCTCAACAATGTCCGGGTCAGTACAATCTTAGATTTCTTGTAAATTGTATTGAAACCACCTATTTTCCGGAAGTAGTAACTGCATCACATTCTTTAACCCGCAAAAGACCCTCTCCCTGCTTTCTTTCCTCTTAAAATTATATGTTACCTTTTTTTAAGGCTAATTATAAGGGCACTTCACTTCTTACTCAGGTCTAGTCTAGCTTAGAGGAGAAATTACTCAGGATAATCCATTTTTTTTACTGAGGACTATCACCTCACACACTCACCCACCCAAAACCCAATTTTTCAAATTCATTTGAAGTTCACTCTCTCTTCTCAAACCCTCACTTTTTCTTCTCCACCACCTCTATCTACTCCATCTTCACCCAAACCCTAGATTCCTTCCCAATCTTGTTCCCAATTTTAGAGATGGCACACAAAGGCTCCTCACAAACAAGGTACAAACCCTAATGCTTATTGTATTCGGTTGATATTATTTGGAAATAAAATTGGAAGAAATTATTCTTAATCTTAGGACTGTTAAAATATTTTAGAAAAAAAAAATTGTATGGAGAAGGAGTTTAGGACTGTCAAAAATTATTGTATATAAAACAAAAATTGTTGGGAATCGGATACGCTCTCCTGCGCTCTGATACCGTGTCTGAGACGTTGCCGCAGCGAAAATTTAGGCCAACCCACCAGAAATAACCAACCCCTGTCTAACGGACACCAAGCACAGATAAAGACAAGTATATGGCGGTGACTACGTCACCTGGACAAATTCCAATCTCTATAACTCAGATGAAATTACAAGATTGATAAAAACTAATGTTGAACCCTTTGCTCTAATTCAACCCCCTCACCACATTCAAGAAGAAAAGAAAGATTACAATTGAAATCGCTCACCAACCCGTAGAAATCTCCCTAACCGAAGTTGACGACCCCTCGATTAGATCTCTTATTCCTTCTGTCTTGGATGTCAAAGTCTTAAGAGCAAAGTGCAAAATTTTCTCTTAGATTTCCTGTGGACGAGCACCTTGAATCTTCACTTTTTGTGCTGTGCTTTGTGCCTCCACCCTCACCCCATATATATAGGATGAGAAAAACCTATTTTAGGTTATAATAGAATTTCTTAAATAGAAAGCCCTCAAATAAGAATCCTACTACACCTAAAATAGTCCATCAACATCCTATTTTAGATTATAATAAGATCTCTTAAATAGGAAACCCTAAAATAAGAATCCTATTATATCTAAAATAATCCAGCACTAATTATGGATATCCAAATCAAATTAAATCAAACATTTAATCAGATTTGGACTCCATAAATATGTTATTACCAACTCCAAACTGGACTCCAACAATCTCCCCCTCCAGTCTAATAAGAGGGTGTTGACCCCATGGCTCCTCAACTGGACTCCATACCTGTCGTCATGCGACAGAGTTCCTGCTCCCCTATGCCACTGATCTTCGATCCTCTGAGCTGCTTTGCATCTTCCTTCGTCTCCAGCTCCTCGACCGTCACGTCGACGCTAGCTGCCATGCATAGTACCTCTTGCACTACTAGGATCCTGCCGATATCAATAACACGATCAAGATCAAAGTCCCTGACGATCAGCCTATCATGCCCCGATTCCGTAGAATCGATAGTCGTCCCCCGGACGTGATGCCGTACGAAGCTAAGTTGCGATCGCACAAGGCGTAGTCATAAGGTTATCCGAAACACGATATCAAGTTAGAGTACGCAGAGAAATTAATTGACACATTTGAAATAGAAGTAGACTTTTCAATGATAATAAAACTTTATTTACATTGACTCCATTACAATCATTGTCGCGCGGGCTACAACATGACTCGACTTACAAAATGAACGCCGATGAGATAGTCGTTCCATACATTACATCCCTTTTTACAAGCAAAAACTATTACACTTTCCACCTATTATCGAAGGAAGTCGAGCCTCCATTTGTCTTCTTTTGTACTGAGTGTGGAGTCTTCAAAAGGATTTCCGAAACAAGCCTTCAACACGCGGACGAGGCTTCAAAAGGGTTCACGTCGCCTTGAGCTTTAAGTGGCACGCCCTTCGTGGTTTGGGGTACCTGCGTGGAGAGCGAGGATCAGTACATTACACTTTGTACTGGTGTGTGGCTATTTAAGTTCTACGCTCTCATTTGGTTGAAGAGTTTATATGACTTAGCTTGTGAATGTTTCTAACCATTCTAATAAATTTCAAACAAGCATATGACAAGCATAATGTGAAAATACGTTAGAGTTTACCCATGGCGGGCCGTGCCGCGCCTTATGAGACTTACCATGTTATTCCCTGTCAATTGTTATCATTTATATACCAAGTGCAATATTACGTGTGATTGGTCACTGACATGACAAGCCATCCTGGACTATAGCTTTGTTAGTCGGGGCCCTTGTAGCGCAAGTAGCGAGCCCCGCTGCAAGTCCCCGCTTAACCCGTGCTATCACCCAGCACAGCTATACCGTGTTTCCTCCTAGGCCGAGTCGGTCCCGTGGCCCCGGGATGTCGCTCGAGGAAACTCTCTCCTTGTCGACAAGTTGTCCAATGACCGAGTTAAGACAATATTCAGTTATTAAGGTATAGCCTACATTCTCTTTGAAAACTTGATCATTTTACCGTGTCCGTGCCTTTGCATACATTTTTTCATTCGCAACAACACTATCGATTTACCTAAGAAGGGGTCGAGAAGAGAAGGGTCAGCCACTCACCTTGAGTTTACTTCAGGCGAGAGAAGTTGGTCGCGCTAGACGTCGCCTACGCGATTACCTGAAATTACACAAGCAACCGATTAGAACACTGCATTATTCAAGAAGTTTGATAGGAAATGCGAGTTCGAAATGTAAGCCATGAAAACCATCGAAAACATTCACGAAAACGCATTCAGAAAACAAAGCCAAAACCAACGCAAGCGGCGTGAAAAGCAGAGCAACGGGAGGTCTCTTCCAACTCAGCCGTAGAGTCAATCCTTGAGGCGCAACCCGCTGAATATGGGACTTGGTTCCGAAGAAGCCATTCCATAACGGGGAATGGATCTTAATTCAACCGTTTTCGTTCGATCGATTCGATCGATCCCGACCTATCGGTCCCGACTGAATCGATAGCGACAGTGTTTCTTTCTCGCGCACCCCGTAGACGGAGAACGGGGCACGATGTAGGGACGGAGTACTACACCATTACCAACTAAGAAAAAGTTTTGTCCTCGAAACTTAAGAATAGAATCCTACCTCTACGAGAACAATGAAGGGAACTTTTCCTTCATTTCTGACTCAAGCTCCCACGTCGACTCTTCGACCGAATGGTTTCTCCAGAGGATGCGGACGAGAGGAATAGCACGGTTGCGGAGAAGTTTATCCTTGCGCTCCAAGATTTGCACTGGCTCTTCGACATATGACAAGTCCGCCTTCAGGTCCAGCTTACCCAAATCCACCACATGGCTCGGATCGTGCACGTACTTCCGCAATTGTGAGACGTAGAAGACGTCGTGTACCTCTGACAATGCAGGCGGCAAGGTGATTTGGTAAGCTACCGGGACGACTCGCTTCAATATCTCGAACGGACCAACAAATCTTGGGCTCAATTTTCCCTTCGTACCGAACCTGGAAACTCCACGCATGGGCGCTACTTTCAGGAATACATGGTCGTCTTCCGAGAACTCGAGGGGACGTCGGTGCGTGTCGGCATAGCTCTTCTGCCGGCTTTGTACTATCTTCAATCTCTCCCGTATCAACTTGACCTTCTGCACAGTCTGCTCCACCAGCTCCGGACCAAGTATCTGCCGTTCTCCGACTTCATTTCAGCAAATGGGCGATCTGCACTTCCGGCCGTACGAAGCTTCATACGGTGCCATTTGGATGCTGGACTGATAGCTGTTGTTGTATGTAAACTCGTCCAGCGGTAGATGAACGTCCCAACTTGACTTCAAGTCGATCGCACAGAGTCGTAACATGTCTTCGAGAATTTGGTTCACCCGCTCTGTTTGGCCGTCAGTCTGAGGATGATAAGCTGAGCTAAACTTCAACTTGGTCCCCAACGCTGAATGAAGACTACTCCAGAAGCGCGCTACGAACCGTCCATCTCGATCCGAGATGATAGATACTGGGACCCCCGTGCAGCCGAACTATTTCATCAAGATATATCTGAGCAAGGCGGTCGACGCTCCAAGTAACTTTGATGGCGATGAAGTGCGCTAACTTCGTTAGTCGATCGACGATGACCTAGACGGCGTCTTTCCCCCGTGACGTCCTTGGCAAGCCAACAACGAAGTCCATAGTGACATGATCCCATTTCCACTCTGGAATGACAAGGTTCTGCATCTCCCCATCCGGTCGCTGGTGCTCGGCTTTGACTTGCTGACAGGCCATACACTTTGACACAAAGAGCGCTACGTCCCTCTTTATGCCGTGCCACCAAAAGACAACGCGGAGGTCCTTATACATCTTGGTGCTACCAGGATGCAAAAAATATTTTGCATAATGTGCCTCCGATATTATCTTCTTTCTAAGTTCTGCGTCATCCGGAACGCATAGCCGTCCCTTCACTCACAACACTCCCGACTCGTCCTCTACAAAGCCGGACACTTTCCCTATCGATATCAGCTTTTGTATCTTCTCCAGGTATGGGTCGTCCTTCTGAGCAGACTTGATCCTCTCCAGTAGGCTCGGTTCCACCCGCAGTTGTGACAGTTTCACGTCTCTAAAACGAACTCGGAGTTCAATGCCCATTCCTTCCAAGTCGCACAGCAGTCGATCGTTGATGCATAACGAAGCTAAGTACTTTCGGCTCAGCGCATCCGCTACAACATTTCCCTTGCCCGGCGTGTAGTCGATTGATAAGTCATAGTCTTTGATCAGTTCGAGCCATCGCCTCTGTCGCAAATTCAGTTCTTTCTGGGTGAAGAGATACTTGAGGCTTTTGTGGTCCGTATAAATCCTGCACGCCACGCCATAGAGATAGTGACGCCACAGCTTCAATGCAAACACAATCGCCGCTAGTTTTAGGTCGTGCGTGGGGTAGTTCTTCTCGTACAGCTTCAACTGCCGGAAAGCAAAAGATATCACCTTATCCCACTGCATGAGCACACACCCCAAGCCCTGGCCAGAAGTATCGCTGAAGATTTGAAATCCCTCCGTCCCTTCAGGAAGAGCAAGTATCGAAGCCGAAATGAGCCGTTGTTTGAGCTCCTGGAAGGAAGCTTCACAGGCGTCTAACCACTTGAATGCGACTCCTTTCTGGGTGAGGCGAGTCAATGGCGATGCAATCTTTGCGAAGTCCTTCACGAAGCGTCGGTAGTATCCCGCCAAGCCTAGGAAGCTTCAAATTTTGCTAACTGATGCAGGCCGTTTCCAATCAGCAACTGTCTCGACTTTCTTCGGATCGACTGCGATGCCCGCGGCGGAGATGATGTGCCCAAAGAATGAGACGATGTTCAGCCAGAATTCGCACTTGCTCATCTTTGCATACAATTGATTCTCTCGAAGGGTTTGGAATACCGTCCGCAGGTGCTCTGCATGTTGCGCTCGATCCTTCGAGTAGACGAGGATGTCGTCGATGAAGACTACTACGAATTTGTCAACGAACGGACGGAACACCCGATTCATTAGATCCATGAAGACGGCAGGGTCGTTTGTCAAACCGAGCGGTATTACCAAGAACTCGTAGTGGCCATAACGAGTGCGAAAGCCAGACGTCGGCACGTCATCTGGCTTGACTTTGAGTTGGTGATAACCCGATCGCAGATCAATCTTCGAAAACACCATTGCACCTTGGAGTTGGTCGAACAAGTCGTCGATGCGGGGCAGGGGGTATTTGTTCCGGACGGAGGCCTTATTCAATTCCCGATAGTCGATGCAGAGCCGCATCGATCCATCCTTCTTTTTCACAAATAGCACGGGCGCATCCCACGGCAAGACACTCGGACGGATAAACCCTTTATCGAGCAATTCATGTAGTTGTGCCTTCAGTTCTTTCAATTCTGTAGGGGCTATTCTGTACGAAGCTTTCTAGATCGGCCGGGTGTCAAGAAATGTATCGATAGTGAACTCTATTTCTCGAACGGGCGGCATGCCGGGTAGCTCGTCCGGGAACACGTCTGGGAATTCTACCACAACGTCGGTCTGACCCGCGTTTGTACCATCCTGTCTCATGTCACGAACGGACGCCAAGTAGCCTTCGCATCCGGAATGAAGCAGCTTCCGCACAGAAATCACCGAGATCACTGTCACGACCCGTACCCTGTATAGGGGCACGAGAAGTGGGTACACCCAGCCTATGCCGCAGTGTCGGCGGTAGTAAGCTATCCTAGGTTGCTAACTAATCTCATGCAATGTATATAATGTACTTGTCCAGATGTCAGCTCCGAATGGAGGACAAGTAAGGGATAGGATATACTCAATCACAGTCTAAAATACGATAAGATAACACAGAAGTTATACCTAAGGAATTAAAGACAACAACAACTAACTACTAAAATAATACAACAATGTCTCAAACCAACTTAATACAAACTCAATAACTTAACTTTAATACAACAAGTCAAAACATGAAAGCTAAAGTAGTCTACTAGCTAATCTCCTGAATCACTCCTGAGAGTCGGGACCAAAGGTAGCTAATCCCTCGTCAGGTCCATGGTAAGTAGGGCATGTGTCCTCAGGATTATCATCTGTAATATTTTTAACAGGTCCAATCAGGACAGGAACGAGTACAACTCATCTAGAAAATCCAAGTAAATGACAAAGAACTATAAAGCAGTTGTAGACAGTTTTATTGATGAGCATGACAGTTTTATACAGGTAATGATGGCATAGAGAATCAGTAAGATACAAGAAAAGAAAGGTAACTAAAACGAGAGAAGAATCATGGCAATAAAGACTGTAATAAAAGCTAACTGAACTAGAATAACATGTATGAGTCCAGACAGTACGATATAAGTCTAATATAATCCCAGTGTGAGTCCAGTCCATATAATCCGATACCAGATGATTTTCGGTACAAGATGAGTCCAACAGTGATCAATGAATCCAGGGTGAGTCCAACTATGATCTAACAGTGTGTTTTAAAATACCGAGGTCGATATGTAAACGGCTGTAGGTATCAGGCACATCTCTCACTGATCATGCAAGAGATGGCTATGCTTCCGGTAGATTCCAGTGGGAGATTCCGGATTTGGGGTATGTCTACATGTCTTACTCAATATTTCTCCGCCCAACAAGTGAATCCAAATCGATAAAAGAATCGAGATGAGTCTGGCCAATACATGATGATTCCAGAAATGATTCCGGAATGATTCCAATGACTCCAGTAATAGAGGCCAGCAAGTAAGGTATGTGTCGATACATGAATCCAGAAATATCCATACGTATTGATACAGAGAATCACATAGAACTAACTAGAACTGAATACAGTAATTGACAAATAAATGAGAGAACTATCAGAGAATGTACTCGCCTGATACTCTGAAAAGAGTAGTGTAATATCAGATGTCTGTACCAGGGTCACAATGTCCTAAAATAGAGCAATACAGTTACGACATGTCTAATATGAAGGTAAATATAAGATACGATAAAATCTACATGATTTCTAAGCCAATCTAGGTCAAAGTCAAACTTGGTCAACTCTTCAATCAAACTAAGTCAAATTAAGTCATACTAGGTCACAAGAAGTTAAACTAAGTCATATAAGGTCAAACAAGGTTAAACAAGTCTAATCTAGGTTAAAGTCAACTCTTGGTCAAACATTCTAGCCAAACTAGTCAAGATATCTAGGGTTTAGCCAATAATGGTCAAACTAGGTCAAAGTCTAGACTAACTAAGATTTTGGTCAAACATAGACTAGTCAACAAGGTAATTAGGTCAATGGTCAACTATCTAAGTCAAACTCTATAAGGCTAACTCAAAACCAAACATAGGCTAACATGTCTTAGGATACCTAAGATACTATACCACAATGTTAAGGTATAACCAATTATCTATACAAAGTATATCACACATAAATACATATATATAATACCAACATTAATCCTATAATCAAGCTAATCCCATACTCCAACTCAAGTCATGACTCAACTCTAAGTATTCCACTTAATCCCATACATATCTTAATTGACATGTAACTATCCATATAACCATATGGTCAAACATAAATCAATTAGTTATGGTTTAGTCAAACTTTAGTCAACTAGTCCTTCTATGTTCATCTAAGCCATCTCTAGGTCAATTAGGTCATGGTTGACCTATAGTTGACTTTGGTCAACAATGGTCAATTATCTAGTCAAACTAGGTCTACTAATCAAGTTAGGTCAAACATGGTCAGACTAGTTAAACTAGTCATTTTAGGTTAATCCTAGTCAATTCTAGGTTAATTAGGTCAAGTTTGACCTAAGGTTGACTTTGGTCAACTCTAGTCAAACAAGGGTCAACTAGTTAGGTCATGGGTCATTAGGTCAATTAGGGTTAGCCCCTAATGGCCATAGGCTAATGTCTATAACCCATAGGCCAGTAACTTATAGGTTCTATGTAAACCTATATCTAAAAAGTATAGTATCACATACTATATATATATATATATATATATATATATATATATATATATATATATATATATATATATATATATATATATATACAAATATATCAAAATATATATATACTAATATATACCATAAATATATATCTACATAACCTATATATATATATTTGATATATTTGTATATATATATATATATATATATATATATATATATATATATATATATATATATATATATATATATATATATATATATTTTATATATATATATATATAAATATATATATATATATATATATATATATATATATATATATATATATATATATATATATATATCTATATATCTATATATATATATATACAACCTAATATATACATATATATATATATATAGAGAGAGAGAGAGAGATAGAGAGTGAACAAGAGAGACAGAGAGAGAGAGATATGGAGTGTGTGTGTGGGCTGTGTTCTCTGATTTCTGGAACCACACACACACACACAATACATACATAAATATATACACACACCCACACATACCTATACATACACATATATACACTCACATACACATACACCATATACCCCACACACTCATATACATATATACATATATATACAATATATACACACAATTTTACATATATTTATACATAAAAATCAGTTTGAAATGGATTACAAAATCCGGGAAAAATACCAATATCTGAACTCCAGTGCACTGTGCACTCGATCAATGGGTAAACCCAAATCCGAGTCAAAAATGACCTAAGACCCGAAACCTAAGGTTGGTAATCGTGTCCCACAGTGTCCCCTAGCATCTAGGGTGCCTGACACAAAGTCTAGACACGACACGATGTGTCCAACCCTCTAAAAACCTAAAGAGGTAAACACTGACACACACACGCAAACACTGCGTCGTGCACGTGTGCACCTAGCTCTAGGACACGACACACGCACACACGTGTCTCGTGCTCGTGCAAGAAGGTGCGCCTGGGGGTTGTGCACGTGTCCAAGTGCCTGCCCGTGTCCACGTCACTCCAGGACACGACACGAGGTCCGTATCAGTCGAGAAAACTCGACTGATACACACTGCTACGTGCAGCATCGTGCAGTGAGTCGAGTGGCTCGTGGACACGACACGAGCCACGTGGGGCCTCGTGGTCACGTCCACGTGTAGCCCACGTGTTGGGCTACACACTCGTGTCAACACGAGGTGTCCACAACGTGTCTAGAGTCGACACGACTCGCGTGTCAGTGAGGAAAAATATATTCGTGCAGTACAGTGCATGACCCGTGCGAATGCGTTTCCGTGTCCGACACGACTCGAGAAGTTGTGAGACTCGAGGGGGAGCCTGTCAGAGGTTGCCCCCACCTCTGTGCCAAGTGGCACGTGTCCACGTGTCCAATTTATGGAGAAAACGGTGTCGGGTAGCAGGGGACAGTGCACTGTGTGTGCACAGCGTATTCGTGTCCATTTTGGACACGGACACGACACGATAACGTGCTCAGTCCTAGGGTTTCGTGTCTAGCATGCTAAGGGCTACCCAAATGTGTAATTTGTTTTGGAAAACAACAACTTTTATTCCTAAGTGGCATTTCACCAAACACTGTAATTAAAACACAGATACGTGTCCGATACGGACACCAAACCAAACCTATTTCCTACCAAACTTGACCCACAGCTAGGGTATACCTATATGCATGCAACCATGAAGATAAAACACAATATTAACAAGGTTTGGGGATATTTACCTATTGAGTGAAAACTCAAGAAAACACCAAGGTAGGGGGGGTGTCCTCTTCAAATAATGATGCCCAAAATGCTATGCAACCTAGCTAGCTAGCTCCCCTTAGCACCATCAATGGTAGGGGATCCCAATGCAAGAAACTAGGCTCAATTGGAGCTAAATTGGTTAAGTGGTGAGATTTTGAAGTTGTAGGAAAAACTAGGTTTTTAAGGGGTAATGAAATGAGGCATGAATGAAGGGGGGGTTGTGATTATATAGAGGGGGTAGGGTTGGGCTGCCATGGGAAGGGTAGGGGTAGATATTAGGGTTCCTTTCCACCTAGCAAACTTAGCCCTTAAGGTTTTGACTAAGGGGATAGATATTTAGGTTTCTAAAATATCTAAAAGTAACATATCTAGATATTATCTAACTAGATATTTATACATAAAGCTAACATCCTCTACTTAGTCTTCTAGGTTAGTTGCTAACCTCTAGATTAGTGCTAAACTAGGTTAGGAGCCAACAGGACACTTAACAACTAATTAAATAATAATAAATTACATAAATCCAAATAAATTCTAATAAATTACCAAAATACCCTTTTGACTAAAAAGTGGTAATTTGATATCCTAATCACATGGTTAGGCTCATATGGTCATAGTTAGTCTCTAAGTCATATAATCTCTAGGGTTACATTAGGGTTACACTAGTAGTTAACCAAAGTCATAAGCCATGACTTAGAAAATAGTTTTAAACTATCTAAAAATCACCAAAATTCATAACATGACTAAATCACCATTATTTAATAATAAAAATAATAAATTTTCAAAATATCCCATTTCAAAAAACTGGGTGTTAGAATCACCATGCAAGTCGGCGATGCTTCGACACACGAATAGCAGAATTCGGACACTCCAGGTATACGGAAGGTGACCCTCTTTTCTGCACAGTCGATGGTGGCGTTGCAAGGACCGAGCCAATCCATGCCCAGTATGATGTCAAAGTCCTTCATATCTAGAACTATCGCATCAAGACCGATCTTTTGACCCCCAATACATATGGTTCCTCCCCCGCAAGCTAAGTTTATGAGTAGTGGCACGTCCGAAGGCATACTTACACTAAGATCGAGGTCTAACGACATTACAGAAAATTTGTGCTCGGCGGCGAAGTCCGCCGATATGAAGGTATGCGAAGGGCCTGAATCAAATAACACATGAGCAGGTACATTATTGAAATTCAATATACCTGTCACCACTGTGTCGGAAGCGAACACCTCGTCTCGAGTCAGGGCGAAGACGTGCCCTTGAGCATTCGGACGTCGGGCTTGGTTGTTAGGTTGAGTGGGCTGAGGAGGTCGGGGCGCCTGTCCTCGGTTCTCTTGACGGTGTTGTTGTTGTGGTACATTAGGATGATTTGGTTTTCGAGCCGGGCAATCTCGAAATTGGTGCCCCCTTTGTCCGCAAAAGAAATATCCTCCCTCGTGAACAGAACAGTCATTGGCATGGTGGCCGATGTTGTGACATTTGGTACAAGGAAACGGAGGGGTTCGCCCCTGTTGCCGCCATGGTTTGGGCGCTTTGATGTGTAGTTGTTGCCTTCCGTATAGCTAGGACGTTTGTGATTGGAGTGGCGCACAACGTCGGCAGCAACAGAAGGATGCAGGCTCTCAAGGCGGAGAGCGTGATTCAGAGCCTCGCCCGTGGTCTTGTACTCCGGGACCCCGACATGCACACCGATAGAGTGTCGCAGACCCACTTCGAACCATCGCACATGGCACTCCTCTGTAGGAAGAAATGCACCAGCAAATTTGGACAACTTGTTGAATTCTGCGGCATACTGTTCTACTGTCCGGTTCCCTTGCTTCAACTGCATGAACTCATTTTCCTTCGTTTGATGAACGGCTGACGGAAGGTACTCGACTTCAAAAGCCTTGCAGAACGTGGCTCAAGAGATCGGCGCTGTGTTGTTGTCGCGTCGGATTGCTCGCTTGTGCATGGCCCACCAGTCGCGCACGTTCTACCGTAGCTGAAGTTGTGTGCAGGCAACTTGCTTTGATTCTTCAATGCCGAGGAGCTCGAAGTGATCTTCCAGCTCTTCCAACCAGTCGATTGCCATAGAAGGGCCTTCGGTGCCGCTGAAGGAAGTGCGGCACACTTTCTTGAAATCTGACACTTCAAAGTTGTACTTTTTCGGTGCCGTCGGTTGACGCTCGGGCTCCTACGTGTCGACTTCAATGGGTTGGACCGTCGGTACGGTGGCAGTAGGTGCGGTGACGGTAGGCACAGTCGCAAAATTTTTGTTGCCCACAATTGTCTGGACGATCTGCTGCAGAGTATCCAGCTATTTTTGTTGAAGTTTAGCTTGTGCGTCGAAGCGAGCTTCGAACTGGGCCTGTCGTGCCTCTGTCTGTTGATGTCGGGTCTCGGACTGGTTCCAATGCGCCTCCATCATGCGCAGCATCCTTTCGATGGTACTGTTAGAAGGTCCGGTCCGCGAACGATACGAACTACTAGAGCCGCTAGAAGCGCTCTGCTCTTGCTCGGCGGTGGGTTCCGGCACTTCTGCAATACGAAGGCAAACGCATCAGTCACAAATTATTACGGACTCATTGTATGGAACAACTTATCTCATCGATGCGAGGTCAAAGGTTTGAAACTCTAGACGCAAGGCCAAGGATGTAAAGCCGTGCTCTGATACCATTATGTCATGCCCCGATTCCGTAGAATCGATAGTCGTCCCCCGGACGTGATGCCGTACGAACCTAAGTTACGATCGCACAAGGCGTAGTCATAAGGTTATCTGAAACACAACATCAAGTTAGAGTATGCAGAGAAATTGATTGACACATTTGAAATAGAAGTAGACTTTTCATTGATAATAAAACTTCATTTACATTGACTCCATTACAATCATTGTCGTGCGGGCTACAACATGACTCGACTTATAAAATGAACGCCGATGAGATAGTCGTTCCATAAATTACATCCCTTTTTACAAGCAAAAACTATTACACTTTCCACCTGCTATCGAAGGAAGTCGAGTCGCCATTTGTCTTCTTTTGTACTGAGTGCGGAGTCTTCAAAAGGATTTCTGAAACAAGCCTTCAACACGCGGACGAGGCTTCAAAAGGGTTCACGTCGCCTTGAGCTTTAAGTGGCACACCCTTCGTGGTTCGGGGTACCTGCATGGAGAGTGAGGATCAGTACATTATACTTTGTACTGGTGCGTGGCTATTTGAGTTCCACGCTCTCATTTGGTTGAAGAGTTTATATGACTTAGCTTGTGAATGTTTCTAACCATCCTAATGAATTTCAAACAAGCATATGACAAGCATAATGTGAAAATACGTTAGAGTTTACCCACGGCGGGCCGCGCCGCGCCTTATGAGACTTACCATGTTCTTTCCTGTCAATTGTTATCATTTACATACCAAGTGCAATATTACGTGTGATTGGTCACTGACATGACAAGCCATCCTGGACTATAGCTTTGTTAGTCGGGGCCCTTGCAGCGCAAGTAGCGAGCCCCGCTGCAAGTCCCCGCTTAACCCGTGCTATCACCCAGCACAGCTATACCGTGTTTCCTCCTAAACCGAGTCGGTCTCATGGCCCCGGATTGTCGTTCGAGGAAACTCTCTCCTTGTCGAAAAGTTGTCCAATGATCGAGTTAAGACAATATTTAGTTATTAAGGTATTGCCTACATTCTCTTTAAAAACTTGATCATTTTACCGTGTCCGTGCCCTTGCATTCATTCTTTCATTCACAATAACACTATCGATTTACCTAAGAAGGGGTCGAGAAGAGAAGGGTCATCCACTCACCTTGAGTTTACTTCAGGCGAGAGAAGTTGGTCGCGCTAGACATCGCCTACGCGATTACCTAAAATCGCACAAGCAACCGATTAGAACACTGCATTATTCAAGAAGTTCGATAGGAAATGCGAGTTCGAAATGCAAGCCATGAAAACCATTGAAAACATTCACGAAAATGCATTCAGAAAACAAAGCCAAAACCAACGCAAGCGGCGTGAAAAGCAGAGCAACGGGAGGTCTCTCCCGACTCAGCCGCAGAGTCAATCCTTGAGGCGCAACCCGCTGAATATGGGACTTGGTTCCGAAGAAGCCATTCCATAACGGGGATTGGATCTTAATTCAACCGTTCCCATTCGATCGATTCGATCGATCCCGACCTATCAGTCCGACTGAATCGATAGCGACAGTGTTCCTTTCTCGCGCACCCCGTAGACGGAGAACGGGACACGATGTAGGGACGGGGCACTACAGCCTCACCGTAAGTCTCGGCTGCCTGTCCCCGACTTCTGTCTTCCACCGGAAAGTGTTAACATTCCGACGAGCTTCTTCATCCTTGGCTGGCCCAACCAAGCAGACGGTACGGTCCTCCTGAGATTCGAACTCCTGAACCTGCTCACCTTCGTGTCTGAACTTGAAGCTCCCCCATACACATGCGTCCTCGAGCAGAACAACACGCACTGTGCATGCCATCGATGACCCACAGCTCCCCCTGAACTGTGTGAATGATGATGCTCCCGCCTCAGATTGAGTTTGCTGCAAACCTTGATCTCCTTCCTGGCTTCGAACTGCTGAAACCAATGTCGCTCTGTGAAGCTTTGGCAAACCACCCGTCGCCAAAATCGGATCCGTAGAGCAACCCCCACCTGGAGATCGACCAGCTGTCATGGGACCGACAGACTGACCCTCAATCTTTGACTCACCACCATCCGTCGCTTTGTCTCGACAAACCGAATCTTCTGTATCCTTCAAAGCACCTAGAAGCCTCTCCTCGGCAAGTTCTCTACGAACCACCACTACAAGAAAATGTAGTATTTACGGCGCGCAATTTACGGCGCGCGGTAGCTGCGCGTTGTAAATGATACCCTTTTACAGCGTACAAATATGTGTGCCGTAAAAGAGTTATTTTTTGTCTTTTTTATGGCGTGTTTGACATGCACGCCGTAATTGAAGACTCATTTACGGCATGTATTTTTGTGTGTTGTAATTGGAGACTCATTTACAGCATGTATTTTTGTGCGTTGTAATTGAAGACTCATTTACGGCATGCATTTTTGCGTGTTGTAATTGAAGACTCATTTATGGCATGCATTTTTGTGCGTTGTAATTAAAGACTCATTTACGGCATGCATTTTTGTGTGTTGTAAATGAAGACTCATTTACGGCATGCATTTTTGCGAGTTGTAAATTATTGTAATTGTTAAAGTATATAAAAAAAATAACTTATTTAATCTATATATTTTGGCACTAAATTTTAATCTAAGATTAAAATTAAGAATAAGTTATTTTGGCACTATGTTAATATTAAAAATAACTTATTTAATCTATATATTTATGTTAATTTTTAATATTAATTGTTAAAGATTAAAATTAAAATTAAAATTAAAGTTAAAACTAAATTAAAATTTATCAATCCATATTTTAAAAATAAAAAATGATTAGATGTGTATTATTTTTAATATAGCAATAAGTTTTTTTTAATTAATGTGAGATTTAAATTTTGAAACAAAAATAAAAAAATAAAATGGTAATTAAGCGAAACAAAAAATAGAATTGTTCATAACTTTAATTTAAATTTAATTTCAAATAGAAATATTAATATTAATGTTGACTAGACCCATTGACGGCATGCACGTGCACGTTGTGAAATATAATTTTCTCCATTTAAAATTTTCAGATTCCCGCACAAATTTTACACGCATTTTTTTATTTCCCTCCTATGTTTTCATTTCCCTCCTATGTGTTTTTATTTAAAACTATGTTTTCATTTCCCTCCTATGTGTTTTTATTTGAGTGTTGTAAATAATTATAATTGTTTATTAAAAATATAGTTTCCCTCTCAAATATTTCAGGTAAAAAATAAAAATAAAAATAAAAATAAAATAAAAATAAAAAGAACAAAATATGATAAAGCAACAACAAAAATCTTTTTAAAAAAAACAAGAAAAAACAAAAAAAAACAATAAAAACTAAAATAACAAAATAACAAAATAACAAAAAAAAAGCAAAATAACAAAATAGAAAAATAACAAAATACAAAAAAAACAAAAACAAAAACAAAAAAACAAAAAAACAAAAAAACAAAAAAAACAAAAAACAAAAAAAAAAGTCAAAAAAAAGCAACAATAAAACAAAAAACGAAAAAAACAAAAACAAAAACAAAAACAAAAATCATTCTTAAAAAATGAAAAAAAAGGAAAACTATTTAATTTTTTCTAAACAAATGAAAACAAGAATAAAAAACTAAAAAACCAAAACAATAAATAATAAATAAATAAGAATTTTAAAATATATATAGTATAAAAAAATTATATTCTTAAGGGATATAATGATAATATTTTGAGGATAAATTATTTATTGGAATATGTCATTGGAATATGTCCAATTTTTTGAAAACAAATCTTTATGTTTTCACTCAAGCTTTCATTTCCCTCTATATACTTTTCATTCAAATTTTTCTTTTCCTCTTATAAATTCAAATTTTCCTTTCCCACTTTTTCATTCAAGTTTTCATTTCCTTCTTTTCATTTAAATTTTCATTTCCCTCTTTTTCATTCAAAATTTTATTTCCCTCATAAAACTGAACCTGGTACAAGAGAGAGAGGACTCTCATCATTTCTAACTCTCATCCCTCTCTAAATCAAACTCCTCAATGCAATTGCAATTTCTCTCCCTCGAAGGGCCCTTCGATCTCGTCGAGGGTGAAGGAACGATCCACCACGTGGTGGGACAGCTGCAACCACCCGAACTTCCAGGAAGCTGAGTTCCGGTCGAGGCCTTCACCGACGTCTGCATCGGCTGGCCCAGGTCGATGCCGGACGAGCAGGTCCTCGAGAAGTCGGCATTGTCAAGCGCACGACCGTCGGGGCGATGAAGGATACGTGGGTCGTCGGCAGCGCAGGGTACCCGCTGATGGACTGGACGCTGGTGTCGTACGCACGGTGCGATAGAAGGCATCAGCTCCCGTCTCTGAAGGCTCCTGCTCTGGGAATTCATGCCCGAAGCCACCCACGGCAAAGAAGCCGGCAGCCAACAACTCGTCGTCTCTGCTCTAAAACTCCTGGGACGGCCACACCATCAACGCCTACCAGCAAATGAAAACAATAAGTTATAATTAATTAGCAATTTTAATTTAGTAAATTATATATATATATATATATATATATATATATATATATATATATATATATATATATATATATATATATATATATATATATATATATATACTGACCATTCGACCAACCCTATTTTTTTGATGGGTTTAATATGCGTTTAATGTGCCACTCCTATCTATATTTGCAAAGACGAGATGTCTCCTACATAATAGAGGAACTGAAGCAATGCTACTACACCCTTGAGAAGGGCTATAACTCCATGCCAATCAACCTGTCGGGGATGCCCTTCCACAAGTCAATGAAGGCGAGGTGATAGCTGGTTCAGATTGTAGCCTACTTAATATCCTCTAGGAGACAGAGGAATATTGTTTTTTTCCGCTTCTACTGTATTTTTGGTTGCAATGATTTGTAAGATTTGTTTGTTTCCTGTAACCGATGTTCTAGGGACACAAAAATATCATGATATATGGAAGGATTCAGTGTGTCGTAGTAATTTTTTTACAAAGCAAAAATATTGTACATTCAAGAAATAATAAGAAAACTTTATTGGCTAATTATGGTTGCATACGTTTTTAGCAGCACTTGAATAGAAAAAGCTTGTGCACACATAAGTCATAGCCATATAATTGTAGTAAAAAAAGATAATCCAAAATTCTGAGGGTTAATGCCCAATATATCATTAATGTCTAAGAAAATAAATTTGATTTTTAGGCTCAATATGGCCACAAATTTTTTTAAATATTTTTTTCCATTTCTAACCGTCATTTACAACATTCGAATGAGTGTTGTAAAAAAGATGGAGATGGTCATTTACAACGTTTGAATGCACGTTGTAAAAAAGATGGAGAGGGTCATTTATAGCGTTTGAATGCACGTTGTAAAAAAGATGGAGATGGTCATTTACAGCGTTCGAATGCGCGCTGTAAAAAAGAGGAGAGGGTCATTTACAGCGTTCAAATGCATGTCGTAAATAATATGGTCATTTACAGCGTTCAAACGCATGTTGTAAATAATATGGTCATTTACGGCATGACCTTTTACGGCACCAAAATGTACGCCGTGAAAGATCTTTTACGGCGTGCTTTGCGTGCCGTAAATGATCATTTTTCTTGTAGTGCACCTCCTATCGAGCACCCCTCGAGTCCCCATCCGGTGTATATGGCGTACCTGTACAGCTCAACGGCTTTAGCCTGTACATGCCACAACACAAATCTCCCCGAGCCAGCTATTAGGAACCCTTCGCAAGCATCCAATCTTTGTCCCCAAATAGACTGTGACAGCCATCATCTGCCAGCCTTCCTACCGAAATCAAGTTATAGCGCAAACTCGGTACATGTCTCACACCCTTGAGAACGAGCTTCTCACCGAGATCTGTTGTCAATTGCATATTACTGATGCCTACAACTGCAGCTATGCCCTTGTCACCCATCTTAACACGTCCAAACCTGCCACCGTGGTATGACATAAAGATCCTCCTATGTGGAGTGGCGTAATACGACGCCCCCGTGTCCATGACCCAGTCGCCGTCATGACACATGCCACAAGGTTTCTCTGCGTCGATTGCTGCGATGATGATATCTTCCATTGCTGTGAGATCCTCCTGATCGTCCTTGCCTTTTGCCTTCTCAGCTTTGAGCTTCATGCAGTTCCTCTTGATATGACCCCTTTCGCCACAGTGATAGCAGCCCTCCTTGCGGTCCACAATCGCAAGATTCTGAGAACTCTCCCCTGTCCTCATCTGTGAATTGGATCTTCCCTTCCCGTAGGAAGTCACCAGAGCGGACTCCTGCGACGATTCCACTTGCTTGCGCCGGACCTCCTCATTCAACAAGCTACTTTTGACTGCCTCCATCGTGACAACTCCATCAGGCGCGGAGTTGCTCACTGACACCACCAACATCTCCTAGCTTTCCGGCAGAGAACTCAAGAGCAGTAGAGCCTGAAGCTCATCATCAATCACCATCTTCATCGCAGACAGCTGATTGATGATACCCTTAACCTCGTTCAGATGTTGTGCCACTAGGGCACCCTCCGTGTACTTCGAGTTGACGAGTTGGCGAATAAGAAACGTCTTGTTGCCAGCCGTCTTCCTTTCGTACAGCTAATGCAGCTTCTCCCACAATGCTTTTGCTGAACTCTCCATGGACACGTGGTGAAACACCAAATCATCCAACCATTGGCGGATGAATCCAACGGCCTTCCGATCCAGTCGTTTCCAGTCTTCAGCAGCTCTGTCCATTGGCTTTGCGTTGTCACCCTCCAACGGACCATGCAAGTCCTTGTACCAGAGTAGATCCTCCATCTTTGGTTTCCAAATCGCCCAATTTTCTCCTATGAGGCTGATCATACGAGTGTTAATCTGCTCCGTAGACATGGTTGCCAGAACCTCCAAAGCTCTGATACCAGATGTTGGGAATCGGATATGCCCTCCTGCGCTCCGATACCGTGTCTGAGACGTTGCCGCAGCAGAAACTTAGGCCAATCCACCTGAAATAACCAACCCCCGTCTAACGGATACCAAGCACAGATAAAGACAAGTATATGGTGGTGACTACGTCACCTGGACAAATCTCAATCTCTATAACTCAGATGAAATTATAAGATTGATAAAAACTAATGTTGAACCCTTTGCCCTAATAGGTTCAACCCCCTCACTACATTCAAGAAGAAAAGAAAGATTACAATTTAAATCGCTCACCAACCCGTAGAAATCTCCCTAACCGAAGTTGACGACCCCTCGATTAGATCTCTTCTTTCTTCTGTCTTGGATGGCGAAGTCCTAAGAGCAAAGTGCGAAACTTTCTCTTAAATTTTCTGTGGACGAGCACCTCGAATCTCTACTTTTTGTGCTGTGCTTTGTGCCTCCACCCTCACCCCATATATATAGGATGAGAAAAACCTATTTTAGGTTATAATAGGATTTCTTAAATAGGAAGCCCTCAAATAAGAATCCTACTACACCTAAAATAGCCCATCAACATCCTATTTTAGATTATAATAGGATCTCTTAAATAGAAAACCCTCAAATAAGAATCCTATTCTATCTAAAATAGCTCAGTAATAATTATGGACATCCAAATCAAATTAAATCAAATATTTAATCAGATTTGGACTCCATAAATATGCTATTACCAAATTCAGACTGGACTCCAACAAAAATTTCTCTAATTTTGGAAGAAATTATTCCTAACGTAGCCCGCGGCATGAAAATTACCTAGGACTGTCAAATTTTTTAGCAGTCTTAGCAACATGTAGGACTGCCAAAACTTTTGGCAGTCCTAAAATGGACTTGTTAGTACAGCAAGTCCATTTTATAATTGCCAAAAAAATTGGCAGTCCTAGTAGCATATAGGACTGCCAAAAATTTTGGTAGTCCTAAAATGGACTGACTGTACATCAAGTCTATTTTAGGATTGCCAAAATTTTGACAGTCTTAAATTGCCAAAATTTGATTATTTGTTAATTAAATTTCAATATTTATAGTCGCGACCCGAAGAAGAAGGACATTGACGTTAGTCCTAAAAGAAAATGCCCTACTGCATCAGAGCGCAAGGCACGTCAAGCTGGGAGAGTTATTGAAAAACCAGTAACTATCAGAGAACCAAAGGCAACCTCTCAAGTTAGACGACGTGGAAGCTGGGAGAGTTCAAAATTTCAATAAAGACCGGCATCTAGATCGTTTGGTGTTGTGAAACTTTGATTTATCAAATTGTAATATGCTAAATTATCAAATTATTGTAATACTTTTGAACGGAATGCATGTAATATGCTAAATTTTATATTAATTGCATCCAAACAATATGATTGTAATTCTTTGTCAATATTAGTTGTTTCTTTCCTTAAACACATACTAGTATTGTCTTATGGTTATATTGGGTTCTTCTGGTCCTAAATAAAAATTTTGAGATTATTTTGAAATGTGATATTCTTAAACTCTACTTGTGTGATTGTTGAATCTATTATGGTGTTGAAATGGACGAATGTCACATTGCGTATCATATTGCCATATCTAGAATTGTGATGTTCTTTTTTGGCGTATCATATTGTGTATTATTTTTGTCGTATCATATTGCATATCATATTGTCGTATCATATTGCGTATAATAGTTAGAACTGTCAAAAAATTTGACAGTCCTGAGAGGAACTTGCTGCGACATCAAGTTTATCTCAGGACTGTCAAAAAAATTGCTTTGACAGTCCTAGGAACGATTAGGGCTGTCAAAAAATTTGACAGTACTAAGAGAAACTTGCTGTCAAAAAATTTGACAGTCCTGGAGATCGTTAGGACTGTCAAAAATTTTGCAGTCCTAAGAATGGTTAGAACTCTAAAATAAATTTAAAATTGAGAGACTTATCTCTAAAATAGATTTATAGACCGTATATAGATAAAGATTTATTTTAAAATAAACAAAATTGAGATATTTATCTCTATAATAGATTTAAAATTTTGAATTTTTTTTAAAATAAAGATAAGTCCCTCGTTTTTAAATCTATTCTAGAGATATTTCTCAAAATTGAGGGACTTATCTCTAGAATAGATTTATAGATTGTATATAGATGAAGTTTATTTTGAAATGAAGAAAATTGAGAAACTTATCTCTAAAATATATTTAAATTTTTTGAGTTTTTTTTAAAATCGAGTAGATAATTTATTTACTTTTAAACCGAGTAGATAATTTATTTATCTCTAAAATAGATTTAAAAAATATTTATAAGGTGACTTAATGATTATATAAAAATATAAAATTCTTCTAATTAAGTGAAAAAATATTTCAGATTTGCGCACTGTTAGCATTCTACTTCTGCTTCCACGGTTATTAAAACAAGTTTCTTTTAGGACTGTTAAAAAAATTTACAGTCATAAAAGGAACTTGTTGTTACAGCAGGTTCATTTTAGGACTATCAAAAAATTTGACAGTCCTACCAATTGGAAGGACTGTCAAAAAATTTGACAGTCCTAAAAAAAATGGTGTTCGATGTTTTATGTAGGACTGTCAAATACGATGTTCAATGTTTTAAATTGGCAGGACCGTCAACATTTTTGACAGTCCATCATCGTTCCTGTCGCGTAACACCAAGTTCCTTTTAGGACTGTCAAAAAATTTGACAGTCCTACCAATTGGAAAGACTGTGAAATTTTTGACAGTTCTAAAAAAAATGTTGTTCGATGTTTTATGTAGGACTGTCAAATACGATGTTCAATGTTTAAAATTGGTAGGACCGTCAACATTTTTGACAGTTCATCATCGTTCTCGTCGCGACTGTGGACACATTTTTGAAGTTCGTAACCCTAAACTGGGTTCAAAACTTCGAAAAATTCGTCTAGAATGAATATCAAATCAAAATTTAGTTACTAGAAAAATAAAATTTCGACATGACCATGGATTGAGAACAATATTTAGAATTTAGGTGTTGAGATTTGAAGAGAAAATGTTTAGAGTTTCGGTAACCCTAAATGGGGTCAAAACTTCAAAAAATCGGTCTAGATTGAATATTAAATCAAATTTTAGTTACCATAAGATAAAATTTAGGCATGAACATGTATTGGGAACAATATTTAGAATTTAGGTGTTAAGATTTGGAAGAGAAAATATTTAGGATTTTAAGAAGGAGAAGTGAAAAGAAATAAAAATTGACTTATATACAAACATTTGGGCTAGTCTTGAGTAATTTTTCAAGTGGCAAACTTGTAAATAAACAAAAAAAAATTGGGCTAGCCCTGAGCAAGAAGTGAAGTGTCTTTATAATTTGCCTTTTTTAAGTATGTTAATATTAAGGAGAAATGTTGCTTAAATTTTCAAGAAACAGAATGATATATGGCATGTGACATAGTAGGAAACAAATGGGGGTCAACTGACGACACTGGAAGAAAAAATGCCAACATTAAATACTTGTATGCCAATATCTACATCAAGAAAAGTTGATAGCACAGTACAAACATTTCAATCACAACTATCCAGATACTATAGGTGTGTAAATATTAGACCATCTCCAATGGAGGTTTCTATCTTCCCTATTTCTATGGAAGAAATCCATTTTAGAAAAAAACTTCTTCCAATGGTGATTTCTATTACCATTTCTATCCTAGGTGGTAATGATGTAGGATGAAAACTTTCTAGGAGGGTTTCTACATATAGAAACTCTCATAGAAATTCTCCTATCTCTCATGACAATTATTATTGGGCCCCACACCATTAAATTGGTCCTTTTACTATATGACACATGTTGGTGCTCTTGCTCCTTGACATGAAGAGAGCTTGCTCTCAACATGCTTTGTAAAGTTTAGTCCCACATTGGAAAAGCACCATGAGTTATCTCAACATATATATGAGTATGTGTTGTTGGGATATGCACATGGGGTGGTGACCCTAAGGAGGGAACCATGTGGGTGATTTTACTAAGAGGAATATGATTAATTCCAACAATGACGTAAGTTGATTTTTGTTGTGCGGACTCGGACTCGACACAGACTCCAGGTTGTCTCGTACATGCACGGGAGTGTTCGGGGGGAAGGCGTGGGCTAGCACTCGACAATATTGATTGTGGGATGATGTAAAACATCAAACTCTATTTTAGAGTATTGGTGTTTTAGTCCCACATCGGATATGAGAGATGGTGAGGTCTCACTCCACTCTATAAATAGAGCCTCCTTGCCTCCTTTCTAAGATGCACCAAAGAAGAGAGTTAAGGGAGTCCGTAAAGTTCAGGAAGCCCGTTCAAGTCACAAATATTGACTAACGAGCGTTCCAGAAGTTCTCTTGAACTTGCTGATTCCTGGAAGCGGATCGTATAGAGACGAATCTTGCTTTGAGCAACGGTGTTTTTACACCCCAGCAGATTTAATCCTCCTCTTCTTCTTCTTCTGTTTCTCTGTAACTCGTTATTTAGGTTTTAAGGCACCTACTGAGTAGGGAGGCCTAACTTTGTTCTTGAGATCTATCTCATTTGTGGCACCTACTGTGTAGGCTTGCTAAACTTCTCATTTGTGGCACCTATTGTATAGGCTTGCTAAACTCCTCATTTGTGGCACCTACTGTGTAGGCTTGCTGAACTCCTATTTTCCATC
Organism: Iris pallida; assembly: GCA_029216955.1. NCBI lineage: Eukaryota > Viridiplantae > Streptophyta > Magnoliopsida > Asparagales > Iridaceae > Iris > Iris pallida. The sequence goes on from JANAVB010016599.1 coordinate 4,460,835, forward strand.
TATATCCACGTCTCGAGACTAACAATCTCAAAGCAAGATTAGTACGATAGAAAACATTAATGCTTCACTCCTCCAAACTGACTACTGCAGTTGGAAAAGTTTGATGGAGAGCATTATCAAGTCTGGAAGAGGAAGGTCTTTCTCACCCTTCAACTCCGAGACGTTGATCACGTGCTCTTTGAAGAGGAACCTACTGTTCCAGATACTGGGTCTGTTGCCGCTATAACTGCGGCTACTAAACTTCAGGCCAAATGGAGAAGGGAGAATAGCATTTGTAGGCTTCTGATCCTAAATTCTATGGAAGATTCCCTGGCAGAATCCTACTCAAAGAAGGATAGTGCCAGAGAAATATGGGAGTCTGTGGAAAAGCTGTACGAGGAAGACAAAAATAGGAGCAAGATATTTTTCGTCGAAAAAAATCACAAGTGGCTCTTTGAAGACGAGAAGGCGATGCTTCCTCAAGTGAAGGAGTTTCTGAAACTTCGTCAGAAACTGGACGATGAAAAGATGCCCCTCGTCAACAAGTTTGTCGTTGGAGGGATCGTCTCGAAACTTCCTGCTGGATGGAATACGTTCTATGCAAGAATGCATCAGAAGAAACTCGAGATCAGTCTGGAAGATCTCTTACAAGAAATCCACGTTGAGGACGAGATGCGTTCTCAACAGAAGATGAACGCTTTGTCCAAACAATTGGCCGAGGCCAATCTGGTGCAGACGAGAGACTCCAAGGGGAAGCAGGCGGCTTCTCACCAAAAGAAAGACTTCACTAATCTGAAAGTGAAGGGACCGTCTTTCAAACAGAAGAAGCCCAAGTCCAATGTGACTTATTTTAACTGTGGCAAGAAGGGCCACTACAAGAGTGAATGCAGATCCAAGCCCAAACAATCAAAGAAATGTGAGCCTAGTAAGGTTTCTTTGGTTTCTAACCTCGTTGCTATGATCGCTCAGGTCACAACTGAGGGGCCTGACTCTGACTGGTGGATAGACACCGGTGCGACATGCCATGTCTGCTCTGGGAAGGAATGGTTCGTCACGTACCAGTCAACTTCTGAGAAGGTTGTCATGGTGAACCAGGCCCAAGCTGAAGTGCTGGGGATCGGGACTGTGGAGCTGAAACTCACTTCCGGGAATACTCTGACGCTCTAAGGAGTAAAGCATGTTCCGGTGATTGCCAAGAACCTGATCTCTGGGAGCCTGCTTAGCAACACAGGTTTGAGGATGGACATTAATGCTGGTCAGATGGTGATGTCCAAGAAGGGAACATACTTCGGAAAGGCTTTTCAAACCGAAGGGATGTTTAAAATTCAGCTTGTAAACCAGTCTAATGAAATAAATGCAATCGCTCTTTCTGACTATTCTCTTGAGTTGTGGCATAATAGGCTAGGACATGTTCATTGTAAGAGAATAAACAAAATGTCTAGTCTAGGACTTATCTCTAAATGTGGGGGTAAGGTAGAGAAGTGTGAAGTATGTGCTCAGACTAAGATCACTAGGAAACCCTTTCATCGGGTCAATCGAAGCACAGATCTTCTGGAGTTGGTGCACTCCGATATCTATGACTTAAAACAATTCTCTACGAAGGCCGGGATGAAGTATTTCATAACCTTCATCGATGACTTCTCAAAGTACGCGTTCGTCTACTTGATAAAAACAAAAGACGAAGCATTCGAGAAGTTCAAAGAATTCAGGGCTGAAGCTGAAAGGCAAACTGGACAACAACTCAAGAGGTTGAGGAGTGATCGAGGCGGAGAATATCGATCTCATGATTTCACATCGTTCTACAAAGAACATGGAATCATCAACGAGACTACTGCTCCGTATTCTTCTCAGTCCAACGGAGTAGCAGAAAGGAAGAACAGAACGTTGACAGAGATGATGAACTCAATGTTGTTAACTGCGGGTCTTCCAAAGTGCTTTTGGGGAGAAGCTGCATTGACGCCCACATTCATTCTGAACAGAGTGCCGTATGTAACTTCTGATATTACTCCTCATGAACTCTGGTTCAAAGTCAGACCCAACTTGAATATCATTCGAGTGTGGGGGTGTCTGGCATACGTAAAACTTCCGGATCTAAAGATTCAGAAACTCGGAACAAGGACTACGAAGACGATCTTCTTGGGTATGCCGAGAAGAGTGACGCTCGAAGATTTCTTGACTTGGAGTCTAACCATGTCATTGAATCTCGTGACGCGGAGTACTTTGAAGATAAGTTTGCAAGGCACAAAAATATTGTTCTCGCGGACATTTCGGAGAATAATGATGGTGCAAAGGAAGCTGAGGTTTCCAACGATGTCGTAGTCCAAGAAGAAATTGTTGTTGATGAAACAATGTTTGAACCAGAACTCGAAGAGCCGTCAGCCAAGCGAGTGAGAAGACCAAAGGACTTCGGAGATGACTTCGTCACCTATCATGTAGAAGCAGATCCGCTTACCTATGATGAGACGATGAAGACCAGAGATGCTATCTTCTGGAAGGAGGCAGTACGAGTATGACTCTATCACCTCCAATAACACATGGGTGTTAGTAGATCTACCTGAAGGAGCAAAACCCATTGGATGTAAATTGATCTTCAAGAAAAAGATGAAGCAGATGGAACTATTGACAAGTTCAAGGCCAGGCTGGTAGCCAAGGGGTTTTCTCAGAAATAGGGGATAGACTACTTTGACACATACGCTCCAGTAGCACGGATGACCACAATCAGAATGTTAATTGCTCTAGCAGCAATACATAAGTTGGTGATACATCAGATGGATGTAAAGACAGCATTCCTAAATGGTGAGCTGACCGAAGAGATATACATACAACAGCCAGATGGATTTGTCGTCAAAGGTCTTGAAGACAAAGTCTGCAAGTTGGTGAAATCATTGTACGGTTTGAAGCAAGATCCCAAGATATGGCATGAGAAGTTTGACAAAGTTATTAGATCAAACGGCTACAGAGTTAGCGAGACGGACAAGTATGTTTACACGAAGTTCGCTGATGGAAGAGGAGTCATCGTTTGTCTGTACGTGGACGACATGCTAATCCTAAGAACGGATATAGGCAATGCCACGGAGACAAAGAAGTTCCTCTCAACCAAGTTCAGTATGAAGGACTTGGGGGATGCAGATGTCATCTTGGGCATAAAGAACATCCGAACAGACACTGGAGTGGCGCTGTCACAATCTCATTACATTGAGAAGATGCTCACACGCTACGGGTAACAGGATCTTCCCGGGATAGATATGCCATACAGGTATGATCAGAAGCTGAAGCCAAATTCGAGGGAAAGCGTCAGGAAGTTGGAGTATTCTAACGTTATCGGGAGTTTGATGTACGCAACTACTGCCACAAGGCCTGACATAGCTTTCGCCGTGGGAATGCTGAGTCGGTTCACAAGCAACCCAGGCATTAAGTACTGGAAAGCTGTGAAGCGGGTGATGAGATATCTCAAGAAGACTCAGACATATGCACTGCACTACAGCGGGTATCCGACAGTAGTGGAAGGCTTCAGTGATGCTAGTTGGTGTTCAGAGGTGGAGAGCGAGAGATCCACAGGTGGATACATCTTTTTCTTGGGTGGAGCTGCTATACCGTGGAAGTCGAAGAAGCAGACTATACTCTCTCGTTCCTCCATGGAATCTGAGTTCTATACACTAGAAGCTGCAGCAGATGAAGCAGAATGGCTTCGAGAGCTCATGTATAATCTTCCAGTGGTTGGAGCTCAGATACCGGCGGTACCGATATACTGTGACAACCAGGCGACTACAGCAGTAGCATCAAATGACCTCTTCAACGGGAAGAAGAGAACTGTGCGGCAGAAGCATAGAGCAATAAACGATCTCATTAAAAGGAGAACTATTGCTGTAATTGATGTTCGGAGTCAGAAGAACCTGGCAGATCCGTTCACAAAGGGCCTCAAGCGCCAGCTGGTCGATGACACAGCAAGAAAAATGGGCTTGAAGGCATTCTGATATTGTATCTGTGTAATCCTACCATAAAGTTTTATGCTATTAGTTCAAAGAGAAATCTACTAGGCATCTAGCTTTTGGTTCAAGGGAGGACCACCGATTGGAAAAATATCAGGTAATAGTGGGTACATAGTCCTGAGGGACATGGAAAGGATACGGACCCATAACCACTGTTGTCTACTATAGTTCTTTGCGGATAACATGTCCTATGGAGAGGATGGCTTAAACGCCTTAATGAGTTCTCAGACAGAGTGAATGTCTGTTGTGCTTTACAGGAAGCACGGTAGCGGAGCACTACAAAGGCGCTTATGGACTCCATGCTACAGTGGGGTGACACCACAATGAGGTTCCCAGGTAGGGGTAATGCATCGGCTTAGCAAGCCATGTCACTGCGGCGTAGCACCGCTTATAGGCAGGTAGCCTAATGTTGTATATTATAAATGAAGAGTGGTAGACCAGCACTACAAAGAGGCCAATGTCCTCATGTTACAGTGGCATGACACCACGAAGAGGTACCAGGTAGGATAAAGCCTCGGCTTCGCAAGCCATGTCATAGTGGCGTAACACCGCACGGAAGCGCAAGGCTTCATGCTGGGTAGTTTGGCACTACAAAGAGGCTTGTGACCTCATGCTACAGTAGTATGACTCTACGATGAGGTACCCAGTTAGGGATAAAGCCTCGGCTTTAAGCCATGTCATAGCGGCATAGCACCGCACGGAAGCGCAAGGCTTCATGCCAAGGACTCTTTAAAAGAACTCACCTAGAGTGTATGGATAGAGATACAGGCCGTCTCTTGAGGGTAAACTTGTAGACGCCCAAAATACATACACCGAAACCAGGCTGGCACATGGCCTTTAATGTGCACCCAGAAGCACAGATAACTACATTATGTGAGTGGGAAAAATTACAGCTATGGTGCAGAATTCAAGGCTTAGTCCATTCTTGTATCATACTGTTATTTGACCCATGCGAGAAGATTCAAGTCGTCAGCGACATCTCTCCTAATGCATGATGGACAGTTACTGTGGGGAACGCTCAACCCTAGACACATATATATGATGAGATATGTGGGGGATTGTTGGTGCTCTTGCTCCTTGACATGAAGAGAGCTTGCTCTCAACATGCTTTGTAAAGTTTAGTCCCACATTGGAAAAGCACCATGAGTTATCTCAACATATATATGAGTATGTGTTGTTGGGATATGCACATGGGGTGGTGACCCTAAGGAGGGAACCATGTGGGTGATTTTACTAAGAGGAATATGATTAATTCCAACAAGGACGTAAGTTAATTTTTGTTGTGCGGGCTCGGACTCGACACGGACTCCAGGTTGTCTCGTGCATGCACGAAAGTGTTCGGGGGGAAGGCGTGGGCTAGCACACGACTATATTGATTGTGGGATGATGTAAGACATCAAACTCTATTTTAGAGTATTGGTGTTTTAGTCCCACATCGGATATGAGAGATGGTGAGGTCTCACTCCACTCTATAAATAGAGCCCCCTTGCCTCCTTTCTAAGATGCACCAAAGAAGAGAGTTAAGGGAGTCCGTAAAGTTCAGGAAGCCCGTTCAAGTCACAAATATTGACTGACGAGCGTTCCAGAAGTTCTCTTGAACTTGCTGGTTCCTGGAAGCGGATCGTATAGAGGCGAATCTTGCTTTGAGCAACGGTGTTTTTACACCCCAGCAGATTTAATCCGCCTATTCTTCTTCTTCTGTTTCTCTGTAACTCGTTCTTCAGGTTTTAAGGCACCTACTGAGTAGGGAGGCCTAACTTTATTCTTGAGATCTATCTCATTTGTGGCACCTACTGTGTAGGCTTGCTAAACTCCTCATTTGTGGCACCTACTGTGTAGGCTTGCTAAACTCCTCATTTGTGGCACCTACTGTGTAGGCTTGCTGAACTCCTGTTTTCCATCTATATCCACGCCTCGGGACTAACAACACATAGGATAGAAATGGAGAACCATTGGAGAGCATTTTTGTATGTCTACAAATTCTATGTAGAAACTCTTCCAACTATGATAGAAATATCCTTAAAGTACAATGCCAAGTAGGATAAGAACTCAATTTTAGAAATCACCATTGGAGATGGTCTTAGCAACATTATAGCTGTAACCGACAAATGCCAACAGTGAATTTCGTACCAAACTTTCTTAGATGGGCTGTTACAACTGTTGGAGAATATCAGGATGTAACTTGGCTTGCACGCAACATGCAAACTGCATATGAATACACGAATGGTTGAATGAGCTACCACAAGATTCACAACTCAGTGTTCATTTGTACATTCAACAAGATTTCCTACTACAGTAGAGCTCTTAATCAGAGGGGGACATAACAAGGGTCAAGTGGGATCTACTAACCGGCCCCACTGCAAAAAATAAAGATTATTTTTTCTTTTCTAATACTCATTGGGACAACAACTTCCGAGAGAGGGTACTCTCAACCATGAAAATTATCAAAACTTAGTTACACAATAAACTTGGATCTAGATGAGGTTATGAATAACTACATTGAGAAAGACATTCGAGACTGACAGCAATGAAGATATCATTTAACAATTTCAAAATATGTGCAATCCGAGAAGAGTATATATATATGTATGTTGTTTTGTAGTATGTGATTTTGCTTTTGGACTTTCTTTACATTTGTGGTTGATCCGCCTCTCTTAAATTCCTACGTCCAGCACTGTGTAGAACCATTTTATGAACAATATTTTATGTCATGCTATGGCAACAAATTAAATTGCCAAGCAAATTCTTAGATTTCTTGCAGGAAGCTGATAATTTACTTGCTGAAACAAATGGAGTCTTGAATAATAAATAACAAGAAATTGTCCTTGGCTATGTGGTCATTCACTTGCAGAAGTTAGACTCCCTTGATCATATATTGTATCGAATCCATTAGCAAATTGTATGTTAAATCAGAATAGTTTTATACACAGAATACCTTCAACATGCTATCCTCCAATTAATGGGTTTTCTTTCTTTCTTTCAGACAAATCAAATTAAATGCGCACCACGAAAATGGTCCATCTAACACTATCCTTTAAGCTCTCTTTCTATATCTGTATATGTATCTGGGGAACACAAAAGAACGTTAGACAAAATAACCGTGCTACTATTAGTTATCTATTAATAAATATCTAGAAAACAAACTTACGTTTAAAATGACAGTACTTACCAATGGTATCATTAGTAGAAAAGTCGGTTACTGATGGAACAGAACTTCAGTGTCAGTACCTGAGCATGTATTGAATCCAATCAGTATCTTCACACAGAAAAGTCTAAATTGTGGAAATTGAGCGATTGGAGCTGAAAAAGAAGGCCCCTTATTTTGTGAAACTATCATGATCAGTATCTAAATGAATAAAGAAGGTTATTGGTTTTGACTATAGATAATAACATTGCTATGAAATCGATCACCATATTTATAGAAGGGTATGAGAAGAAGCAGAGTTGTAAAACTTTTCCTTTGTGTACTCACATTTTCTTAATATTGACAGTAGGTACTACTCCTTGGAGGTAAGAGCTCTTCAATACCAACCCTCATGTTGGGGGCTGATAACCCTTTCTTTAAACCGTCTTTAGCCTCAACCTCCACTATGAACATGGCACATACCGGTCTGTGATCAGAAAATCTAGACTCGGCTCTGATGTAGGACAGCTGCATAATCCCCTCGCCGTGCCACAGTATGCGATCACACCTAAATCATTCAACTCATTAATTTACTACTAATCGATGTATAATTCAAGAGGACACAGTTTAAGTGTTGGTAATCAACTGATCATAGCTTAAAACCAGGGTTATATGCAACATGGAGAGGATCATGACCGCACGATATGTAGTAGTGGTGCATTAGTACTTCTAAACATTCAGACTTGAGTAGATTGTAGCACAGGAACAAATACTGACAAACCTAAGTACAAGTAGAAAAGCACTAACTAGTAAATGCACGTGCGTTGCACGTAAAATAATAATATTATCTAATTATAACCAAACTGTTAGAAGATAAAACCAATTACAAATTCAAGTTCAAGCTTATCAGTTCAAACCGCCAACTCATCCATCTCACTCATCATGGATAAGGAGAATATCCCTAAATTATATTATTGCTTATTTTGTTTCTATCTTTATTGTTACTAAGTTTGTTATCTTGGTTATTTTGTTTCTGTCTTTATTGTTACTAAGTTTCTTATAAATAAAGAGGCCACCGATGTAATCTGGGTGGTTGAAATTTTTACCCACCTCCATATAATGAGATTTTCACCTACCTGCATGTTCTAATATTTCTGATTTTTCTACAAACATGCCAATCTTTATTTTTCTTCTTGGTATCAAAGCAGGTTGTGATCATTCGACACAAAACCTTCCAGTGATGCATCACACCAAATCCAAAAATATTCCACTGATGCAGAAAATTACACCAAAATAAATCCAAACAATCCCTTCCATACAAAAAACAAATCAAACAAACCCACTGATGCATCGTACCAAAATTTTACACCAAAAACAAATCCAAAAAATCCCACTGATGCATCACACCAAATTCAAACAATCCCACACACCAAATTCAAACAATCTCACTGAAGCAGAAAAATCTCACACACCAAATCCAAACAATCCTACCAATGCAGAAAATTTCACACTAGGTCTTTCTTCGTGAGTGGAACATCGAAACACTTTCTGAAGAAACTCTCAGATGCGTGATTGGCTTAGACACAGGCCATGCTGTGTGGGAAGCTCTCAAAAGCAACACCAGACAAAATAAAGGACATAAAAGATAGTGGATGAACTTGCTGCTCTCTCTCAAACAAGTCCAAGACGCTATCTCTCAAACAAGTCCAAGATGGTGGATGAACTTGCTGCTCTCTCTCAAACAAGCCCAAACACAAGCTGCTTTGGAATCATTACGTTACAAATTGTGCATGACCACCACGCACAGTTAGGGGAGATGTTAAAAGGTAAAACCAATTATATATTCAAGTTCAAGCTTATCAATTCAATCCGACAACTCATACATCTCAATCATCATGGAAAAGGATAATATCCCTAGATTATATTGTTGTTATCTTGATTATTCTGTTTCTATCTTTATTATCTTTAGAGAAAATTTGACAGGCACCCCACTTTTTTTATGCTAATTTAAGGTGCACCCCACACAATTACAACAATGTAAGGCGTCCCCCACTTTTGACGGAAATCGTCCTCCTTTGACGGTCAACGGGTTTGACCAATATTTTTTGACGAAAATACCCTCATCTTCTTCCGTGCCCCCCCTTCCCCCTTGGCTGCCCCCCTCCCCGTCACCGGCGTGCCTCCGGTCCCCCCTCCCCGCCGCCGGCTTTCCTCCGCTCCCCCCCCCCCATCCCCGCCACCGGCTTTCCTCCGCTCCCCCCTCCTCTCCTCCCCATCACCACCACCACCACCATCACCACCACCTTAACCACCACCTTCACCATCACCACCACTACCATCACCACCACTACCACCACCACCCTCCGTGCCCCCCTCCGTGACCCCCGCTCCAGCAGCGCCGCCCCTCCGCGACTCCCGCCCTCTACGACCCCCTCTGTCCCCCGCTCCAGCAGCAACAGCATCGACGCGGCAGCAGCAACAACAACGGCGGGGAAGACGAGGGTGAGGAGGGGCGGGGGTCGCGGAGGGGCGGGGGTCGCGGAGGGGTGGAGGGGACGGGATATGGTGGGGAGGTTGGTGTTTGGCAGCCCCCCTCCCGCCCGCTTGCGCGGGGACGGGGGTGAGGAGGAGAGGGGCGGGTAGTCGGCGGGGGAGAGGGGGGGTAGGGAAAGGGGGTGGTGGTGGTGGTGATGGTGATGGTGAAGGTGGTGATGGTAAAGGTGGTGGTGATGGTGATGGTGAAGGTGATGATGGTGAAGGTGGTGGTGGTGATGATGGTGAAGGTGGTGGAGATGGTGGTGGTGGTGGTGGTGGCGGCAGAGGGGCGAGCAGGGGGGGTGGGCGAGCACGGGTTCGGAGACGGGTGGTTTCTGCTATAGGGGTATTTTCGTCAAAAAAAATGGGTCAACTCAGTTGACCGTCCAATATGGACGAAATCTGTCAAAAGTGGGGGGTGATTTGTAATAGTGTAAAGCAGTGGGGTGTACCTTAAATTTGGATAAATAAAGTGGGGTGCCACTCAAATTTTCTTTTATCTTTATTGTTACTAAGTTTGTTATCTTGGTTATTTTTTTCCATCTTTATTGTTACTAAGTTTTTTATAAATAAAGAGGCCACCGATGTAATCTGGGTGCTTCAGATTTTTACCCACCTCCAAATAATGAGATTTTCACCTACCTGCATGTTCTAATACTTCTGATATTTCTACAAACCTGTCAATCTTTGTTTTTCTTCAGTCTAACCCATGTGGTTAAGGAGGTATTCTTCTTGGTTGGTTGAGTTCAATTCCCCACATTGTTATGTAAAGCAAATTTTAAAAAAATTCAATAATTTTTTTATACAATTTAGATTTTTTTTTAATTAATAAGTGATCATATACATACAACTTAGACGGATCACTTTTGAGACGTTTTTGTAGTGCCCCGTCCACACATCGTGCTCCGTTTCCGTCCACGGGGTGAGCGAGAAAAGAACATTGTCACTACCGATTCAGTTGGAACCGATAGATCGGGATCGATTGAATCGGTCGAACGGGAACGATTGAATTAAAATCATTTTCTCGTTATGGAAAGGCTTCTTCGGAATCAAGTCTCATATTCAGCGGATTGCGCCTCGAGGATAGACTCTGTGGCTAAGTCGGGAGAGACCTTCCGTTGCTCTGCTTTTCATGCCGCACTTGCTCTTTGGTTTTGGTTTTCGTGAATATTTTCGATGGTTTTCATGGCTTACATTTTCGAACTTCGCATTCGTATCGAACTCCTTGAATGGCACAGTGTTATAATCAGTTGCTTATGTGATTGCAGGTGATCGCGTAGGTGACGTCTACGCACGGCCAACCAGTCCCTCGCCTCAAGCAAAACTAAGGTGAGTGGCTGACCTCCTCCACCTCGACCCTCTGGTTTCAAATCAAACATGAGACATAAAACGCATGCTCGTACTCGTATTGTATAATCAATAAATTGTAGCACGATTCTTCACGAAACACTTGTTATAGAACTGCTAACATGAAACTGAGACATACTCTCCTATGCCACATTTACTTAGTCCTATACAAATGAAATATTGAATCGATTAACGAATATCGCAACGATAAGGCTAAGTGCATCAAAAGGCTAAGTTTCAAGTAGAACAAAAACGGTCATTGGACAACTTGTGCACAAGGGGTAGTTTCCTGAAATGCTTGCCTAGGCCAAGGAACCGATTCGGCCCGGGAGGAACGAGTATAGCAAGTGCAACAGGATTGGCACAAGTGATTCGGGAACTTTTCGAGTAGAGCTCGCTACCCGCCGCGAAAGGATTGCCGCCTAACACAGCTATAGTCCAAGATGGCTTGAAATTGCCAGTGACATTCACACCCTTTCAGGACTTTAACTAATACTCGTGACACGGGATGAATATGGATAGTTGCACAATGTATAAAGTTTTTATATGCTTGTCCCTTACCATGTTAACAAGCAAATCGAGTAGGATGGCTACAAAGATCACCAAATAGCTAACATGTTTTATAAAACTGCTTGAACAAATGAGAGCATGGGTTTTAATTAGCCACTCGCCAGTACATGTGATCGTACTGACCCTCGCTCTCTACAGGTGGTACGAATCAGGAGGGACGCGACAACTAGTCAAGGCGACGTTCGTGTTTTGAAGCTTCGACCGTACGTCGAAAACCCTCGCTATACAACTTTTGAAGACTCTCTGCAACAGTCCAAGAAGATGTCTCGACTTTTCCCGTTCCAGGTGGCTGGAATACTTTTGTTGTAAATTGATGAATGTATGACTATCTCATCGGCGCTTCTTTTGTAATTGAGTCATGTTGTAAGCCCGCGTGGCACAATTGTAATAGAGTCTTGTAAATGATGTCTATTATCAATAAGATGCAAGTTTCTCTGTCTTAGTGTGTTGTTCAATTTTCTACGTACTCTCTTAGATGTGTTTCAGATAACCTTATGACTATGTCTTGTGCGGTCGCAACCTAGGTTCGTACGGCATCACGTCCGGGGGACGACTATCGATTCTTCGGAATCGGGACGTGACATATGGTATCAGAGTACGACTTTACATCCTTGGCCTCCAGTCTCGAACCGTTGACCCCGTATCGATGAGATGAGTTGTTTCATACGGTGAACCCAGGACATTTTCTGAGACTAACGAGAGTTGTCTTTTGTTCCAGAAGTTGCGGAACCTCGTTCAAAGGACGAGGCGAGCGCTTCCAACAGCTCGAATAGTTCCGAAGCCGAGCCTTTCGTCAACCCGACCGGGAGGATGCCTTCCGAAGCCGGGCCTTCCGGCAATCCTATGGAGCGGAAGCTGCATATGTTTGAAATGTAGCAGAGGCAGCCCACAACATTCCAACAAGAAAGCGAGAAGCTGTGCCTTCGGTCCGAAAGGCGATATGCCCAATTTGAAGTCCGGTTCGAAGCGTAATTCAAGATGCAGCAAGGGCAACTTGATACGCTATGTCAGTTAGTGCAAACGGTCGTGACCAACGGGAACTCTGCAACAGTATTGTCGAACCCGTCACCCGACCCATCGAAGTTGCACCGAGGGAGCCTTCATCTCAGCCTGCGCCGCCAAAGAATAACACATTCGACTATACCAACTTTAAGAAGGCATTTCGCACTTTCTTCTCCGGCACCGAAGACCCTTCCCTCGCGATCGACTGGTTAGACGAGATCGAAGACAACTTCGAGCTCCTCGGCATTGATGAGGCCAAGAAAGTCACTTGCACTCAACTTCAACTTCGGTTGAACGCACACGACTGGTGGATGGTACAAAAGTAAGCTATCCGTCGCGATGATTCCACTGCGCTGATCTTCTGGACTACTTTCCGCAAGTCCTTCGAAGTCAAGTACTTACCGGCGACGATCCGTCAGACGAAGGAGAACGAGTTCATGCAACTGAAACAGGAGAACATGACGGTACGCGAGTATGCTGCGGAATTCAACAAGTTGGCCCGATTTGTGCGTGTCTACCTGCCAACGGCGGCGAGTCGAGCACGGAGATTCGAAGTGGGCCTGAGACCTTCCATTTCTGTTCATGTGACTGTGCCCGAGTATCAAACAATGGGCGAGTCACTTAACCATGCCCTTTGTTTCGAGCCTCAATATCCCCCGGTCGTCACAGGCACTGTGCATACCTGTAATCACAAGCGCCATGGAAACACAGGAGATAACAATGCACATAAGCGCCCAAATCACGGCAACGGAGGCGGCAACCAGGGAAAGAACCGAGGATACTGCATTTTTGCCACAAGGAGGGACACTTGGTGACCGAATGTCGAATGAAAAATGGAGCATGCCACAAGTGCGATCGGGTAGGCCACTTCGCGCGTGACTGTCCAGAAGGTGGTCTGAACCAATGCCCTCCACAACCACAGAACCAGCAGAACAGAGACCAGGCACCTCGAGCTCCAGGCGCACAAGCAAATGGTCAAGACCGTCGTCCTAATGCCCAGGGACGAGTCTACGCCATGACCAGAGATGAAACATTCGCATCTGACACAGTCGTGGTAGGTATACTGCTTTTCAATAATAAACATGCTCGTGTACTGTTTGATTCAGGTACCATGCATAGTTTCATATCGGCGAACTTCACCGTCGAGCACAAAATTTTCGTGACACCGTTAGGCCTTAATCTTAGCGTTAACATACCGTCGGCACGTCACTACTTACAAACTTAGTCTGCAGAGACGGAATCATCTGTATAGGAGGTAAAAAGGTCTATCTTGATGCGATAGTTCTAGACATTAAGGACTACGATATCATTCTGGGAATGGATTGGCTCGGCCCTTGCAATGCCACCATCGACTGCGCAAGAAAGACGGTCACCTTCTGCATACCTAGAGTGCCATAATTCTGCTATTCGTATGGTGAAGCGTCGCCGACTTGCATGATGATCTCCATAATATCTGCTCTAAGGATGCTGCATTCCAGATGTGAAGGCTATTTAGCGTCCGTTCTAGACATGCGACAGGATGGTGCAAACGCGGATCAGACCGACGTTGTGGCAGAATTCCCATACGTGTTTTCGGACAAGCTGCCCGGCATGCCACCTGATTGAGAGATCGAGTTCACCATCGACATATTCTCCGACACCCGACCGATCTCCAAAGCTCCATACAGAATGGCCCCTGCAGAACTTAAGGAACTCAAAGTCCAGTTGCAAGAACTGCTCGACAAGGGATTCATACGGCCTAGCGTCTCGCCATGGGGAGCGCCCGTGTTGTTTGTCAAGAAGAAGGACGGTTCAATGCGTCTTTGCATCGACTACCGAGGGCTGAACAAAGCCACCGTCCGGAACAAATATCCATTGTCCCGCATAGACGACCTGTCCGATCAGTTACAGGACGCTTCGGTATTTTCTAAAATTGATCTTCGATCGGGTTACCATCAACTCAAGATCAAACCGGACGATATGTCGAAGTCAGCCTTCCGCACAAGATACGGCCATTACGAGTTTCTGATAATGTCGTTCGGCCTAACAAATGGGCCAGCTGCTTTCATGGATTTAATAAATCGGGTGTTTCGACCCTTCCTCAACAAGTTCGTAGTAGTCTTCATCGACTATATACTCGTCTACTCGAAGGATAAGCAGCAACACGCTGAGTATCTGTGGACCGTGCTTCAGACCCTTCGGAAAAATCAGTTGTATGCGAAGCGGAGCAAGTGTGAATTCTGGCTGAGCAGCGTGTCGTTCCTTGGGCACATCATTCCGCTGAAGGCATTGTCGTTGATCCAAAGAAAGTTGAAGCCGTTGTTGATTAGAAACGGCCAGCGTCAATCGACGAGATTCGAAGCTTCCTTGGCTTGGGTGGATACTATAGACGCTTCGTGAAAGTTTTGCGAAGATTGTATCACCTCTGACTCGCCTCACTCAGAAAGGAATCGCGTTTGAATGGTCAGACGTCTGTGAAGCTTCCTTCCAGGAGTTAAAGCAACGACTCGTTTTAGTCCCGATACTCGCACTTCCAGAAGGGACTGTGGGATTCCAGATCTTCAACGATACTTCCGGTCAGGATTTGGGGTGTGTGCTGATGCAACGGAACAAGGTGATATCTTTTGCTTTCCGATAGCTAAAGCCGCACGAGAAGAACTACCCCACCTATGACCTGGAGTTAGCGGCGATTGTGTTCGCGTTGAAATTGTGGTGTCACTATCTTTATGACGTGGCGTGCGCGATCTATACGGATCACAAGAGCCTCAAGTATCTATTCACGCAGAAGGAGTTGAACGTACAGCAAAGGCGTTGGCTTGAACTGATCAAATATTATAATTTGACTATTGATTATACGTCGGACAAGGAAAATGTTGTGGCAGACGCTCTGAGTCGGAAGTATATTGCCTCGCTGTCCAACAACCGCAGATTGCTACGTAACTTAGAAGAGATGGACATTGACCTCCGGATTCGATTCAGGGATGTGCAGTTGGCACAGTTGCAGCTAGAGTCGAGCTTGTGAGAAAAGATCAAGAACGCTCAGAAGGATGATCCGTACCTAAAGAAAGTGCGAGAGCTAATTTCAACGGGTAGTACGACCGACTTTGCGGAAGATGAAACCGGCGTGCTTCGATTGAAGGGTAGGTTATGCGTTCCGGATGATTCAGAACTTAGAAAGGAAATATTGACAGATGACACTATGCGAAGTACTCCTTGCATCCAGGTAGCACCAAGATGTACAAGGATCTATGCACGACCTTCTAGTGGCACGGAATAAAGAAAGATGTGGCACTCTTCGTATCGCAATACATGACCTATCAGTGGATAAAAGTTGAGCATCAGAGACGGGACGGGGAGATGCAGAACCTGGCGATTCCAGAATGAAGTGGGAGCACGTGTGCATAGATTTTATTGTTGGTCTGCCGAAGACGCCACGAGGAAATGATGCCATCTGGATCATCGTCGATCGATTAACCAAGTCAGCGCATTTCATTGCCATCAAAGTCAATTGGAGCGTCGACTGCCTGGCTCAGATTTATCTTGACGAGATAGTGCGGCTAGCACGGAGTTCCAGTATTCATCGTCTCTGATCGGGAAGTACGATTTCTATCGCGCTTTTGGAGTAGCCTTCAGTCGGCTCTAGGTACCAAGTTGAGCGGATGAATCAGATTCTCGAAGACATGCTACGGCTCTGCGCAATTGACCTCAAGTTAAGTTGGGATGTCCATTTACCTCTGGCTGAATTTGCATACAATAACAGTTATCAATCCAGCATTCAGATGGCGCCGTACGAAGCCTTGTATGGACGGAAGTGCAGATCACCCATTTGCTGTAACGAAGTCGGGGAGCGACATATTCTTGGCCCGGAGTTGGTGGAATAAACCGTGCAAAAAGTTCAGCTCATTCGGGAAAGATTGAAGACTGCTCAAAGTCGTCAGAAAGCTACGCTGGCATCCATCGTCGACCCCTCGAGTTTCTAGAAGGTGATCACGTATTTCTTAAAGTGACGCCCATGCGAGCAGTTATCCGGTTTGGTGCAAAGGTAAAACTGAGCCGGAGATTTATTGGACCTTTTGAAATACTCAAGGGAGTCGTTCCAGTGGCCTACCAAATTGTCATGCCGTCAGCGCTAGCAGGTGTGCATGATGTCTTCCACGTCTCTCAGTTGCGGAAGTACGTGCACGATCCAAGCCACATGGTAGATTTTGGTCAGCTGGAGCTGAAGTCCGATTTATCATATGTTGAAGTGTCGGTCCAAATCTTAGAGCGTAAGGATAAATTGTTCCAAAATCGAGCGATCCCTCTTGTCCGCGTGCTCTGGAGTAATCATTCGTCGAGGAATCGACCTGGGAGCTTGAATCGGAGATGAAGGAGAAGTTTCCTTCATTGTTCTCTTAGAAGTAGATTCTATTCTTAAGTTTCGAGGAAGAAACTTTTTCTTAGTTGGTTATGGTGTAGTGCTCCGTCCCTACATCGTGTCCTGTTTTCGTCTACGCGGTGCGCGAGAAAGGAATATTGTCGCTACCGATTCAGTTGGAACCGATAGATCGGAATCGATTGAATCGGTCGAACGGGAACGATTGAATTAAGATCATTTTCTCGTTATGGAAAGGCTTCTTCGGAATCAAGTCCCATATTCGGTGGGTTGCGTCTCGAGATAGACTCTACGCTAAGTCGGAAGAGACCTCCCGTTATTTTGCTTTTCATGTCGCACTTGCTCTTTGGCTTTGGTTTTCGTAAATGTTTTCGACGGTTTTCATGGCTTGCGTTTTCGAACTTCGCATTTGTATCGAACTCCTTGAATGGCACAGTGTTCTAATCAGTTGCTTATGCGATTGCAGGTGATCGCGTAGGCGACGTCTAAGCGCGGCAACCAGTCCCTCGCCTCAAGCAAAACTAAGGTGAGTGGCTGACCTCCTCCACCTTTACCCTCTGGTTTCAAATCAAACATGAGACATAAAATGCATGCTCGTACTCGTAGTGTAGAATCAATAAATTGTGGCACGATTCTTCACGAAACACTTGCTATAGAACTGCTAACATGAAACTGATGCATACTCTCTTATGCCACATTTACTTAGTCCTATGTAAATGAAATATTGAATCGATTAACGTATATCACAACGATAAGGCTAAGTGCATAAAAAGGCTAAGTTTCTGTAGCCACCCTTCCCGGCAATCTTTTAAAATATTTTATTTATTTATTTGATTTAAATGGTGATTTTAGATTTTTATAAATAATTATTTAGTTAATTATTACGGTAGACGACTTTAGCCATGGTTAAGTTTTGAAGTACCAGACGACTAGGAATCATGACACGGATAGTGCAGTGGCGTGCCTTAACTAGTGTATTAGCCATGCCAAGGAAGACCTAGCCATAAGTGTGTCCTAACTAGAAAAACCAGATCAAGTTGCGACTTAACCCCCACCGATGAATTATTATTTAATAACTAGACATATTGATTTTAGATGACCCGATTGTACCAACTTAGCCGAACTGGGCCCGAACCGAATCCAAGCCTTTGTAGGTATGTAGTGAGACCAAAGACGACCATGTAGGCATATTTTATGTGTGTACAAATAGTTCCTAAATAATTTTGAGTAGTGATGTACATTTTTTTAAACTATACTTGTACAAAATTGGTATTCTTATTATTAAATATTGTTTTACAATATTTGTACAATTTTCTGGGCTCGGATAAAGGTGAGTAGTATGGATTCACCAGACCACCATTTAATTATTTTATTATTATATTATTTCGTGATGATTAAATAGATATAATTATTACTATTAGATATTATTATTATTAATTGGTTGTTTCTGTATTCCTAGAATATATATATATATATATATATATATATATATATATATAGAGAGAGAGAGAGAGAGAGAGAGGAGGGATCCACATCCCCTCACTTTTGCATCCCCCATGCATTCCCATGATAACACCCGTTGGATCTTGTTTAAGTCATCTAATCTTAACCATTGAAAAATCAACGGTTAAGATTAGATGACTAACAAAGATCCAACGGATGTGAAATAGGGGATGCATGGGGGATGCAAAAATGAGGGAATGTGGATCCTTCCTCATATATATATATATATATATATATATATATATATATATATATATATATATATATATATATATATATATATTGAATTGTATGTACACATGTATATATGTACAACACTATCCTAGAAGAATATTGCTAAGATATTATATTTAGAATTTTCTGAATATCTATTTATGGATATACATGTATACTATTTGTTATTATATATGTGTGTATTTGTATGTACATATAAATATATTACATATGGGTGTATTTGTAGATATATATAAATTATATCTGTGTATTTGTATGTACATATAAATATATTACATATGGGTGTATTTGTAGATATATATAAATGTATATTATATAGGTGTATGTTTATGTATATATAAATATGTATATAGGCATGTATGTATACGTCAGCGTATATATATATATACGTAAAAAATATATATATATATATATATATATATATATATATATATATATATATATATATATATATATATATATATAAACTCTAGAATACAAAGAACCAAGCCTAACAGCCCGGCCCAAACCGAGCTCAGCCCACACAGGACTCCCCAACACCCGAACTCCCCAGCAGACCCCCCGAACCTATATACACAGATGAGATCGGAAGAGAAGGAAAGAACTCCATGAAACCCTAAACCCGATCCCACACAGCGCCGACCCTGGCGACCCTCTGGCGCCACCCCACGCGGCCAATGGCCGGCCACGACGCGCCGGAGCGCGCGCAAACGGCGGACACGCGCGCGTGCAACAGGACAACCACTACAGTGGCCAAGTAACGATCATCATTTTGAGGTATGATTTCTCTCTATGTATTACTCTGATCTCCGATTCGTAAATTCCAACGAATAGCCCTTATGACCCTCTCGAAATCCCAACAAGTGGATTTGAATATAGTCGCGTGACCAGTCCGAAAAATAAATGCAAAGTCGAGAAAAAATATTGTTCTCGACAGTTCGAAGAACAGTTGACGAACCGGTTTTGGGAGACGATTACTGGTCGAATCATCGACTAAGGTAGAAAACTACCTGAACCATTATTGAAGACAACATATAGGGGATCGAAACCCTTCTGATAGATTGATTTTTTATTTAGTTTACAGGAAGTTATTCAACATCGAAAACCATGAAAAACATGTTTTCGAAACCCCGAAAAACCTCGATACGACGTGCGTTCCGCCAATCCGGACGACGTGGTCGCGAACCGAAAGTATCGAAAGGTGCGTAACGGCTTCGTGGACGTGTGGGCTTTGACGGAATTCAAATTGGTCGCGTGTGCGCGACGAATTTGATGCGTATCCGTCGAAATTCACCGTATCGGCCTTTGTGCAAATTTCTCAATTACTTTGTGCACGTTCGTCAGATCGAGACGAAACTTGCGCCAACAGGACCGTATTGTTTTTCTGGTCCTGTATGCCAAGTTTGGTCCGATTCTGAGATAGTTGATCGGATCGCCGTTTCGTGGGCCCCACGGTCCGATTCAACTGGCGATTTTGTGCACGGCCCACCGGAATCCAAAATTGGACATACCGTTGGGTTCGTATCATCAAAACGAATCCGTAGACATATAATTTGACGACTTTAGAGACCATTGACTCTGGCACGCTTTTCGGTACAAAGCGGGTCCAACGGCGGACACTGTTTTTGTCCGAAATTACCGTTTTGTCTCTGTGTCCAGAATTGGACTTATGGACAGGCAATCCTAGCTAATTTGACAATTCTGAGAATGTTGGCAATGTTTGTTTCAGTTTTCGGAGACAGTTGTGATGACTTGGACTTCGTGGCTTATCAGTTGACTATATATTTGTTGGATCTGCGTGCAACCTCCAGGCAAGTATACCTTGCCTTCCTCTACAGTTTTATTTACATGCATTGTATTTCATTTCCCAGTTTTGGTTGTTTATGGACATGTGATTTTCGTATTATATTCTTTTGAGTCGTTTTTATTGCATATAGCCGTGTTCATGTTTGGTCTTGTGGTTCACACTTGGAGTTTCTTGTCAGTACCTTGCTTGAGTCGTGTCATAGAACGAGTACGTGTAATTGAACTGCTAAATCCTTGATATTGTTTCCGTGGCACCAGAGTCCACTCGAGACGAGGGTGTTTTTCTTGAACTGTTTACATCCGTGAGACCACACTTGGGACGAGGATGTCGATTATTTGCACCAGAGAGTCCACACTCGGGATGAGGGTGTTGAATTGACTTGCACCAGAGAGTCCACTCGAGACGAGGGTGTTTACATCAGAGAGTCCACACTCGGGACGAGGATGTCGATTATTTGCACCAGAGAGTCCACACTCGGGACGAGGGTGTTGATTTGACTTGCACCAGAGAGTCCACTCGGGACGAGGGTGTTTACATCAGAGAGTCCACACTCGGGATGAGGATGTTATATTTGCACCAAAGAGTCCACACTCGGGACGAGGGTACCTTGCCGTGAACTAACCAGAGAGTCCACACTCGGGACGAGGGTTAGTGCTTAGTTCAAACCCGTGAGTCCACACTCGGGATGAGGGTTTGGTTCTTCCATTGATCTTGTGTTCAGTGTTTACTCTGCAGTTCATTTATACGTAGTTGTTCTAGTGTTCGTGTTCGTGTTCGTAGTCATTTGTCGTGCTCCTATTTTTCTTGTTTATTTCCTTGCGCATGATAAAACTGTTAGATAGACATGTATATTATGTATCTTGCTAGTCCTCTGAGGACCTGATGGTCTCTTCAGGTTTAGCGATTGCATGGAGTTAGTGGCAGAGCGGGATGGTAAATGATTGTGATGCATGTCTCATGTATTTGTTAGTGATATTACATTATTATCATTTCGTGCTTTCCATTCCTTATCATGAGATATTCTGCTTATTGATTCAGTTTAAAGACTCTTGTTATACTCTTGGAGTCTTATCGGACATATATGCTAGTGGGCTGCAGACCACGACCCATAGTGTTTATTCAAGTTTCGTACATTTAACGTGGATTTGAGATATAGATTTGTTTTGCCATAATTTGGCAGTTTACCATGCTCTTGACAGCGTTTACGTATTCGAGTCGGACTGGAGTCAGCTTGATGCGTAGCTGGCTTGCTCACGAGCTCGCGACCGAAAAAGCGGGTGCGGGTCGTGACAAGTTTTTTTGGTGGCCCATGCAGGTCAGAGCATATCGTACCGGTTACGTAACTGTACTGGTACGAGCCTGCGACTATGACTAAACCTTAGAAATCTCAATCCACTCTGCCTTGAAAATTCTCTTAGAAATTGCTCTACCGTCTTTGAAACTTCGTATTCGTTCTCGATTATCCTCCCTTGCCTTCTTATATCATTGATTCTCGTCCCTTCCTATTCCGGGGTGACGAATGATCGTGTTGTCTAGAATTCATTAGAAATTTTAAATTATAGTATAATATTGCATGATTATTGAGTTTTGGTTGTTTATAGATATGAGGGATTATAGTTGCCATATGCCCTAGATATCTGTTGGAAGGAATGTTAGCCAGTAGTTAGAAGATTATAAGATTTTAGTGACCGTATTTTGAGGAATAGTGTGACCAAAGGTGGGTAGAAGTCCTTGAAGTTTCGTAGTTACAAATTTGTTAGGAGGAGTATATAAAATATTTTGAGGAATTAAAATTTAAGGAGATTAAGGTAATAGTAGACTTCTTTTTAATTTTAAGGAATAGTCACGAATTAGAATTTCGAGGACAAAATTATTTTTAAGGTGGGTAAATTTGTAGCCTCCCTTCCCGATTTTTTTTTAAAATATTGTATTTATTTATTTGATTTAAATAGTGATTTTAGATTTTTATAAATAATTATTTAGTTAACTATTACGGTAGACGACTTTAGCCATGGTTAAGTTTTGAAGTACCAGACAACTAGGAATCATGGCACGGATAGTGCAGTGGCGTGCCTTGACTAGTGTATTAGCCATGCCAAGGAAGACCTAGCCATAAGTGTGTCCTAACTAGGAAAACCAGATCAAGTTGCGACTTAACCCCCACTGATGAATTGTTTATTTAATAACTAGATATATTGATTTTAGATGACCCGATTGTACCAACTTAGCCGAACTGGGCCCGAACTGAATCCAAGCCTTTGTAGGTATGTAGTGAGACCAAAGACGACCATGTAGGCATATTTTATGTGTGTACAAATAGTTCCAAAATTATTTTGAGTAGTGATGTACATTTTTTTTAAACTATTTGAATACTTTTACAAAATTGGTATTCTTATTATTAAATATTATTTTATAATATTTGTACAATTTTTTGGGCTCGGATAAAGGTGAGTAGTATGGATTCACCAGACCACCATTTAATTATTTTATTATTATACTATTTCGTGGTTATTAAATAGATATAATTATTACTATTAGATATTATTATTATTAATTGGTTGTTTCTATATTCATATATATATATATATATATATATATATATATATATATATATATATATTGAATTGTATGCACACATGTATATATGTACAACACTATCCTAGAAGAATATTGCTAAGATATTATATTTAGAATTTTCTGAATATCTATTTATGGATATACATGTATATTATTTGTTATTATATATGTGTGTATTTGTATGTACATATAAATATATTACATATGGGTGTATTTGTAGATATATATAAATTATATATGTGTATTTGTATGTACATATAAATATATTACATATGGATGTATTTGTAGATATATATAAATGTATATTATATAGGTGTATGTTTATGTATATATAAATATATATATAGGCATGTATGTATACGTATATATACGTGAGCGTGTATATATATATATATATATATATATATATATATATATATATATATATATATATATATATATATATATATATATTATAAACTCTATAATACAAAGAACCAAGCCTAACAGCCCGGCCCAAACCGAGCTCAGCTAAACCCGAGCTCAAACCACACAGGACTCCCCAACACCCGAACTCCCCAGCAGACCCCCCGAACCTATATACACAGATGAGATCGGAAGAGAAGGAAAGAAGAACTCCACGAAACCCTAAACCCGATCCCACACAGCGCCGACCCTAGCGACCCTCTGGCGCCACCCCACGCGGCCAATGGCCGGCCACGATGCGTCGGAGCACACGCAAACGGCGGACACGCGCGCGCGCAACAGGACACAGCCACTACAGTGGCCAAGTAACGATCATCATTTTGAGGTATGATTTCTCTCTGTGTATTCCTCCGATCTCCGATCCGTAAATTCCAACGAATAGCCCTTATGACCGTCTCGAAATCCCAATAAGTGGATTTGAATATAGTCGCGTGACTAGTCCGAAAAATAAATGCAAAGTCGAGGAAAAACATTGTTCTCGACAGTTCGAAGAACAGTTGACGAACCGGTTTTGGGAGACGATTACTGGTCGAATCATCGACTAAGGTAGGAAACTACCTGAACCATTATTGAAGACAACATATAGGGGATCGAAACCCTTCTGATAGATAGATTTTTCATTTAGTTTACAGGAAGTTATTCAACATCGAAAACCATGAAAAACATGTTTTCGAAACCCCGATACGACGTGCGTTCCGCCAATCCGGGCGACGTGGTCGCGAACCGAAAGCATCGAAAGGTGCATAACGGCTTCGTGGACGTGTGGGCTTTGACGAAATTCAAATTGGTCGCGTGTGCGCGACGAATTTGATGCGTATCCGTCGAAATTCACCGTATCGGCCTTTGTGCAAACTTCTCAATTACTTTTTGCACGTTCGTCAGATCGAGACGAAACTTGCGCCAACAGGATCGTATCGTTTTTCTGGTCCTGTATGCCAAGTTTGGTCCGATTCTGAGATTGTTGATCGGATCGCCGTTTCGCGGGTCCCATGGTCCGATTCAACGGACGATTTTGTGCACGGCCCATCGGAATCCAAAATTGGACATACCGTTGGGTTCGTATCATCAAAACGAATCCGTAGACATATAGTTTGACGACTTTAGAGACCATTGACTCTGGCACGTTTTTCGGTGCAAAGCGAGTCCAACGGCGGACACCGTTTTTGTCCGAAATTACCGTTTTGTCTCTGTGTCCAGAATTGGACTTAAGGACAGGCAATCCTAGCTAATTTGACTATTCTGAGAATGTTGGTAATGTTTGTTTCAGCTTTCGGAGACAGTTGTGACGACTTGGACTTCGTGGCTTATCAGTTGACTATATATTTGTTGGATCTGCGTGCAACCTCCAGGCAAGTATATCTTGCCTTCCTCTACAGTTTTATTTACATGCATTGTATTTCATTTCTCCGTTTTGGTTGTTTATGGACATGTGCTTTTCGTATTATATTCTTTTGAGTTGTTTTTATTGCATATAGCCGTATTCATGTTTGGTCTTGTGGTTCACACTTGGAGTTTCTCGTCAGTACCTTGCTTGAGTCGTGTCATAGAACGAGTACGTGTAATTGAACTGTTAAATCCTTGATATTGTTTCCGTGGCACCAGAGAGTCCACTCGGGACGAGGGTGTTTTTCTTGATCTGTTTACATCCGTGAGTCCACACTCGGGACGAGGATGTCGATTATTTGCATCAGAGAGTCCACACTCGGGACGAGGGTGTTGACTTGACTTACACCAGAGAGTCCACTCGGGACGAGGTGTTTACATCAGAGAGTCCACACTCGGGATGAGGATGTTATATTTGCACCAAAGAGTCCACACTCGGGACGAGGGTGCCTTGCCGTGAACTAACCAGAGAGTCCACACTCGGGACAAGGGTTAGTACTAACCAGAGAGTCCACACTCGGGACGAGGGTTAGTGCTTAGTTCAAACCCGTGAGTCCACACTCGGGATGAGGGTTTGGTTCTTCCATTGATCTCGTGTTCAGTGTTTACTCTGCAGTTCATTTATACGTAGTTATTCTAGTGTTCGTGTTCGTGTTCGTGGTCATTTGTCGTGTTCCTATTTTTCTTGTTTATTTCCTTGTGCATGAAAAAACTGTTAGATAGGCATGTATATTATGTATCTTGCTAGTCCTCTGAGGACCTGATGATCTCTTCAGGTTTAGCAATTGCATGGAGTTAGTGGCAGAGCGATGGTAAATGATTGTGATGCATGTCTCATGTATTTGTTAGTGATATTACATTGTTATCCTTTCGTGCTTTTCATTCCTTATCATAAGATATTCTGCTTATTGATTCAGTTTAGATACTCTTGTTATACTCTTGGAGTCTTATCGGACATATATGCTAGTGGGCTGCAGACCACGACCCATAGTGTTCATTCAAGTTTCGTACATTTAACGTGGATTTGAGATATAGATTTGTTTTGCCATAATTTGGCAGTTTACCATGCTCTTGACAGCGTTTACGTATTCGAGTCGGGCTGGAGTCAGCTTGATGCGTAGCTAGCTTGATGCGTAGCTGGCTTGCTCACGAGCTCGCGACCGAAAAAGCGGGTACGGGTCGTGACAGTTTCAAGAAGAACAAAAACGGTCATTGGACAACTTGTGCACAAGGAAAAGTTTCCTCGAACGGTTGCCTAGACCAAGGAACCGATTCGTCCCAGGAGGACGAGTATAGAAAGTGCCAGCAAGAGTGGCACAAGTGATTCAGGAGCTTTTGAGTAGGGCTCGCTACCCGCCGCGAAAGGATCGCCGCCTAACACATCTATAGTCCAAGATGGCTTGAAATTGCCAGTGACCTTCACACCCTTTCAGGACTTTAACTAATACTCGTGAAACGGGATGAATATGGATAGCTGCTCAATGTATAAAGTTTTTATATGCTTGTCTCTTAACATGTTAACATGCAAATCGAGTAGGATGGCTAGAAAGATCACCAAATAGCTAACATGGTTTATAAAACTGCTTGAACAAATGAGAGCATGGGTTTTAATTAGCCACTTGCCAATACATGTGATCGTACTGACCCTCGCTCTCTACAGGTGGTACAAATCAGGAGGGACGCGACAACTAGTCAAGACGACGTTCGTGTTTTGAAGCTTCGACCATGCGTCGAAGACCCTCGCTATACAACTTTTGAAGACTCTCTCTGCAACAGTCCAAGAAGATGTCTCGACTTTACCCGTTCCAGGTGGCTGAAATACTTTTGTTGTAAATTGAGGGATGTATGTATAGAACGACTATCTCATCGGCGCTTCTTTTGTAATTGAGTCATGTTGTAAGCCCGCGTGGCACAATTGTAATAGAGTCTTGTAAATGATTTCTATTATCAATAAGATGCAAGTTTCTCTGTCTCAATGTATTATTCGATTTTCTGCGTACTCTCTTAGATGTTGTGTTTCGGATAACCTTATGACTATGTCTTGTGCGATCGCAACCTAGGTTCGCACGGCATCACGTCCAGGGGACGACTATCGATTCTTCGGAATCGGGGCGTGACAGTTTTGAAGCATCGTTATAATCGTAGAGATATGCATGGAGTTACTAGTACACTATTAATGCTTGAAGTTTCAAAGCTTAAAGGAATTTTGCTACTGAAGAAAGGATATTGAAAATCTATTGGCATGAATTGCAACTTCCAGTTCTTGACTGTTCATAACATGCCACTTCCAGTTCTTGACTGTTCATAAAGAACGTAGAAAACTGTCATTGCGACGTTATACATAGAAAAGTTGTTAGCTTCTGTGGTTTCAGTTCAAGGGAAGGTTATCTTGCTTCTATGATTTCCCTTCAAGGTAAGGTTATCTTGTGAAACTTAATAACGACAAAATATATATTATTTACCATGCGGGTGTTCTTCTTTTTTTCTTTGATGTTGCAGACTCTCCAGCATACACATCTGAGTTGTTTGAGTACTTGTAAGTAGGAGCAAAATAGATCTTTCCTTCTTTCCATCCTTCGAACACTCGCCCAGCTTCTCTTTCATTCTTAAGCTGTCAAACAAGAAAAAGAGTATAAGGAGTTTTTTTAGACTAGAACCAGAAACAACTTAAGACTTAGACAACTAACGAGTTTTCTTTCTCTAGATATCTGTGATTCTTTTAAGAAACCACAAAAGTCTGAGAACCGTGAAGAAACAACTTAGACTGAGACACCTAAGAACAAGTCTGCTCAAATATTTATCTTGACCAAGGTTTGCAGTATCGACCGACACGTATTGGCTGTATCATATAGTTTTTGGCATGAACCAGAAACAACTTAAGACTTAGACAACTAACGAGTTTTCTTTCTCTAGATATCTGTGGTTCTTTTAAGAAACCACAAAAGTCTGAGAACCGTGAAGAAACAACTTAGACTGAGACACCTAAGAACAAGTCTGCTCAAATATTTATCTTGACCAAGGTTTGCAGTATCGACCGACACGTATTGGCTGTATCATATAGTTTTTGGCATGTAGGTAGATGCTCACCACCACCGCTACCGCCAATACCGAAATTTTCTCCACTCCCGGTCAAATAAGCAAAGAAAAACTTTAAAAGAAAAAAAAAAAGTATGACATGAAAAAAACAATGTCTACACAATTATTTGATCATATCCAATATCGACATGCTATATTGTATCAATAAACAATTCATTATAGACACAAATATAACCATTAACGTTTGTTGGAGTTGTATATTATAAGTTCACAATGTTTCTTACATCTTAATATTTTTTCATTCAAAACTATCTATTACAGGCTATGTTACACGAACAAGGGAAAGTAATGTTTGTATCCGTGTCCGTAGTCCTTGCACATAGGTTATTATATTGTACTTATTTGATGATGTCACTATCATGTATCCCTATCGTGTCCTTATCCCTATCCGTATATGTGCAAGATAGAATATAGGGTACGTTGTCTAGAAGCAAGTAAAATGAGTGAACAATTCAACAAGTTAATAGTACTTCATTCAAAACTAACAGGGAACAATAAACAATGACAAATGTTCATGCCTAAATGTATCAAATCTCTTTCTAGCTTTTTAAATATTTTCTTTTTCTTTTTTTGATAAGAATTTCTTATTATTTTTTACTATCCAAAACCAAGAACTTCGAAAGTCCAGTATTAATACTCATAAGGTGCGATGCCAATTGCGATAAAGATACTGTGAACCTTGATATACACTATAAAGCACTCTGATATAATTACCTGATCCTTTTCGAAAAGAGCATCCCAATCATTATCCTCCACAAGTTTCTTGGTCTCCGAGTAGCTCAATGCTATCCTGTAATTTAAGTCTCCTAACCATATGATCCGGCTGATTCAAAGGGGAAAAATTAGATAAACTAGGTTGGTTAATTGCTAAAAAAATTCACTTCAAAGATAAGAGAGCTCACTCATGCTCAAGAATTTTCTGAGGAAATATTCGTGCTGGTTTCTTGCAGATCTTTGGGAACTGTGTGTTCTTGAGTATCTCTATAACGTCAAAGTTTCTCCTCAACTCGTCCCCTTCTTTCTCGCCTGACGCCAAGTGACTGCAGACGAAGCAAAAGCTAGTTTGGTGCAGAGACATGCTCACAGATATGCAACCCTGCAAAAACCACAATACACTACTTTTATAACACAAATTATTAACCCTCGTGCCTCACCAAAAATATTGACATTTGGTGTACAGGTAGGGACTTCAACATGTTATCGAGGTTCAAACCCAGGTTCAATCTCTCTGATGCACATTTTAAGCACTTCAAACGAAAAAGATTACGGAAGATCTATACATTCTGTGACATTTCACATCACGAGCCAGATGATTCAAGATCTAGCAATCCCTCACCTTGTTGCCGAGGTATCCCATGATCCCGCGCCCAATGCACGATAGCCTAAGGTGGCCAATGTGTTGCACAAGTTCTCTCTTCACCCAGACAGTCACAAAAATCCCCACCATCTGTTTGCTCGTTATGAGGCTGTATCGGATCTGGTCACCTGTGGTAGAGAACGAGTTTGCTATATCCGAAACAATGATATTCTCACCCCCGTCCTCCTGCTCCTCCTCTGAAGAGTCTTCTTCGCTAACGTAAGCTTGATTGCACGAGAAACATGAGTTTCTAATGTACTTCCTTGAAACTTCGGAAGGACAATTGCACGCTTTGAGCCGTCTTCCCTGGTCAGTCCTGAAAGTTCTGCTGACTGCTTTCAGCGATGGCTTCTTAGAGAACAAGAGTCCAGCACTTACTTTCGAGTCTCTTGAGCTGGCAGCAGGAGAAGATGAGAGAGTGTAACTAGGTGATGGGGTATTTTTGAAGCCATAGCTAGAGTCCAGAGGTCTGTTCAGGGCTTGGTTTATTAGGCTTAGCCATTTTGTCGCTGGTTCATTGTCTTCGCTAACCAGTACATTCCCGGCATTCAGAGGTACGATTTCCTGAAATCTTGAGAAACACATGAAAATTGTGAATATATAACACTCTATTGCATCTAAAGAGAAACTAGACCAAAGTATCAAAAACAAGTTTAAGAATTTGTTACATCCTATGTTGTGCAGATACAGATACGACACGACACCGTAAGGACATGGATACTGGAACACGGCACCTGTTTTGCTGTTCCTAGTGTACTATGGGGTGTTTGTGGTGTCTCATATGTATCCAATACACGTCCAATATGACACGTCACAGACTTTTGAAGTCCGTGCTTCCTAGGTTACATATATACATGAGAAATTCTTAAACACGAAATTAAAAAAATCATGAGTCAGCAGGGGTAAGAAGCGTACCCTAAAACATATATATCTGATTGGTCACTAGCCGGAAGAAAATCATTAAGGGTCAGCCCATTGTGTGGGGCTTTTCCTCCAACATTCCATGTAGCAACAAATACCCTACAAAAAACCAAATAGTTGGAAAATAGTGTACCGCGGCAATGAAAGGTTGAAACAAAGAACTGGAGTACCTCAAGGCCTGAGTATCTGAAGTGCTGGCTAGCAAGGAAGAAATATCACTCAAATACATACTTCCCGGCCTTGAACTAGGCTCTGTTCCTAAATATAAGTTTGAAATGACACAACGCAAAATGAAACTCGGTTAGTGATTACAGACAACATTTTAAGAAGTTGATTAATGATAGAGCTCAATAATGGTTGCAAGGAATACCATAACAGCCTCTGGTGATGACAGGAGAGTCGGTTGCGGAGAAAGCTGGAATCTCTCCATATTCAGCTGTAATTATTGTAAGAACTTGAATAAGAAAAACTTGTGACAGTAAGCTTAAAATGGGATATGCCAAATTATGACCTAGCAAGCAAGGAAGCATGGACACTCCAAAAATCCATGTGCTCCATGTTGCGCCCATGTTATGTCATGTCAAACACATATCAGACATGCCACACTCAAAATACACTTAGGACAAACCAAAATTGGTTCCAATATGTGTTGTTGGTGCTTTCTTTACATGGAGAGAGCTTGCTCTCAACATGCCTTGTAAATTTTAGTCCCACATCGGAAATGCACCATGAGTTATCTCAACATATATACTTTGGTGTGTTGTTGAGAGATGCACATGGGGTGGTGACCCTAAGGAGGGAACCATGTGGGTGATTTTACAAGGAGGTAAGAATAAGGCTCCAAGGATTAAGCATTAATGCTTTTGTCATTCTCTTGGATTAATTCCATTTGAAGCTAAGCCCCAAAGGGGCTTAGCGACTCGGACTCGGACTCGGACTCGGACTCGGACTCGGGCTCATGGGCTCATGAGGCGTAATGTGGCATTTTGTTGGCGCACTTTGCACTTAGCACGTCAGCAGTCATGCGGTCTTTATGCGGCTCATAATGGAAAGGCTGAATCAATGCGATTAAATCAGATCCTATCTTTGTGGGATTTGAATTAATTCAGATCCTATCTTTGTGGGATTTGAATTAATTTCGTGGGATTTGAATTAAATCTCGTTGCTATCTTTTGGGATTTGATTCAATCTTTCCATAACTGAAGAGACGGCTAGGGTTTTCACCTCTCTCTATAAATACTCTCTTCTGGCCTCCTTTGTGAGGAGGACGAAAATTACAAGTCAGAAAAGGAGAAAGAGAGAGAGAGTTGCTGCCGCCATTGCAAGTCCATCCGAGGAGTCAGAACAGAGGTGACTTCGAGCGTTCCACAAGTTCTTCAAACTTGCTGGTTCCTGGAAGCAGATCGTGTGGGGTGAATCTTGCTTTGAGCAACGGTGTTTTGACACCCCAGCAACTGTTCTTCATCTAATCTTCCTCCAGATTATTGTAACTCGTTCTGTCCCAATTGCAACACGTTTGCAAGGAAGAACGAGAGATCTTCTCTTCTCTATTTCCCTCCTTCATATTGTAATTTGGCTATTTGTTATTTTGTACCATCGTAGATCTTGAGTTTGATCACTGCAAAGTTTTTGTGTGACATCTCAGATCTCGATTGCATCAGTTTTTCCATCTTTGATCAAGCCCCGGAACTAACAATCTCAAAGCAAGATCCGTGTAGATGGAAAACATTAATGCTTCGCTCCTCCAATCGAACTTCTGCAAGTTAGAAAAGTTTGATGGAGAGCACTATCAAGTCTGGAAGAGAAAGGTTTACCTAACTCTTCAACTGAAAGACATTGATCATGTTCTGTTAGAGGAAGAACCCTCTGTTCCAGACACTGGATCTACTGCCGCAATCAACGCGGCTACCAAACTCCAGGCCAAGTGGAGAAGGAAAAATAGCATCTGCAGGCTTCTCATCCTGAATGCTATGGAGGACTCCCTGGCAGAATCCTACTCAAAGAAGGAACTTGCTAGAGACATATGGGAGTCTGTGGAAAATCTGTATGAAGAAGACAAGAACAGGAGCAAAATGTTTGTGGTTGAAAAATATCACAAATTACTCTTTGAGGACGAAAAGTCCATGCTGCCACAGGTGAAGGAATTTCTGAAGCTGCGTCAGAAACTGGAAGATGAAGAGATGCCCCTTCCTGACAAGTTTGTCGTCGGAGGGATCGTTTCAAAACTTTCTGCTGGATGGAGTACCTTCTACGCAAGGATGCACAGAAAGAAGCTAGACATTAGCTTGGGAGATCTATTGCAAGAGATCCATGTTGAGGACGAGATGCGTTCCCAACAGAAGGTGGACACTCTGTCCAAACAGTTGGCTAAAGCTAATCTTGTGCAGACGAGAGATTCAAAGGGAAAGCAGGCGGCTTCTCATCCCAAGAAGAAGGACTTCACTAATCTAAAAGTGAAGGGTCCTTCTTTCAAGCAACAGAAGACTAAGTCCCACGTGACTTGTTACAATTGTGGCAAGAAAGACCACTACAAGAGTGAATGCAGATCTAAGCCTAAACAATCAGAGAAAGGTGAGCCTAATAAGGTTTCATTGGTTTCTAACTTTGTTGCTATGATCGCACCGGTCACAAATGTGGGAGTTGACTCTGACTGGTGGATAGACACTGGTGCGACTTGCCATGCTGTTCTGGCAAGGAATGGTTCGTCACGTACCAGCCGATATCTGAGAAGGTTATCATGGCGAACCAGGCCCAAGCTGAAGTTCTGGGGATCGGGACCGTAGAACTGAAACTCACTTCTGGGAACACTCTGACGCTTCAAGGTGTGAAGCATGTTCCGGCGATTGCCAAGAACCTGATCTCTGGGAGCCTGCTCTGCAACGCAGGCTTGAGGATGGACATCAATGCTGGTCAGATGGTGATGTCCAAGAAAGGAACATACTTCGGGAAGGCTTATCAAACCGAAGGAATGTTTAAAATTCAGCTTGTCAACCAGTTTGAAGACATTAATGCAGTTACTTTTTCTGATTATTCTCTTGAGTTGTGGCATAATAGACTAGGACATGTTCATTGTAAAAGAATTAACAAAATGTCTAGTCTAGGACTTATCTCCAAATGTGGGGGTAAGGTGGAGAAGTGTGAAGTGTGTGCTCAGACGAAGATCACAAGAAAACCATTTCATCGGGTCAATCGAAGCACAGATCTTCTGGAGTTGGTGCACTCTGATATCTGTGACTTCAAACATTTCTCCACGAAGGCCGGGATGAAGTATTTCATAACCTTCATCGACGACTTCTCAAAATACGCGTTCGTCTACTTGCTCAAGTCTAAAGACGAAGCTTTCGAGAAGTTCAGAGAGTTCAGGGCCGAAGCTGAACGGCAGACTGGACAACAACTCAAGAGGTTAAGGAGTGATCGAGGTGGGGAGTACAGGTCTCATGAATTCGCATCGTTCTGCAAAGAACATGGAATTATATGTGAGACTACTGCTCCATATTCTCCTCAATCCAACGGAGTAGCGGAGAGGAAGAACAGAACGTTGACAGAAATGATGAACTCAATGCTGCTAATTGCGGGTCTTCTTAAATGCTACTGGAGAGAAGCTGCATTGACGGCCACTTTTATTCTAAATAGAGTGCCATATGCAACTTCGGACGTAACTCCTCATGAACTCTGGTTCAAAGTCAGACCAAACTTGAATGTCATTCGAGTGTGGGGGTGTCTGGCGTATGTGAAGCTCCCAGATCTGAAGATTCAGAAGCTAGGGACAAGGACTACGAAGGCGATCTTCTTGGGGTATGCCGAGAAAAGTGATGCTAGGAGATTTCTTGATATTGAGTCAAATCATATCATCGAATCTCGCGATGCTGAATACTTTGAAGACAAGTTTGCAAAAGACAAAAACATTGTTCTTTCGGACATTCCGAAAAATGATGTAGGTGCAAATGAGACTGAAATCTCATATGGGCCAGTAGTCCAAGAAGAAGCTGTTGTTGAGGAAACAACTCTTGTACCAGAACTCGCAGAGCCGTCAGCTAAGCGAGCGAGGAGACCGAAAGATTTCGGAGATGACTTTGTCACCTATCATGTGGAAGCAGATCCGCTTACCTATGATGAGACGATGAAGACCAGAGATGCTATCTTCTGGAAGGAGGCAGTGAATGACGAGTTTGACTCTATCACCTCCAATAACACATGGGTGTTGGTAGATCTACCTGAAGGAGAGAAGCCCATCGGATGTAAATGGATCTTCAAGAAGAAGATAAAGGCAGATGGAACTATTGACAAGTTCAAGGCCAGACTGGTAGCCAAGGGATTTTCTCAAAAACAAGGGATAGACTACTTTGACACGTACGCTCCAGTAGCTCGGATGACCACCATCAGGATGTTAATCGCTCTAGCAGCTATACATAAGTTGGTGATACATCAGATGGATGTAAAGATTGCATTCCTGAATGGAGAGCCGACCAAAGAGATTTACATGCAACAGCCAGATGGATTTGTCGTCAAAGATCTTGAAGAAAAAGTCTGCAAGTTGGTGAAATCATTGTATGGTTTGAAGCAAGCTCCCAAGATGTGGCATGAGAAGTTTGACAAAATTATTAGGTCAAACGGCTACAGAGTCAGCGAGACGGACAAATATGTTTACACAAAGTTCGCTGATGGAAGAGGAGTCATCGTTTATCTGTACGTGGACGACATGCTAATCCTAGGTACGGATATAGGCTGTGTCACAGAAACAAAGAAGTTCCTCTCAACCAAGTTCAGTATGAAGGACTTGGGGAATGCAGATGTCATCTTGGGCATAAAGATCATCCGGACAGACACTGGAGTAGCGCTGTCACAATCTCACTACATTGAGAAGATGCTCACACGCTATGGGTATAAGGATCTTCCAGGGATCGATACGCCATACAGGTGTAATCAGAAGATGAAGCCAAATTCAAGGGAAAGCGTCAGGCAGCTGGAGTATTCTAGCGTTATCGGAAGTTTGATGTACGCGACCACTGCCACAAGGCCTGACATAGCATTCGCCGTGGGAATGCTGAGTCGGTTCACAAGCAACCCAGGGGTTGAGCACTGGAAAGCTGTGAAGCGGGTGATGTGATATCTCAAGAAAACTTAGACATATGCACTGCACTACAACGGATATCCGACAGTAGTGGAAGGCTTCAGTGATGCTAGCTGGTGTTCAGAGGTGGAAAGCGAGAGATCCACAGGTGGATGTCTTTTCCCTGGGTGGAGCTGCTATATCGTGGAAGTCAAAGAAGCAGACTATACTCTCTCGTTTTCTCCATGGAATCTGAATTCTATGCACTTGAAACTGCAGCAGATGAAGCAGAATGGCTTCGGGAGCTCATGTATGATCTTCCAGTGGTTGGGGCTCAGATACCGGCGATACCGATATACTGTGACAACCAGGCGACTGCGACGGTGGCATCAAATGACCTCTTCAACGGGAAAAAGTGGACTGTGCGGTTAAAGCACATGGCAGTACACGATCTTATCAAAAGAGGTGTAATTGCAGTGGTTGATGTTCGGAGTCAGGAGAACCTGGCAGATCCGTTCACAAAGGGCCTCAAGCGCCAGTTGGTCGATGACACAGCTTGTAAAATGGGCTTGAAGACATTCTGATAGTGTGTCTTTGTAATCCTACCATAAAGTTTTATGCTATTAGTTCAAAGAGAAATCTACTAGGCATCTAACTTTTGGTTCAAAGGAGGATCACTGACTGGAAAACTATCAGGTAACAGTGGGTACTTGTTCTCTGGAACATGGAAGGGATACGGACCCATAACCACTGTTGTCTACTATGTATTTTTCTACGGAAAAAACAGATCCTGTAGAAGGTTGGCTTAAACGCCTTAATGAGTTCTCAGGCAGAGTGAATGCCTGGTGTGCTTTACAGGAAGCACGGTAGAGCAGCACTACAAGGAGTGAAACTCCATGCTACAGTGGGGTGACTCCACCATGAGGTTTCCAGGTAGGGGTAATGCCTCGGCTTTGCAAGCCAAGTCACAGCGGCGTAGCACCGCAAATAGGCAGGTAGCCTAATGCTGTATGACGTAATTAAAGAGTTGTAGACAGCACTACAAAGGGAAGGATGGCCCCATGTTACAGTGGCACGACACCACGATGAGGTACCCAGGTAGGGGTAAAGCCTCGGCATTGCAAGCCATGTCGTTGCGGCGTAACACCGCAAGGAAGCCTTAGGCTTCATGTTGGGTAGGTTGGCACTACAAAGAGACTTGTGACCTCATGCTACAGTAGTATGACACTACGATGAGGTTCCCAGGTAGGGGTAATGTCTCGGCTTCAGGCCATGTCATAGCGGCGTAGCACCGCAAGGAAACGCAAGGCTTCATGTCATATCTATTTAATAAAGAACTCACCTATAGTGTATGGAAAGAGATATCAGGCCGTCTCTTGAGGGTAAACTTGTAGACGTCCAAAATTATACACTGAAACCAGGCTGGCACAGGGCCTTTAATGTGCAGCCAGAAGCACACGTAACTACACTTTGTGAGTGGGAAGAATTACAATTGTGGTACAGAATTCAAGGCGTAGTCCATTCTTGTATCACATTGTTATTTAACCCATGCGGGAAGATTCAAGTCGTCAGCGACATCTATCCTAATGCAAAATGGTCAGTTACTGTGGGGAACGCTCAACCCTGGACACATATATATGTTGTGATATGTGGGGGATTGTTGGTGCTTTCTTTACATGGAGAGAGCTTGCTCTCAACATGCCTTGTAAATTTTAGTCCCACATCGGAAATGCACCATGAGTTATCTCAACATATATACTTGGGTGTGTTGTTGAGAGATGCACATGGGGTGGTGACCCTAAGGAGGAAACCATGTGGGTGATTTTACAAGGAGGTAAGAATAAGGCTCCAAGGATTAAGCATTAATGCTTTTGTCATTCTCTTGGATTAATTCCATTTGGAGCTAAGCCCCAAAGGGGCTTAGCGACTCAGACTCGGACTCGGACTCGGACTCGGGCTCGGGCTCGGACTCATGGGCTCATGAGGCGTAATGTGACGTTTTGTTGGCGCACTTTGCACTTAGCACGTCAGTAGTCATGCGGTCTTTATGCGGCTCATATGCGGCCATGCGGTCTTATGCGGCATGCGGCTCATATGCGGCCTCATGCGGCTCATGCGGCCATGCGGCTCATGCGGCCATGCGGCTCATGCGGCACATGCGGCTCATGCGGCATATGCGGCACATGCGGCTCATGCGGCAGATGCGGTCCATGCGGCCCATGCGGTCCATACGGCTCATGCGGTCCATGCGGTCCATGCGGCCATCAGGCTCATGCGGCCAGGCTGCTGCTGCTGCTGCCGCATGGAGGGATCCGCTGACTGTGCAGATTACAAATCAGTTATGGAAAGGCTGAATCAATGCGATTAAATCAGATCCTATCTTTGTGGGATTTAAATTAATTCAGATCCTATCTTTGTGGAATTTGAATTAATTTTGTGGGATTTGAATTAAATCTCGTTGCTATCTTTTGGGATTTGATTCAATCTTTCCATAACTGAAGAGGCGGCTAGGGTTTCCACCCTCTCTCTATAAATACTCTCTTCTGGCCTCCTTTGTGAGGAGGACGAAAATTACAAGTCAGAAAAGGAGAAAGAGAGAGAGAGTTGTTGCCGCCATTGCAAGTCCATCCGAGGAGTCAGAACAGAGGTGACTTCGAGCGTTCCACAAGTTCTTCAAACTTGCTGGTTCCTGGAAGCAGATCGTGTGGGGCGAATCTTGCTTTGAGCAACGGTGTTTTGACACCCCAGCAACTGTTCTTCATCTAATCTTCCTCCAGATTATTGTAACTCGTTCTGTCCCAATTGCAACACGTTTGCAAGGAAGAATGAGAGATCTTCTCTTCTCTATTTCCCTCCTTCATATTGTAATTTGGCTATTTGTTATTTTGTACCATCGTAGATCTTGAGTTTGATCACTGCAAAGTTTTTGTGTGACATCTCATATCTCGATTGCATCAGTTTTTCCATCTTTGATCAAGCCCCGGGACTAACATGTGTCAATATCCAAATCGTGTTGTGTCGTACATGTGTCCTTGAAATATATAACTAGCAAGTATAATTTTGATGGGAAAGTCAGAAAACAGAAAATAGCATGCGTATGTGTGAAGCTACCTCCTAGGATTTGAAAATTGAATTATTTGAGGAAAAGATTAAAAATTCAACAATATTTGCTCTTTTCTCTACTGAAATGGCCATTCCTAGATTCATCAACTCTTTTTCCCATGAAATTGCATGCTACATTAAGGACTTATAACCTATTATCCATCAGCATCACTCAACTTTATATATGCCCTATTATGGACTTGTTTAAAGTAGCGAGAAGAACTTCCAGAACTCTGAGTGCTTCCTCAACTATAGCAGTTCAGAAAGAATGGGATATTCAATGAAAATAAAAGTAAAACTTTTAAATGATTAGGTTTATCTTCTTGGAGGGGTTTGGAAAAGCTTCTTTGAATGAATATAGATAGAAGGGCATTTGAACCAGGGGGAGTAAGTTTCATGTAGGTACAAGTAGTCTACAAAACCATCTATATTTGCATAGACATGGATATGACATAATGCAGTTCGAAACAACAACAAAGCCTTTATCCCAAAAAATTTGGGCGGTTGTTTCAATCCTCCTCTTCCATTCGGCTCTGTTAAGCATGTCCATTGTAACGCTAACAAGATTTGGTTCAAAATAAGACATGTTTAGAAAATTTAGGATACGGGTTAGGCATGAATACAGTTATAAACATAATAACAAATTTATGTATGTTTCGGGCAGCAACTAGGTTATAAATAGTTACAGAAGGGATCAGCTACAAAGAAATGTTACTTCCCATATCTCTGACACAATCATGGCCATACGTCTCAATCACGTTTTGGATCTATTTGAAGCATAGATATGGCCGAGCCATATCCGACATGAGTGTCGAGGAAGAATCGTGTCGGATATATATTAGATAAAAATACAAACAAGGATAAGGAGGTGGACACGGATACGGAAGAGTATCAAGGCAACATAATCAAAAACATTTTCATCTGCCCCCCTTTAATTTGTATAGCCTTTGGAATGCTATATGGTTATATAAATTGCAGCCTGCCATTTTCTTTTGCTTAATTTCTGGTTACTGTACTATTTTCACCAAAAAGTAGAGAATCTTTTGCTTAATTTCTGTTTGACTAAGTGCAAACATGTATTGTAACATAGTTCTCTTCGGCGACTTCTTATGATAAACAAGTGAACATTATGAAATTAGACACTAATGAAGAAACTGTCAATGATTAAAGGTACTTAGACCAACCTGTCGATACGATTGAATTCTCGCTTCTTTCTGATGCTTTCCTGTTTTTGGTCCCAGAGGCTTTTGGCAGAAAAGACTGCAGTGACCACCATACTATCAGTACTAGTATCCTGCTTGATGTATCTTAAGAGAACATTGCTTCAGCTAATAAAAAGCAATACCTTCTTTTTCCTATCATGTCCCTTCATCATCTTAGCTACAGCTCTGCTTCTTCAAAAGTACTAGTTGATTAAGCAACTATGTTTCCGACCTCGATACAATCCTGTGGACACGCTCCAAAATCAGTGTCGTGTCCATGCTGGACAGGTATTGAACATGAAGCAAACACTCCAAAAATATACTAGGACACGCCAGAAATTGTGTCGATGGGACTGACATGACGATTCAGTGTCATCCACGAAGACAGAACATCCTACCTCATTCTCACATGGGCCACCCAAAAGAAGAAAGAAAAAGAGAAAGTCATGAGCTTTATGAAATCCTTGGATGCATGATTCATTACTCCACAAGTGGGAGCAATCAGTGATTGCAAAACTAATAAACTATCCAAAAAAAAAAAAAACCAATAAACAATTTCGACAAGCAGTCAAAATCTTTGCAAAAGATCCATCAAGAACTGATCTATCCGGCATTCTGATGACAAGAAACATAAACCCAACAGAAACCAAGTTCATATCAATCAACCAATCAAATTTGACACGGTCAAAACTCATCAAGAACTGATCTTTCCGGCATTCTGATGCCAAGAAACATAAACCCAACAGAAACCAAGTTCATATCAATCAACCAATCAAATTTGACACGGTCAAAACTCATCAAGAACTGATCTTTCCGGCATTCTGATGCCAAGAAACATAAACCCAACAGAACCAAGTTCATATCAATAGACCAATCAAATTTGACACGGTCAAAACTCATCAAGAACTGATCTTTCCGGCATTCTGATGCCAAGAAACATAAACACAACTGGAACCAAATTCATACCAATCAAATCAAGAATTTACATTTTCCGCATTCCGACGACAGGAAACAAGAACCCAACAGAACCAATCAACACGGGCGGTTTTTCGAGATAACTCGACAAGAAATGAAGGGGAAAAAATACCTCCTTTCCTGATTCATTCTTCATCCTGTCGAGAGAACAGCTCCCAAAGGAAGAGGCTTTTGGATTGATGAGAGGGAGAGGGAGGTGTTGGAGAGCTAACGAATTCCAAAGGAGTATGGCTGGGGAATGATGCCAATATTTGGCATTATATTTCGAAGGAGTAGCGAGCAAAACAAGAAGAGGAGCACAAAGTAGTGCCAATTCAGCTGCAACTCCCATACTTTTGTACGTGTCAGCGTTACATAAATATGCATAAATAGGAGTTGGCTTCAACTCAGCTCAAGGTCTCTCTCGAAGCCATCGGTCTCTTCTTCCTTTTTCTTTCCCCTACTGTGGCTAAGATTGAGAGCTCAGGCGCAAGGCTTTGGTTGTGCGAAGAAACAGTCAAAGACCATATATTGGTGTTGTTCCAAGGAATTGGGAAGTCGTGGGCTAGAACTCAAGGTGTCTAATGGACTGTCCGGGTCAGCCTGGAGCCGATTTTGACCGGGTCTGACCAGAGCCGTTAATAAATTTCTATAAAAAAATATAAACTATAGGAATAGTCCGTATAATTAATTTCAAAGTATTGATAGTTTCTACAATAAGTGTAAAATATATGAATACCAAACATAAATTTTCATATATATATATATATATATATATATATATATATATATATATATATATATATGATGGGGATCAGGTGACACATACAATTTGACATCTAAAATAACACGTAATATCAATCGCACATTATTTTAAATAAATTGTTCAGATTTGATGGAGTAATTTGTATTAATTAGCATGCATACCAAATAAAATATCTCACTAATTATTACAACCTACTATCAATTAGCATGCATGTCAAATTTAACTTTCGTACATGTAAATTTGGTATGCATTTAAATCTGAACCATTTATTTCAAATGATGTGCGGCTGAGATTGCGTGTTATTTTATATGTCAAATTGTATGTGTAACCTGACACCCCAATATATATATATATATATATATATATATATATATATATATATATATATATATATATATATATATATATATAATAAAAAAGATGGAGAGCTCTGCTAGGGTTTCCCTTATGGCGGCTACAACGCCTCCCCCCATACCCCCGATCCTCTCGCGGGGGGGGGGGGGGGGGGGGGGGGAGGGGGGAGGGGGGTACGGCGGGTTGGAGGGAAGGGCGGCGGCCACAAAGGGACCCCCCCAGGCGGAGGGGGGGGGGGGGGGTCGGGCGGCGGAAGCGGGACCCCCCCCCCCCCCAGGCGGAGGGGGGGAGGGCGGCTGAAGTGGGACAGGGGCGGGCGGCAACAGGGGGACCCCCCCGGTCGGGGGGGGGGGTCGGACGGCGGCGGTGTGACCCCCCCAGGCGGGGAGGGGTCGGGCGGCGGTAAAGGGACCCCCCCGAGAGGGGGGGTCGAGCGGCTGCAGAGGGACTCCCCCGGGCGAGGGGGGTCGGGCGGCACGGGAGGATCCTCCACCGGCGGAGGGGGGTCAGACGGCGGCTTGGGGTTGAGAGCGGGGCCAGACGCCGGTGATGGTGGGAACGATCAAGGAGGAGGAGGGTCGGGGGCTTCGGCTCTAGTTTTCGAGTTCAGGGTCGGGGGCGGACAACACTGGAGATGCCGACTGGCAGACGGTGACGAGACGACGGGCTGGAGGACGACGAGGGACCCAGACCCAAGTATCGGGACGAGCGGGGCCAGGGAATTATGGGAATCGATCATCGATAGGCACAGTGGATCCCCGTCGTCGTGGGGGAGGTATGGTGCGTACGGTATCGGGATGGAGGCCAAAGGCGACGGCGGTAGAGAAGGCTAAGGGCATTGCTGTTGATGCCGACAGGAAAGGCCCGGGTTC
Source organism: Iris pallida (assembly GCA_029216955.1). Taxonomy (NCBI): domain Eukaryota; kingdom Viridiplantae; phylum Streptophyta; class Magnoliopsida; order Asparagales; family Iridaceae; genus Iris; species Iris pallida. Next base: position 4,503,378 of record JANAVB010016599.1, read on the forward strand.
TGCGAACCCTCCGACCAGGACGCACACTGCGGAGCAGAGGCCTCGGTCATGGAAGGAGGTTTGCACGCCAGTGGTGACGAAAAGCCCGATGTCTATAGAATTTGTCACACCGATGTCGGTTGGAAGAGGGCTCCGGACGTATTTTCCCGCCGAGAAAATAGCGATGGTTTCAGAATTCTGGAAGAACACTCTGGTGCTGTATGTGTTAGGGTACAAGCCGTTCTATGGCCAAATTCGGGGTTATGCGGAGCGAGTCTGGAGACCCAAAGGTAGCATGGAATTCTTCTCCAGGGAGAATGGGTTTTACTACGTCAAATTTGGACTAGATGAGGATGTGACTAGGATTCTGCAGGGAGGGCCTTGGTCATTTGATGGGAGACTCATTATATTGAAGGAGTGGACGCCGGAGCTGAGATGTGAGAAGGAGGTGCTGAACGCTATTCCCATCTGGATTCGATTCCCAGAGTTTCCAGTAAAGTATTGGAGCATTTCGCTTCTCATGAGACTTGCCAGCCTCGTGGGAAACCGATCAAGGCAGACGAGGCCACTGCTTTTCGCACCAGATTGATGTATGCCAGGATCTTCGTGGAGATCAAGGCGGGCTCGGAACTACCGAGTATGCTTGAGTATCAGGTACCGTCTGGGGAGGTTCTGACACAGTCGGTGGAGTATGACTGGGTCCCACCCATGTGTTCATCCTGCGAGTGCTTTGGGCACACTACTAGTGCGTGCAAATATAAGGGAAGGGAGGCCGCCAAGCCACAGGCGGTTCAGACGGAGGCACCCGGGATGGAGACGGCTCCTAGTCACTTACCTGGGGAGACGGCGCCAGACAGACAAATGGAGGAGGACACAGTGATGGAGGTCGACAGGAGGCTGGAGTCAGGATCACCGCAGACAAAGGAGAGCACGCAGGGCGCGCTGGTCCCTTTCAGGCCACAGAGGACTATGTTGACCATGGGTATGAGCGTGGCTGACAGTGGTCAGATGGTGATGGAGGCCTCCCCGGCGATCATGGTATACAGCAGCAGGAAAAGACACGCTCCGGCCACGCGGGAGGATATCCCTCAGGCGAGGGATATTGACGACCAGAGTGAAGCCAATCCTGACTGGGCACTTACTCTTAGCAGGATTCAGGCTCATCTTGCTCCTTCCTCCTTAGTGGATGCAGTTATTGATCAGCAGGATGAGACACTTCCCTCGAGTGTCGATCCAGACGAGTTCCAGGGGACCCCTCACCTATTAATTAAATGTCGGTCCTAGCATGGAACATTAGGGGGGTGTTCCATTGGACGATGGAGGAAGATTGGAGGGGTTCTGAGAAGAGAGTCGTGTGACATTGCTATCCTGCTGGAGACGAAGATTAGAGGGGCCGCTATGCTCTCGTGTAGGACTCCGACAAACTGGGATCACATTCACAACTTAGATCTTTACGGTATGGCAAGGATCTGGGTTAGGTGGAACCGAGGTAGCTGGGAGGGGGTGCAGATACATAAATCAGAACAACTCATTGGCATTACTTTCGAGAACAAAGGTGGGTTCCGATTCATCCTGGGTGCTGTATATGGGCACAATGACCGGATACTCCGGGGGGCTTTGTGGGAGGACATTGTGTAGAAACCCTAGAGGGGGGTGAATAGGGTCAAGCTAACTAATCAAGCACTTAGCACAAGCTAATTGGCAATTTAAAAATATAAGTGCAAGAGAGGAAGCAATAACAATACCGACACCCGATGTATCCTGGTATCCTCCCTAGAGGCAATCCAGTCCCGGAACTCTCTCCGGATTTAATCTACTATTTGAGCAAATAGTTACACACGAGTTTGGATCTGAAGAACTCGTCAACTTCTTACACGAGAGCTTTAATCCGAAGGCCTCTCCGACTTCAACCGAGAGTTTGGATACGAAGACTCCCCAACTTCAACCGAGAGTTTGGATACGAAGACTCTCCAACTTCAACCGAGAGTTTGGATACGAAGACTCTCCAACTTCAACCTTTCACAATAGGTTTTGATCTCCTTATACAATAAGATGAAGATCTTACTTTTTAACTCAATAACTCTAATATAATTTTTGGATGGCAAATGAAAGCTTTGTAGAGTTGTCACTACAACAAACTAGGGTGTCTTACAACGGTCAAAAACTATTGCAGAAACAATATAACCCGTTGCAAAATTATTCTACAACAGTTATTGGAACCATTGTAAATTCGAGCGTTGCAGATTCCTCTTGCAACGGTTATAGAAGATTTTTGTAACATTTTTATAAATAGTTGCAAATAACGTATTATGCAACGAATCTCACGACAATGCATAACGGTCACATAGTGTTGTCAATAATATATTTGGCAACAATTTACAAACCATTGTAAATATTAAGTAAAGCACGATGGTTGATAACTGTTGCCTAAAATATTTCATGCAACGGTTAAAAATTGTTGCGGATAATAAGCAACGGTCAATAAAGAATACTTTTTTTTTTACCTCCAATAGGGCTCGAACTGCCAACCTCCTGGATCATATACCTCCACTCTGCCACTTGGCTACAAGCCCATTTGTATATAAATACCTATATATATAATATATATGTACTTATATTATTTTCATCAATTGAAATTTTTGGATCGATGTTAAATATATTATCTAATAGTTTTGTTAGCGAACAAGGAACCAATTAATATGAGTAATTCTAATGATTAAATCCCTGTTGTGTATAAATAAAATTTAAATTGGACATTGAATTTGCAACGACTATAAACAAACTGTTGCAAGATCAATATTTGGTAATAGTTGTTTATTCTTTTGACAATGGTTATCATAAACGTTGTTATTAAACAAAAAATTGCAACTGGTAGCACAAATCGTTGCACAATTATTACAAATAATAAGTCCACTTGCAATGGTTGCAAAAATTGTTGCGCAACCGTTGCTAACAATGAGCCTTTTTATAAGGCTTTATGTAATCGTTGCAAAATATTAATAAATTTGTAACAAATACTTAAAATCCTTGCATAACTGTTGCCCATTCAACTTGCTTTGACAACACTTTCATAAAATTATTGCTTGACCGTTGTAAAAAAGAAAAACGTTTAGCAAGTGTTTATGAACCGTTGTAAAAAATGTATTAGGCAATGGTTAATTTATAACCATTGTAAATATATTTAATTTGGAAACGGTTGGTTCAACCATTACGTAACTGTTGCAAATTATAGTTCCAGCAACATTCATAAAAGTGTTGCGCTAAAACCGTTGTAAAATAGGGGTATTTTTTGTAGTGTGTTTGTGGATAGGCTTTGGTGGTTTAGAAATTTTTAGGCTTAAAGCATCAACCTTGAATGAAGGGGTTCAAGGCTATTTATAACCAAAGCATTAAAAAGAGCCAAAGGCAACTTTTCAGTCAGCGACCGGCATACCGTCGGTATGAGTCGGCATACCGTCGGTATACCGGTCTGGGATTGCAACGGCTCGAAATATAGCCGTTGGGATCATTTAATGCTGGAAATCCGACCGTTGGACTCACTACCAAAATAAGCCATATCAGCGACGAAATTAGCGACGCCAACTTAAAACGGTGCTAATATTTTCGGAATTAACGACGCCAAAAATAAGCGTCACAATACGTCGCTGATAGCGACAAACAGCGACATATTGCAACTACCTTTAGTGTAATAAAAACCAACGTCGTTGATTTGTCGAAAAACGTCGCCAGTTTTATTGGTTCAGCGACGTTTAGCGTCGCATAGCTTATGGCGTCGCCGAATGTTAAAGGAAAGTCGACGCTTTGCGACGTATTTACAGACGTCGCTAACTTGCTGCTAATAGAGTTTCCTCGGTTCAATTTTTCATTTCTTCCTCTCACCAAATTTTTTGTTCCCGCCCCTCTTCCCCCGACCTCGACGACAGCCCGACCCCCTTCCCTCCGGCGCCGCTCATCCTCCTCCTCCACCGCGAGCCCCTTCTCCTCCCTCCGGCGAGCCCCTTCTCCTCCTCCTCCTCCACCGCGAGCCCCTTCTCCTCTTCCACCGCGAGATCCTCCTCCACCACCACCGCGAGATCCTTCTCCTCCTCCTCCTCCACCGCGAGCCCCTTCTCCTCCTCCACCGCGAGATCCTCCTCCACCACCACCGCGAGATCCTTCTCCTCCTCCTCCTCCACCGCGAGCCCCTTCTCCTCCTCCACCGCGAGATCCTCCTCCTCCACCACCGAACTTGTCCTCCTCCTCCTCCTCCACCACGCGAGGAGACTGAAGGTAAACCCTAACCCTAATTGAGGTGTTTTTCGTGTCCAAAATGGACACGGAGACACATTACGACCATGTGTTCACTAATACAGTGTGTTCGTGAGGTTTTGGACACTTTGTGTCCATTTGTTGGACACGTGGCCACCCCCAAGCATGCATATATATGTATTTTACCTCTTTACACTTAATTCCCTACTTACACTTGTGTATTTTCGTATTAATTTGGATTTGCATATTGGGTTTGGGTTTCGATATAGTGTTTGATACATTGTTTCACCTTACAACATTCCTACACTTAGAGACGTTTAGTACACAACTAATTATTTTATCCTAGTTCGTAAGTGTACTTTTGGGTAATCTAGGTATATTAGTTTACCAATATCCCCAATGGCCGGAGATTTTAAGTATATGAACCAATTAGTCAACATCTATTTGTTGAAGTATGGTACTCCATTCTTCGTAAGTTCTAGCTATATATGTCTCAAGATCCAATACTCAAAAATCCCAAGAAGAAGAAGAAGAAAAAAAGAATAAAATGACATCGCTCAACACCCTATGACAACTCCATGTATATGTATGTGTGTGTCTAGTGGGAGAAAGGGGGAGGGTTAACTAGTACCAGGTATTTGGAGAGGAGGGAGAGTTTAGACTAGTATATATAGACTAATATCCTAAAACTTGACTTATACAACTTAGAAATGGCTAGTTTGACCAAGTTGGACTAGTTTAGCTTAGAGTTGACTCGGTTGGACTATACATAATATATAGACTAATATCCTAAAACTTGACTTATACAACTCAGCCTATATGAAAATATTGTAGACACGGGTGATATACCGCCTCGATAATCTCTGACCACCGCACGCACAAACACGCGAAACAAAAGTTAGCAATGCGAAAAGAAGATGACCGATAATCTCTGACCATTTAACGTAAAATGTCATGTGTACATATACTGCGGAAAGTGTAGACCGCATGAACTGACAAACGAGAATTTGGGGATCAAAGTTGTAACAAGTAAAGTTGTGTTTTGGATATGTTCTATTCTTGTTAAGCTCTTTGTGCACAAAGCAAGATATAACAAATGCAGAACATCTCTCGAGTTTACGACTCTTGTATGCTCTATACTTGAGTTACGAACTCTATATTTGTTCTGTATTCTCTATTTATAGCTTGCTTTGTGAACAAAGAGCTTACAAGAGTTCTTTTTCCAAAGCACAACTTGACTTGTTCCAGCTTTGAGACCCTCATTTTCGTGCGTCATCAGTTCATGTCGGTCTTCACTTTCCCCAGTAACTTCCTCCAATTAACTCTATCCCTCGGTTGAGCTACTATTTCAAAGCTTTGACACTTGTATATCATTCACTACCTTGATGTATCTATCTTACAGAATTATGGAGCTGAATTACTATCTGCAGAATCGTACTTGGATGTACAACCGTCATCCTGATGAAATGTACGATGTGCGGGATGAATTCATAGAGGGTGTACACCAGTTCCTGCAGTTTGCTAAGGCGTTCCCTCAGTACATGGACGGTACCAAAATTAAGTGTCCGTGTGTGAGATGTCGCAACTTGAAATATCATCCAGAAGTGGATGTCACGTATCATTTATACTCGAAGGGTTTCACGCCGAATTACTATCAGTGGAGCGAGCACGGAGAACTTGTGTCTTTAGCATCTGAGTACGAGCCTTATGTGGATGTCCACAACAATGCTCCTTACGACGATGGGTTGGTGAACATGGTTTTCGATGCGGCCGGGCCTAGTTTCGATCCGGATGATCATGATGCACCTGAGGAGGCACCGAACCCCGATGCTGCACAGTTCATGGAGTTGCTGGAGAATGCAAGGACTCCATTATATCCTGGTTGTGAGGATCATTCACCGTTGGAGGTGGTTACAAGATTGTTGAGCATCAAGTCCGATTTTAACATGTCGCAAGATTGCTACAACCGTCTTATGGAGTTGCTTATAGAAATATTGCCTGAGGGTGCGAAGTTGCCTAAAGACTTCTACCGGTCTAAGAGGATGGTTAGATCGCTCTGGATGGGATACAAAAAAATTGATGCCTGTCACAACGGGTGCATGTTGTACTTCAAAGACGACAAGGATGAAGACGCCTGCAGATTTTATGGTGTCGATCGCTACAAGACATGTGGTAGAGGAAAGTCTGTCGGTGCCAGGAAGCCTACCTCTTCGATGCACTACTTGCCGTTGACGCCGCGGTTGCAGCGGTTGTTTATGGTAAAGGAAACTGCAGAAAACATGAGTTGGCATAAGCGGGAACATACCGAAGGAGTGTTGGATCACCCATCTGATGGAGAAGCATGGAAGCACTTTGATCGAGAGTATCCAGATTTTGCTTCTGATCCGCGTAATGTCAGATTGGGTCTCTGCTTCGACGGTTTTACCCCATTCGGACTTTCGGGATCCCAGTATTCGTGTTGGCCTGTGATCGTCACCCCGTACAATCTACCACCTTGGATGTGCATGAAGACTCCGTATATGTTTCTCACCGTTATTATCCCAGGTCCGAACAATCCGAAAAGGAACATCGATGTGTATTTACAGCCGTTGATTGATGAGTTGAATCAGCTGTGGGAAGTAGGTTCCAACACGTACGATGTATCTAGAAAACAAAATTTTCAGATGCGGGCAGCACTTATGTGGACCATCAACGACTTTCCGGCCTATAGAATGTTATCTGGATGGAGCACGCATGGTCGTCTTTCATGTCCGTATTGCATGGACAGTACTAAGGCTTTCCGTTTGAAACACGGAGGCAAATCGTGCTTTTTCGATTGTCATCGACAATTCCTGCCGAAGGATCATCCGTACCGGAGGAACAGGAATGCTTTTCGTGCTGGCGTTGTGGAGAAGGCTAATCCCCCGCCAAGGTGGTCCGGATACACGATATGGGAAGAGGTAAAAGATTTACCAAGAGCTATTGAGCAGCCTGCTACGGGCTACAAGTGTGATGGATTTGGTCGCACTCATAACTGGACGAAGAGGAGTATATCCTGGGATCTTCCATATTGGAGCACCAATCTGATTAGACATAACCTTGATGTCATGCATATCGAAAAGAATGTGTTTGACAACATAATTAATACTGTAATGGACGTAAAGGGGAAGACGAAAGACAATCCAAAGGCTAGATTGGACTTGGAAGAAATATGTAGACGTCCTGCATTGCATTTGATAGAGGACGGGAATGGGAAGTTGAAGTAGCCTAAGGCAATTTTCTCACTGGAGAAGGAGGATAAAGTGAGGCTTTGTAGGTGGATTCAAGGTCTAAAATTTTCAGATGGGTATGTTTCGAACTTGAGAAGATGCGTCGACCTCAAGGAGAACAAACTGACAGGTATGAAGAGCCATGATTGTCACGTATTCATGGAGCGGTTAATTTCGATTGCATTTCGTGAATTCTTACCGCAGACAGTTTGGGATCCATTGACGGAGCTTAGCATATTCTTCAGGGACCTTTGTTCTAAGAAATTGCTCGTTGATCGCCTAGAAAAGCAAGAGAAGGACATTGCGGTAACACTGTGCAAGCTAGAGAGGGTGTTCCCTCCTGGATTCTTTGACTCTATGGAGCATTTACCGATTCATCTTTCCTACGAGGCACGTGTTGGTGGACCCGTCGAATATCGATGGATGTACCGTTCGAGCGACATTTGAATCACCTAAAAAGAAAGGTGAAAAATAAGGCTCGGGTCGAGGGTTCTATTTGTGAAGCCTATATTCTCGAGGAGATTACAAATTTCTGCTCCTCCTATTTCAAACCTAATATTGCTACGAATAGAACGAGGGCTCCGAGAAACGACGACGGATATCAAGAATTTAATGATAGAATACTGAAAGTATTCAATGCGTCCGGAAAGCCTTCGGGGAAAATAAAGAAGAGATATTTGAATGACGAAGAGCTAAGGGCTGCTCAGTTGTATGTATTACTCAATTGCGACGAGGATGAAGTGGAGAAGCTAGAGGGGTAAGTAACTCAGGATGATGAGTTTACGTCATCTCAATATAATAGTATAAGCTAATATTATTGTACTAATCGGCGGTTGCTTCGTTGTTTTCCAGTACATATAATGATGAGTTGAGGCTGGTTAGACCCTACCTAATAGACGAAGCATTAGAACAAGAAATGAGACGTCATTTTCCTTCTTGGTTGAGCGAATATGTAAGTAGCTCGGTAATTACTGGCCTCTTCTAATGCAACTGTGCAATAAATAACTTATTATCGCTTCTTTGATATTCAGGTCGATCGTCTAATTTCGCCCGAGATTGAATTAATTAGAACTCTTGCCAAGGGACCAATTACTTTTGTTACAATATGGCCAAGTTACTGTGTCAATGGCTTTCGGTTCAAGTCGACAAATGCTCCGATCAGAGACAGCTTCCTGGATCTTGATTCTACGAAAAACAGTTGTTTGTGTATCAAGTCTTCGAACTACAAAGACGTCGATCCAGGAAATAATTTCTTTGGTATCTTGTGAGAGATTGTGGAGTTGTCATATAATAATGGCAGAGAACCTGCAAAGATCGTGTTGTTCAAGTGTGAATGGTTCGATCCGATTAAAAATCAAGATTGAAAAATTGACAAGCATGGTCTTGTGGATATAAACTACAAGCGTAGATATCAAGGCTACGAACCGTTTGTCCTAGCAACTCAGGCTCAGCTCGTGTACTTCACAGCTTATCCGAGATGGGGAGCAACGAAGTCTGACTGGTGGGCAGTATGCAAGACTAAAGCCAGAGATACTTTGGCAGAGAACCTGCAAAGATCGTGTTGTTCAAGTGTGAATGGTTCGATCCGATTGAAAATCAAGATTGGAAAATTGACAAGCATGGTCTTGTGGATATAAACTACAAGCGTAGATATCAAGGCTACGAACCGTTTGTCCTAGCAACTCAGGCTCAGCTTGTGTACTTCACAGCTTATCCGAGACGGGGAGCAACGAAGTCTGACTGGTGGGCAGTATGCAAGACTAAAGCCAGAGATACTTTTGATGTTGACGAAAAAGCTTACCAGGAGGACGAGCTACCTCTTGTAACCAATATTGTCGATGTGGACTCCACGAAAGTTACGCATTACACGACACATAATATAGAAGATGTAGAATTATCCGAAGAGGAAGACGAAGCCGACGAAGGCGAAGATGAAAGTGAAGATGAGGAGGAAGAGGAAGATGAGGTCGAGGAAGACGAACAAGATGATTATTCTGAAGATGATTGAGAGAGATATACTTATCTGAACTTAGATGTTTCTTCTAGAATATATTATCTGGACTTAGATGTTTATTGTAGAATGTATCATCATATGTTGTCTTGGTTATTATCTTGTCTTTGTTGTACTTTCATATTTCTAGTCTCTATTATTTGTTGTACTTTCATATTTCTAGTCTCTATTATTTGTTGTACTTTTATATTTCTAGTCTCTATTATTTGTTGTACTTTTATATTTCTAGTCTCTATTATTTGTTGTATTATCATATGCTGTTATCAGGTATGGCAGGTCGTCGCGGAGCGTTCCGAGGGGGACGACGAGGTCATCATCCTGCGGTACTTCCTACAGGCTCTGGATCCTCGTCGCCGATTACTCCTCCATATCGGACAGTAGGTGGGCCTGCTGGGACGACGTCACGTGGCATATCTCCTGGGACGAGTAGTTCCAGGCCTGTTGAGAGTGCTCGCCCGTCTAGCGTTCCTGGTGCTGATACGACGATGGAGACGGATGAGCAGATGGCGGAGGCTACGGTGACGGCCGAGGCGGCGGCGCCGACGGTTGACGAGCATCATGCAGATGATGCGTGCGCACCTCCGGAGGAGAGGAGGACGAAGATCTGGGCCGACGGTACAAAGTAGGTGTTTTGGTTTATAATTTTTTTTCTTTCGGTTTTTATCATAATTTTACTTTTTTTATGAATATAATATGTTTGTATAGATATCGTCCCCCAGAGGTACAGAGACGTCTAGGCCACATGCTGAGGCATAATTATGGTGGTGCTTGGATTAACTACTCTGATGCTCCGGACGAGAGGAAGGTCTTCAGGTTTACGCGCTTCAAGGTTAAAATATATTTGCTTTTAACATGAATTATATAATTTTTGCATATTATATATAACTGATAAATATTTGTTTTGTGCTCTTCTAGGATATGTTTTTCTATCCACCGCACCGGGCCGAGCTTATCGAGGGGATGTTTCCTGCCGTCGCTGCCAAGCTGATCCGCGACGCTATCAATGATCAGAAGGATCGTGATCGTGCCGGAAAGCCGATCCAAGGTTGGATCACCCCTGATCAGTGGAATGCGATGAAGGCTCGATTCGACGAGCCAAGGTACAAGGAGAAGTCGGAGAAGGCCAATGCGGCTAGGCAACATGCCTCGAAGTGGTGCGGTGGGTCGATTCCGATGACGGAACATTTCCGTCGTCTGGTATGTCTTCCTCTTTTAGAAATATTATTTTAATACAAAACCGATAAATTATTACTAAGATAATATATTTAATTATAGGTAAGGAAGGTCGGTAATGCCGACATGGTGACCGTCTTCCTGGCCACCCATCGTCGCGGTGGTGACCTTATTGACGAGAGAGCCGAGCAGACTTATGTAAGTATTACAATACGTTATCTTAATTTAATACTTTGTGTCAATTTTAATATAACTTAGTAAATATGATGCAAATAAATATTAATGTAGTTAGTAATAATAAGTACATTAATTAGAAATTAGAAATAATAAGTACATTAATTAGAAATTAGTAATAATAAGTACATTAATTAGAAATTAGAAGTTAGTAATAATAAGTACTTTCTAGGCCGAGTATCAGAGGCTGCGGGAACGGGCGGCTGCTAGTGCACCTGATGCAGGAGAGGCCGGTACTTCCTCGCAGCCCACTCAAGCTCCGTCTGCGGACGAGCTGTGGATAGCCGCCGCTGGTGGACTCCGTAGGGGTACGTACTACGGTACGGGATCCTATGGCGCCCTAGTTGTGACCCAGTCCTCTAGGACATCTCCTGCTAGTGTGCATGGTCCACAGCCGTCCCAGGAGTCTGCCCGAGTCCACCACATGATGGAGTCTCTCCGTGACGACCTGCTACGACGGATCGAGGAGCAGTCTCAGCACCCTACGGACGATCCTGCGCTGCTAGCACGATTAGATGCGCTCGACCGCGGCATATGGACCTCAGGGAGACGACTGAGAGGACAGAGCGCACCGTTGGAGGGTTAGAGCGCACGGTGACGGAGCCGCAGACAGGACAGGTGACCATGGGCGAGAGGATGAGATTAGCGCAGGAGTCGATGGTCCAGAGCAGTGATAGAATGTTATCTATCATGGATTCATACCACCAGCGACTTACAGCGTTGGAGCGTGCTGGTCCTCCGGGTGTGCCTTCATCGTCGTCGACTCCGCCGCCTCCACCACCTTCTTCTTCGACACCGACTCCACCAACATCACTGCCTGCTCCATCGGTATCGATTTCACTTGAGGAGTATGAGTTGTTCTTATCCCTTCGTCGTGGCGGTGCCCCTCCTGCACCAGATTCCTAGTAGTCCTAGTTAGGACTGTTTGTTTGTATTTGTTTCATTCTTTGTTTGTGACTTGGATATTTGTTGGTTGTGTAGATTTGGATGTTTGGATCCTATTCTATTTGTTGGTTGTGTGTAGACATTGGTTATTTGGTTGTAGACTTTGTTATTTGGTGTAGACTTGGTCATTTGGATACTTGTTGTTGTGTGATTATTGTAGACTTGGTTATTTGGATATTTGGTGTAGACTTGGTTATTTGGATACTTGTTGTTGTGTGATTGTTGTAGACTTGGTTATAGGGACTGAAACCTGTGTACAGTGAGAAATAGACATTCTGAGAAATGGACATTCTGAGAAATGGACATTCTGTGATTGTGTAACCTATATTGGTTATGGTTATTTTTTTGTAAACTGCAGGAAGAAATGGACATTCTGTATTTATTTTTTTTTATTTTTTTTGCAGATTTAGCGACGTTTACCGATGTTTACCGACGTCCATCGACGTAAGTTTGCGTCGATAAACATCGGTAAATCTACAATATTTTCCAGGTTACCGACGTTTACCGACGTCGTTATACGTCGGAGGACGTCGGTAAACGTCGGTGCACGTCGGTAATCATCCCAGGAATTCTCAGGATTTTACCGACGTGTAGCGACTTTGAACACGTCACTAAACCACCGACGACACGACGGTAATCGTCGGTAAAGTTACCGACGCGTAGCGACGTCAAACACGTCGCTAATACAACGACGACACGACGGTAGACGTCGGTAATATACCGACGTATATATACGTCGGTACACGTCGGTACTTGCGATGTTTGGCGACGTTTTGCAGATCAGCGACTTACATTTCCGCGACCAGCCCAAAACGTCGGTAATTTCGTCGCTAAATATTTTTAGCGACGGAAATTGTCGTTTTAGCGACGTCATTCGGCGTCGCTAAAACGACTTATTCTGGTAGTGACTTTCAACGTTACTGAACCGGTATACCGTCGGTATGCCGATTTTGTAGACAGAAAACTTTCTGTGAACAAAATCGGTATACCGTCGGTATGCCAGTTTTCAGCCGAAAATAATCCTGGACTAGTTTCTACCCTAGCTTTCGATTTTGCCATCCATTTCTTGTGTTTACAATTATTCCTAAGACTCATTACAGACTCCAGATATACTGTAGCAGGTGCAGGCTTCTTCAGAGTCTTGAAATGATGATGGCATGGCTTGGTTTCTTCCTTTGATAGGTGCTGGCTTTTTTCCTTGGCGGCAGCTATCCAAAGATATCCAGTTTGTGAAAACTGAATACCTTTCGGGGCCTTCGCCCCCGAACCTCCGACGAGGGGCGCTGCCCCCTCGACCCCCGTCCGCTGACCGGACAGCGGAACCCCCGAGTGCGTGGCTCCGGAGATGTCGTCGGGTGGTTCAGAGAAAGCTTGTGGGATCCGTCGTCTTTGGCCCACCATGATTTCTTCATTGCATATGTCCATATTGATCTTGCTTATTGCTTTTCTGCATGTACATGTTAGACGAACAAAGCAATATACATAGTAGCAAGTATGATAAGTTTAATGCACATTAGGACAATGCTGAGTTTAAGTATAAGTGCTAAGGTGATAGCATAAATGTTAGTGATATCATAATGATTAAATATAATTGAATAACCACAATCCAAAACATAGTTTTGATTTTGGCAACTCGATTAATTTTAAGATAGAAAGCTCATATCACTAATATGTAAACCAATAGGCATATATCACCAAAGGTATAAGTATAAGTAGAAATGCTATAGTGATAGTATAAAGATTAGTGATAATGAAATGCTAAACTAAACATATTAACCATATTCAAAAACATGATACAATCATTGGGCCAACAATCTCCCCCTTTTTGATTATGGCAAATCGGTTAAGTTTAGTATGGACAGAACAGATGCATGTATCACTAATATACAAAAGACATAAGCAATATCACTGAAAGCATACTACTTAGATTACTTATAAATACATACTTAAACGTACTTTCTTCCCCTTTGACATGATCAAAAATACGCTCCCCCGTACTAATAGATAAGAAATCAATCTTGAGTACATAAATCAGAGCATGAGGAAGGCATAGACAATCATGATCAAGAAATACTAATAGAAGAACAATAGGAGAAGTGTGTAAAGACAAGTGTATAAAACTACATACCAAGTGTAGATTACTAAATAGAAAATTGCTTGTCAAAATACAATATGGTTGGTAAAACTAAAAGAATTTGAAAAACAAGAAATAAGTAGTTTACCAACTTGAAATCCAAGGAATAAATCCAAAACACAATAGGATATGAAATATTGCTCCAGTTTTGGAAGCGAACTATGAAATAAAGGATTTCAAACAAAAGCCATGAGGAATAGATAATTGCAACTAATAGATACCAATTGAGATATGACATTAAATAAACTTGATACCAATTGAAAAGATGTAAACTTGAAACATTGATCAAAGAAACCATTAATAATCATAATTGTCCACAAATAAATAGTGGAACAAAATAAAAGAATGATCAATGTAAAATATTGTAATTGATATAAAGTAATCTCATTATTTGCAAAATCTATATGCTTATCCAAGTTCATGCATTTGAACTCAATTACCTTATCATGCTATATGAATACCCTTTAGATAAACATGAAGGTAAAGGAGAAAAATAGTTGAGAAAGAGAAATTCAGTCGACTTGAATGCTCCCCCTCAAAGTACTACCAAAGGTGATAAAAATCATGAATTTTGGATAAGTCCTCAACAAGGAAAGCCAAAACAATTAAGCATGAAAGAAAAGCCAAATCAACGAAAGCATAATATTCATCAAGATAAGATCTGAAAGTTAATATTAGCAAGATGACATATTTAACCCATATGAAAGAGAGAGATAAGATAATAAGGACAATCACATACACTCTCATAAACCCTTCAAAATGAAAATATCATGACCTCAATCAATAAGATATAAAAATGAAGAAAATATAGGTCCATGATAAACTATGTATACGACATATTAGAGGGTATAGATAAATTAAAACAATTTATTTGCTTCCCCTCAAAATATGCGTAACTAGTTTCAAAGCACTTATAGCATCAAAATCTAGGGTAAATCAACTATTGATTTCTCCCCCTTGCTCAATACATATAAGGCTATAAAATCGTCATAAAATGAATAATGTCATCTTTAGTCAAGAAGAGATATCCAATTAAAACTTACTAAAGATGAGAATTCAAAAGAATATTCTAATATAGCACATGTAATCAAAAGATGTCATCATGAAAAAGAATAAAGACAGTTAAATCAATCATGATGAGAGTCAAAATATTGCCCAAAAATGAAATAAAAATAAACCTCAAATATCATGTCCATGATTATCTAATCAAGAAAGAATCAACTAATTTATTACTTTGCATGGACTAGGTATGTTGTACCACATGTTTATCCAACAACGGATAAATCCAAAACTTGCTAATGGTAAATTAATAACCCATAAAGTTCAAATAGCAAAGGCCCATATGTGGCAATCCATGAGTAGTCAAAGTAGAGTAATAAATTAGTTTGATAATCATATAATAAGATAATATAGGACTACTCAACCATTAGGATCTTTTATCAATAAAAATAAACAAATTAAATATGATCCAACAAATCTCATAAAGAAAATCACAAATCCATATTTATGATAAAATCTCATAAAACAATAAAAAAATATATGAAAAAGAGTCATTCTCATTTAAATGATTGTAAACATAATCAAGAAGAGATGTAAATGATAATACGATAAAATCATGACTCAAAGGTGAGAGAAATTTAAGAGATACATGCTAATAACTAATAAGGAAGGAGACAAAAAGGAATCACAAACAAGCAAACTATATAATCCAAATAAGATTAATGAGGGAAGCCATTAACAAGATAAATGTGCTTATTAAATCTTAAGTCACTAACACTAAAAATACTTGCTTAAGCAAAGAGTTCTCAATAAATAAAATATATTTTGAATGATCAAAATGATTTGTAGACTCTTTATTAAGCAAGGATAAGAGTATAAGATAACAAAAAATTGAATAAAAAAACAATAGCTAGGTGAGTGAAAGTGACCAAATTATATAGCTTACCAATATATCATAAATAAGCAAGCTACATAACTAATTAAGATTAATGAGGTAAGTCATTAACAAGATAAATGTGCTCATTTAATCTTAAGTCACTAACACTAAAGATACTTGCTCAAGCATAGAGTTCACAAAGAGGACAATACATTTTGAATGAACAAAATGATTTATAGACTCTTTACTAAGCAAGGATAAGAGCATAAAATGACAAATAAATGAATTATTCTCTTATCAAGTATAGGCCAAAAGTGATATTCATGAAAATAATAAAATAAATCTCTTTGCCAAAAATTGGGATTCGTCCAAGATAATGAAATATATCAATCTAGAGAATGCAAAATATTATAGCCATTATGAAATAAGTGTATTCTCTAGAAATGGAAAATCTCAACACGAAAGCTCAAACCATAGTAGCTAAAGTCATAAGAAATATGATGTATCAATTACATGTATTCTCATGTGTTACAAAAACCATTGGGCAACAATAATTCAAAAAGAAGCGTAAACCCAAGGAATGAGCAAAGAAAGATCATTAAGATCAAGAAAGCTAAATGCTAAAGATATCAAGAAGTACATTATTCAAAGAGCTTTTATAGTGCACCATAGTAAATTATAAAGATAAAAACTAGAAAATATGCACTAATTAAGGAGATAAATTTAACAAGCAAGGAAAAGCACAAAACTATGTGATTCTTAAAAGAACTTCCATAATTAGTCATGAGCAAGACATTAATAAACATTTCCTCTCAACATCCTAACTTAAAGGTATAAAACAAATAAATATCAAAAGTTAGGAATCATTTATATATATGAAACTATATATATCACGAATAGGCATACATGAAAAGATCAAAAATCAATTAAGAACATGTATCCATAATGCCAACCAAAAAGTCAAGAAGATATCATCAAAAGAAGACTTTAAGGAAGAAGCTAATTGATTCAAGAAGAACAAATTTGGTCAAAGGAATCAAT
Source organism: Iris pallida (assembly GCA_029216955.1). Taxonomy (NCBI): domain Eukaryota; kingdom Viridiplantae; phylum Streptophyta; class Magnoliopsida; order Asparagales; family Iridaceae; genus Iris; species Iris pallida. Next base: position 4,520,267 of record JANAVB010016599.1, read on the forward strand.
AGCTAAGGTATGAGATAAGCACAAGTTTGAAGGTAACAAGTATATTTAAATACTCTTCAAGTCAATATAAAACTTTCGCTTAACTCATATGCCCAAATAAAGATATTTATACAAAAAAAATATCAACATAAGAAATACATGATCTACATGTAAATGGAAATTTTAATGAATATAGTCATGTATCCTTAATGAATGTTTGAAAAACTATCACAAATTCAAAGCACATATAAATAAGCTTTATTAGGCAAAAACATAATTGATTCATAAGAGGTTTAATCAAAATAAAATATGAGAATCAATAATGGATATATTATGTAAGCACAAGGTTAAAATGAAAGTATAAGATTATACTTGTCAAGTGATAAGAAGCTTGTGCTAAACATATATATTCACAAATACCGATTTAAAATAAATAATACATATTAAGGAGAAATCGGTAAGAAGTAACTATTTCAAAAACTTTAAAGACAAAGAGTTAAAATCATATTAACTCAAATCAAAATCAAGCTCCTATGGACTAGAGTGATATGCATGCTTCATAATATAGAGATTAAGAATAACAAGCATGCATAAATCAAATGTGTCACACTTAATAGAAAATGAGTGATAAACTACATAGTGTGAACTAATCATTTAAGTCGAGTAACTAGTCATGCTAGATAAAAGAATTAATAAGAAAATTAACTAAGCATGCTAGTATTGTATCTCACATTGATTTATATAGAAGGCAACTGAAGGATATCAATGTGAGCTAGTAGCAAGACATCAAGAGAAACATGCTAGATTCTACAAATATAAATAATTTAAAGAGAAACGATTAGCATGTTACCAAAGTGGCTCTAGTGGCCACACTTGTGTTGGTACAATTGCTTAGAAGATGACCTTTGAGCTTTGCAACCACCAATACGCTCCTCGGTGCTATGTCCCGATACAAGAAGCTTCACCTACAATATTAGATGAAGACTTTGGTATCCAAATAAACTTGGATCCATATTTATTAGCTTTAGGGACCCATATAGCACTTACTCTAGCATTGGTAGTGAAGGTCCTACGAATATGACATATAAAGCTCATGTGTCCAATACGAGAGCAATAGAAGCATCTAATGCTAGTGTGTGCACATGTATCAGAATGATCATGGTTATGAACATGTGACATACTAGAATGATGAATGTCTCTAGAGTGAGCATGCATGGATTTGGTCTTAAGAATATCATGTTCTAATATCAAATCATCATGCATACAAGTAAGAGAATCAAATTTAACATTTAAAGCATTATTCTCTTTTTCAAATAAAACAATTCTAGAAATAAAATCATCATTTTGTTTCTTTAAAGTGTCAATAGAAGAATCATGCAAATGATTTAACTCATGAGTTTGCCTCTTAAGATCTTCTATTGATGAGGAAAGAGATTTGATTTTCAAAATTAAAGCCTCATTCAAACTCTTTAAAGAAACACATGATGAGTTTTGAGAATCAAGTCTAGATAATAAATCATTGTTTTCACTTCTCAATAACTCATTAGCTTCTTCTAAATGAACAACCTTTTCAGAAAATTCTTCATTTGTAAAATGAAGGTTATCAAGAATCTCTAAGGATTGTTTAGCCATAGCTTTCCACTTAGAGCATTTCTTGCATTTAGAAGAACTATGATTGTCTATGCTACTAGAAATAAAACCCTCTTTATCGGAGGAGGAGGAATAAGATGCCATAGAAAAATTAACAAGGATCTACTCTAAGGATGTTAAGCCTAACAATAGAGTCCTTGCTCTGATACCAATTATAGAAACCCTAGAGGGGGGGTGAATAGGGTCAAGCTAACTAATCAAGCACTTAGCACAAGCTAATTGGCAATTTAAAAATATAAGTGCAAGAGAGAAAACAATAACAATACCGACACCCGATGTATCCTGGTATCCTCCCTAGAGACAATCCAGTCTCGGAACTCTCTCCAGATTTAATCTACTATTTGAGCAAATAGTTACACACGAGTTTGGATCCGAAGAACTCGCCAACTTCTTACACGAGAGCTTTAATCCGAAGGCCTCTCCGACTTCAACCGAGAGTTTGGATACGAAGACTCCCCAACTTCAACCGAGAGTTTGGATACGATGACTCTCTAACTTCAACCGAGAGTTTGGATACGAAGACTCTCCAACTTCAACCTTTCACAATAGGTTTTGATCTCCTTATACAATAAGATGAAGATCTTACTTTTTAACTCAATAACTCTAACACAATTTTTGGATGACAAATGAAAGCTTTGTAGAGTTATTTGTGGATAGGCTTTGGTGGTTTAGAAATTTTTAGGCTCAAAGTATCAACCTTGAATGAAGGGGTTCAAGGCTATTTATAACCAAAGCATTGAAAAGAGCCAAAGAAAACTTTTCAGTCAGCGACCGGCATACCGCCAGTATGAGTCGGCATACCGTCGGTATACCGGTCTGGGATTGCAACGGCTCAAAATATAGCCGTTGGGATCATTTAATGCTGGAAATCCGACCGTTGGACTTTCAACGTTACTAAACCGCTATACCGTCGGTATGAACTGGTATACCGTCGGTATGCCGATTTTGTAGATAGAAAACTTTCTGTGAACAAAATCGGTATAACGTCGGTATAGACCGGTATACCGTCGGTATGCCGGTTTTCAGCCGAAAATGATCCTGGGCTAGTTTCTACCCTACCTTTCGATTTTGCCATCCATTTCTTCTGTTTACAATTATTTCTAAGACTCATTACATACTCCAGATATACTGTAGCAGGTGCAGGCTTCTTCAGAGTCTTGAAATGATGATGGTATGGCTTGGCTTCTTCCTTTGATAGGTGCTAGCTTTTTCCCTTGACGGTAGCTGTCCAAAGATATCCAGTTTGTGAAAACTGAATACCTTTCGGGGGCTTCGCCCCCGAACCCCCGACGAGGGGCGCTGCCCCATCGACCCCCGTCCGCTGACCGGACAGCGGAACCCCCGAGTGCGTGGCTCCGGAGATGTCGTCGGGTGGTTCAGAGAAATCTTGTGGGATCCATCGTCTTTGGCCCACCATGATTTCTTCATTGCATATGTCCATATTGATCTTGCTTATTACTTTTCTGTATGTACATGTTAGACGAACAAAGCAATATACATAGTAGCAAGTGTGATAAGTTTAATGCACATTAGGACAATGCTGAGTTTAAGTATAAGTGCTAAGGTGATAGCATAAATGTTAGTGATATCATAATGATTAAAATTAATTGAATAACCACAATCAAAAACATAGTTTTGATTTTGGCAACTCGATTAATTTTAAGATAGAAAGCTCATATCACTAATATGTAAACCAATAGGCATATATCACCAAAGGTATAAGTATAAGTAAAAATGCTATAGTGATAGTATAAAGATTAGTGATAATGAAATGCTAAACTAAACATATTAACCATATTCAAAAATATGATACAATTATTGGGCCAACATATTGTACACCTGGGTCTTACGGCGGACAGCATGCATCTTTCTCTGCTCATCATGGGGGACTTCAATGCTATGTTGCTTCGCCAAGAGAAGGTGGGAGGTCGCCCTGTTCCGGATTCGATCTTATATGACTTCCAGAGATGTCTGCTTATGTCAGGGATACGGGGGCTGGAGAGAGCTGGACATATCTGAACCTGGCACAACAAGGCTACACATAATCAGATTGCTTGTCAGTTGGATCGGGTCTTGGGCAATAGTGAATGGTTCCGAAGCTTCTCGAATTCGGTGGCGAAAGGTCTTGCGGCTGGTACTAGTGACCATTCTCCTATCCGGATTGGCTTCTGTGAGAGACCCACTTTGCGGTCGAGGCCGTTTTGGTATAACAACAGCTGGTATCTGTCGGCTGGATATGAGGAGGTGGTTACGGGAGAGATGCAGCACTTCTGGGATGGCACGGCTCAGTTCCGCATGGTTCATAAACTCAAACAGATCAAGCGTGCTCTCAGGGGTTGGGTAAAGACGAGACCGCGGTCTTCTCTGGCGGATAAGGAAGCCGAGCTTCGGGACACTCAGGTGGCTCTCCAAGCTGACTTTCTGAACGGGAAGTTGGCGGCTAAGGAGAAGATCCTGATTGAGGAGGTCAGCACCATGAGACTGCAGGAGGAGATTAGTGCATCCCAGAGGGCTAAATGTACATGGCTCAAAGATGGAGACCGCTGCACCAAATTTTTCTATGATGTGATCCGCACCCGTCAGTACCGGAACAGCATCCCCAGACTTCTGAATGACGAGGGACGTCTTGTAGGGGACCCGATGGAGATTTAGGAGGAGGCCGTCAGATTTTACACTGACTTATATCAGTAGACGAATTACACTAGCACGTTTCCAGTCCTTGTCACGAAGAGGCTGGTGTCCCACCATGGGAATAGCCTGCTTTTGGCACCTGTGAGGATGGAGGAGGTGGAAGACATTGTGATGAAGGATAATCCCAGCAATGCTCCTGAGCCTGATGGCTTCTCTTCAGGGTTTTTTAAGCGACACTGGGGTGTGCTTAAGTCCCATGTTCTGGCGGCGGTACAGGAGTTCTTCGTGGAGGGCAGGCTTCTAAAGGAGATGAACCACACTTTCTTGACGCTGGTTCCTAAGAAGGAGGGCGCGACCTCGCTTGCAGATTTTCGACCCATTGCTTGCTGTAACTTTTTTTATAAGATTATCACTCATCTTATGTGCAGGCGAATGGAGGGGATTATGCAGGGATTGGTGTCCCAGAATCAAGCAGCGTTCATCATGGGCCGGTCGATAGCGGAGAACAGTCTACTAGCTCATGAGATGGTGAGGGAGTTCAGCAAACCTGGGGGGATGAAGGCTTGTGTGAAGCTTGACCTCCGAAAAGCCTATGATACGGTCAACCGGGACTTCCTGTGTCACTTGATGCTCGCCATAGGGTTCGACGAGAGGTGGGTTGCGAGGGTGAGAGAGTGCATTTGCTCTCCTACTTTCTCAGTCCTCATCCAGGGCACGCCACATGGCTACTTCAGGAGCAATAGGGGTTGAGGCAGGGTAACCCCCTCTCACCATTGTAGGTCCTAAAAAATCAAGTTGTATCAATCAACAAAGTCAAAAGAATCAAGATACACATTATTTTGATGAATTGCGCATACAACAGATTGCGTAGTAATCCAATTGCGCATACTGGTTTGCGCATGCTCCCAACTGCGCAGGCTGACGTGGCTGAAGTCATCATTACCTAAATCAAATCAAATCTTCCTGACAACTGACAGCACGAAGAACGAGGAGACTGCTCGTTTATTGCGCCGTCAGTGCTCGAGGGCGGCTGACAGCTGGCAGCGCAATCCATTCCTGTGCAGTCTAATCCTGCACAAACCAAGTCTATGCAGTTCAGGTTGCGCATTCTATCAACATAACTGACAAAGTACACGTGGCATTCAGGCCATCAATTGCTCATTACGTGGCAACTGCCTATGTACGATCATGCGCATTTCAATCAAATGATGCCATGTGTCCAAGACAGTTGGCCCACGATCCAGTAACTGCTTGCGCAGTCCATTACTGCACAGTCCATTGCTGCACAAACCATCCTGCGCAATCCAGAATAACTAAAAGTTAGTTATTTCCAGAACTCTATAAATAGAGTTTTAAGTCTTCGTTTCAAGGGGATCAAGAGATCAGATATCAGAGATCAGAAATCAGAGAGTTCAGGAGTTCTTGCCCAAGTGCTGCTGCATTCTTTCGAGGCTTTTGCCTTCAACTTCCGAGGCTTTTGCCTTCAGTTCCCAGAGTTATTTTCAACTTCAGAGGCTTCGTCTTCAAAGTTCACATCGTCCAAGGGATAAAGCAATCGTCATCTAAATTGGATTCCTATAGTTGTAATATTCCCAGAATTCTTGTAATTTTTATTACACAGTTTGTATCAATAAAGTTTTATACTTTTGTTTTTGCAAATAAAATGGCGACTCTGCTGGGGACAACTTTCTCTTTCGACGAGGAAGTAGCAACTCAATGTGACGTAGCGTCTATCAGGAAGACGCAGAAGATACTGGGTGTTAAAGTCAACCAGACAGCCTACGAGGCGATGCTCAACTCCAAGACCACTCCCCGTACTGCAACCACTTCTGCCAAGAGCAAAGTGCGCTCAGTATGGGTCTCCAAGACTGCTGCACAATCTGGCAGTTTTGCCACCAAGGATGCTGCACACTCTGTTGCACAATCTGCTAGCCAGACTGCTGCACAATCTGCTGTGCCAACTGTTGCACAATCTGCTAGCCAGACTGTTGCACAATCTGCTGTGCCAACTCTTGCACAGTCTGTCTCAACAACTGCTGCACAAACTATTTCAGACACTGCTGCGCAATCTGTTGCAACTGTTGCACAGGCTACTTCATATGCTGCCTTGTCAAAATTCAAGACTCCTATGACCATGGCACAATTGGCAGTAGCTTTTCCTGCGCAAACCAACACTTCAACAACCAAAGTGCATCCCAAGCACTCTAAAGCAAGGACTCCTGATGCGCAAACCACAGCTTCTGTGGTCAGAACCAGTGCACTTTCTGCCAAAGCTTCTAATGCACAAGTGGCCAGTGCGCCATTCACCCATACGCAAACTAGGCATGCGCAATCCAAGAGTAACAGCCCTTTGGCTAAACTCTCCTCTTCTCATAACAAGGGAAGACCTCTGATCCTCCTCTTAAACACTCTGCTATTCCAGCACAATCTACTGGGGGTAGTCCTTTGGCTATTCCTCTTCCTCCTCAAAACAAAAGAAAAGGCCTGTTGGTCTTTTCTCAGACTTCCTTGTCTCATGACTTGGAAGACAACAGAGGGAAACGCTTTTTAGCTAACCCTTCTTCTCAAAATAAAGGAAAAGGCCCTTTGGTCTTTTCTCAGTCTTCCTTGGTCTTTACCGAAGAAGATCAAATTGAACGTGTTTCGGCACCTGTCAGTACAAGAACTCCCACAAACAAGGATTCTTCTTTCCTTCATGACAAAGGAACTTGTACTGATCAAAGAGGTATTCTGCCTACCCCAGTAGCAGAATTCCAAGACCTTCCAACTTTCAAAATATCCCGTTCCAAATAGGGAAAACTGTTGGTGTCTCAAACAGAAACCCCTGGGGCTGAATTTGCAGACCTAAGAACATATCTTAACCGGCCAACTTCGGCAAAACGTAAGCAACCTATGCCGAAGGTCAAACCTCAAAGACAAACCTCCAGGAACAAAAATCCTGATACCTATGCCAATGAGGTGAGCACTTCCTTGTACACACAGGGGACAAAACATTTGAAGAATAGGAACCATGTTCCGAATGTTGTTAAAGAACATATTCCTCGAACCTTTCCTCGTCCTGGCATGGTTTCTGACCTCCGAGAACATCTCAGGCAAAAACGGGATAATGCCTTAACTCTTTCAGTTCAATCATCTGATCATCATTGCAATCATAAAGTCATCATCCAATGTTGTTGTCAAACAACAAAGCGATCTGTCTTCGATCGTTTGACTTTTGCTAAAACTGAACCAATGTCAGAGGATGAAGATGAATTCCTATATGCTTCTGTTAACATGACTTCTCGAGACACTGGGGGTAGAAGGTGCTCTAAGCATGGCAAACCTCGCAAGCCAAGCCAACGGCATCTAGATCTACTCCAAGAATCCTCTGAAGGAGTATTTCAACATACCCGTTCCCGAAGCCGAGAGAGGAATCTTCTTCAAGATCCTTCGGGTTATCTTCCTACTTCTCAGTCAGGAGACGACTCTTTCTCAGACTATGATGCATATAGCGAAAGTTCTGAACTTACAGTGTCTTCCACTGTACCAAGAGAAGTAACGGCTTATGTTATAAATGAAGATCCAGATGCTTCCACTTATGTAAATCAAGAACAACGAATTGTTGCACTTGAAGACAAACTGAAGACCATGGCTGAAATGGTCGCCAGTATGCATTCCATCATTATGGCACAACATGCCACACCACCAACTGTACCTGCTGTGAATCCTGAAATCATAGCTTCATTGGTGCCTGTCAACACTAGGTTGGGGATAGTATCTCCTCAAATGCCTCCTGTACAAGTACAAGTTCAAACTACACCTAGTCAGTCTGGAGCTGGAGGTAGTGCCTATAATGCTGTTCCTCCTCCTACCACTCTGATCCAACCTGCTCCTTCTTTATCATCCGAAGACGCCAATGAAGCTGTAAAACTCTTACGAACTCAGTTCGAAGCTTTCAAGGAGAAGGACAACTTGCAAAGGTTGGGGATCAAACAGCCTTACCCAGTTGAATGGAAGGAAGTTCCATTTCCTCCCAAATACAAGATTCCAACAATCTCTCTTTTCGACGGCAGTACCTCACCAAGCCAGTTCATCAATCACTTCGAGGTAATGACTGTTCAACTCCAACCAAATGACGCTCTTCTTACCAGAGTGTTCGTCGGTTGTTTAGCCGACGTAGCATACGACTGGTACAGAAGTTTGCCCGATGGTTGTATTACTTCTTTCTCAGGTCTTAAGCAGATCTTTCTGGAAAGATTCTATGAGGGATTCAATGACATGACTATGTCTGTCCTCAATAAAATCAAACAGAAACATAATGAAACTGCTGAGAGTTTCATCGAACGGTTCCGTCGAGAAGCCTTGAAGATGCCTCCAGGGACTCCTGCTGCTGTTACCATAGACACTTGCAAGGCAAATCTCTTGCCTATCATCAATATGTGGACAGGCTCAACTCAGTTCCAAGACTGGCCATCCTTTATCGTCAACGCCAAAGCAGCTGAAGTGAGTGCTGAGAAATTCAAACAGCTGGGGGTACAGATGTCTAACCCAGATTGAGACAAACATCAATCATCAGGTGGCGGTAATCGTCAGAACAACCGTAAGAACAAGGAAACTCTGAACATTAACCTGAAAAGCAAAGAGTCCTTGGCTGTCAACGTAGCTCCGCCTACATCTACTTCTACTCCTGCTGCACCTCAACCGAGGGAACCTCGCCCTAAGGTAGAGTATTCGTTTGATGAAAATGACACAGCAAGCATCTTTGAGTGTTTACTCAAAAGCAACAAGATCCAACTTCCAGATCCAAAGAAACCTGATGAAGTCGATAAGATCGATCATCCTAAGTATTGTGTCTACCACCGATTCATTGGACATCCTACTCGAGCATGTTATGTGCTCAAGGGTAAGATTCAAGAGCTTGTCAATGCTGGAGTTGTTACTCTGCAGCAAGATGAGAAGACTGTCACTGCCAACATGGTTTCAGTCCAGTTCGGTAACTTTCTCCCGCAGATGATACAGCATGGTGTCATTCCTATTCCGAAGGCTACTCTCGAGATTGAAAATCTTCCTTCTCCACCAAACGAAGGTCTCGTTCCTTTGTCTCTTGACAATGGCGAGGTTATGTGGATCCATCCCGACCTTACTTCAGAGTTCGAGGATTCTTCTTCTTCTAAGAAGAAAGGTCGCTCCAAAAATAAGACAAAGATCTGCAACATGGTGTCTTTTGACCCCATAGTTGATGAAAAAATTCTGTTGGGCACCAGATCAGGGAAAACTTATCTGAAAGATTACTCTGAATCTCAAAAGAATCCTGTCTCTTCTTCTGAACCTGTCCCAGCACAACCTGCTGCTATTGAAGAAATTCCTTCTACTCTTCACCAGTTGTGGTTCCTATTCCTCCCAAACCAGTGGCTGCTGATAAAGGCAAGCAACAAGTTCTCTTTGATAAACCCTTGAAGAAATCATCCCCTACAGGGCTTGAGAAGCCTTACAACTTCGATATATTGGCTCAACTAGCTAATACCCCAGCAAGGCTATCTATCTTTGAGCTCTTGCATCTTTCCAGAGAGACGCGAGAAACTTTAAGTGAAGCTCTTATGCAAGCTGAGACTTGTTTAGCCTTTCTCAAGAAGCCGGAAGCAGAACCAGTCTCTTGTCTACATTGTCATAGTATTCTGGAGTTGATTCCGAACATTACTTTCACACAAGATGACATGCTGATGGAGGACAATAGGCATGATCGTCCTCTCTACTATACAAGATATGTTGATTCGATGAAAGTCGATCGTATCCTGATAGATCTAGGATCTGCTCTCAGTATCATGTCGAAAATAATGCTCGATGCTCTAAAAATTCTTGTGCATAGTCTCTCCACTACAATCACCACCATCCTTGGATTCAATCAGGGAAGGAGTGAACCTTTGGGCAAGATTCGCTTAAAACTCCAAATAGGCAATCTTTGCACAAAAGTTACCTTATATATCATTGACAATCATGGTTGTTCTTATAATGCTCTATTGGGGAGACCATTCTTACATGAGCATAATATTGTTCCATCAACCCTTCATCAATGTTTCAAATATGTTGATGATAAGGGAGAGGTCCATAAAGAAGTTGCGGATCTTTATCCCTTCAAAGGCGTTGAAGCATACTGCAACGACGCTCGGATGTACAAGGATGAATTCATGAAGATTGTGTTAGCCTTAGACACTGAGGAAGAACAAGAAGCAATGCCCAAAGACACTCTTATCATACCTGTCAAAGGGCGAGTTTCACATCCTCAGTCTTCTAAACCACTGGCTATTCACTTGCCAGTTCAAAAGAAGTCAGTTGATGCTGATCAAGATCAAAGGGAGCTCATCTCTTCTGAGCCACTTGTTATCGACCTACGTCGTAACAAGGACAAAAGACAGCTCACTTCTTCTGAGCCACTTGTTGTTGATCTCACTCACAACAAGGAAAAAAGGGAGCTCACCTCCTCTGAGCCACTTGTTATCGATCTCCGTCGTAACAAGCCTCCCCCACGTTCTTCTTCTCCCCCTCTTGTAATTAATCTGACCAAGCCTGCTAAGGCTAAAGGTCCTGTTGTAAATACTGATGTACAAATCAATGAAAAAGTACCAACTTTTCAGTATACTGATGTTATTTATTATACTAAATGCTATTTGTATATGTTAGATAGCTTCCAATCAATTACAATGGGAGTTGTACAATCTCTTCAGACAGAAGTCTCATTTGAAGACCCAGATGATTCTTACCGTATTTGCCCTTCTCGAAAGAAAGGTGAGAGTCCAATACTTTTTAGTAAAGGACCAGAAAAACAATTCAGCTATACGGATGATAGCAAACTTAACGATACGGGACATCTTCAATTCTGTCGTTACAGTCAACAATCAAAAGACATTGTCCGAAAGATGGGTTACGACTTCAAAAGTGGCCTCAACTACGGTAAGGGAAGAAAGACTCCTCTCCGTACCGCTGTTCCACAAGGAAAGTCAGAGATGTGTTACAGTAGAACCAAAAGAGGTCTCGGATATGCTTCTCCTCCGATGTTATCCCCAGCAGTCTCTGACTCTGATAGTGAAGAACGTTCTAATTCTTCTGATTCCAGGTCATGGGATTCTGATACCAGCGTCGGTGAAGTCCATCGTATAATCGTATCTTCTAATATGGTTTCTGCTGAACTCCCGAAAGGATATGATGAAGACATTGAAGAAAGTTCTGAAACAGATCCTTGGGCTCAACAGATGGATAATCAATGGGTACTCCGATTTGAACAAAGAGAACCTTCTACTGAAGATCAACTAGTTCAAATTGATGTAGGAGAAAGCGAGTCATCTCGTCCTATCTTTATTAGCAAGAATCTTTCAGAAGCAGATAAGCAAGAGTTGATTCTTCTTATTAAAGAATACATTGATGTCTTTGCTTGGAGTTACGAGGATATGCCAGGTTTAGATCCTAAGATTGCTACTCACAAACTGAACATTCTTTCCAATGCTAAACCAGTCAAACAGTAGCAAAGGCGATTCAAACCTGAAATGATGGACGCAATTGATAATGAAGTCAAGAAGCTTATCGCTTGTGGCTTTATTAGAGAAGAACAACATCCTGATTGGGTAGCCAATATTGTTCCAGTCCTGATGAAAACCGACAAAGTTCGAGTCTGCATTGACTTTCGGGATCTTAATGAAGCATGTCCGAAAGATAAATTTCCTCTCCCTATTACGGATATCATGATTGACAACACTTGTGGGTTCGAGCGAATATCTTTTATGGATGGATTCTCTGGATACAATCAGATCAAGATGAATCCCGAAGATGAAAAATACACATCTTTCCGCACTCCTCGGGGAGTTTATTGCTACACAGTGATGCCATTTGGTCTCAAGAACGCTGGTGCAACCTACCAACGGGCTATGAGTACCATCTTCAGAGAACATCTTCACAAGACAGTCGAATGCTATGTTGACGATATCGCCGTCAAAAGTCGTCTAAAAGAATATCACATTCAAGATTTGAGAACAATCTTCAATCTCATGCGTCAACATCAACTCAAGATGAATCCCACCAAGTCATTCTTGGGTGTCTCTAGTGGCAAGTTTCTTGGCTTCGTCATTACCTCTAAGGGTATACACGTGGATCCTGAGAAGATCAAAGCCATTCAAGAGATGCGTCCTCCACGCAACCTAAAAGAGCTACGAGGATTTCAAGGCAGACTTGCGTACATCAGGCGATTCATTTCGAACTTGTCTGGACGCTGCAGACCATTCACTCAGCTAATGAAGAAGGGTGTATCTTTCATTTGGACTAAAGAATGTCAACAAGCATTCGACGACATCAAAAGATATCTTATGAACCCACCAGTTTTGGTGCCACCAATCTCTGGCATTCCATTCTTAATGTATGTCCGTGCTATGGACCATTCATTGGGTGCTTTACTCGCCCAAAAGAATAAAGAAGGTCATGAACAGGCCATCTATTATCTCAGTCATACTATGATTGGTGCTGAACACCGTTATAGTCCGGTCGAGAAAGAATGCCTAGCTCTTATGTTTGATGTGCAGAAGATAAGGCATTACATCATTGGGCAAACTATTCATGTCATATCCCGGGTTAATCCTCTTCGGGTTCTCATGAAGAAGCCCAGCACACTTAATTCTTGGCTGGCTATATGGGCAATCCTGCTAGCTCAATATGACATAGTGTATGTTCCTCAAAAGTCTGTCAAAGGTCAAGCGCTGACAGATTTCTTAGCAGCTCATCCTGTACCAGAAACATCCAAGCTATATGATGAAATTCCAGACGAGACATTGGAAGTCAACATGATCTCTGAAGAATTTCTAACCTGGCGTCTATTCTTCGATGGTGCATCCAGAATCGGACCCAATGGTGTCATTGTAGCAGGAGTCGAAGTTGTTCTCGTTTCTCCAGACGGATCAACTATCCAAAGAGCCTACTCTCTAGACGAATCTTGCTCCAACAATGTAGCGGAGTACAATGCTTTACTCATCAGCCTTTAGTTAGCCAAACAACTGAACGTTGAATATCTCGTAGTCTACGGTGATTCTAAGCTGGTTGTTAATCAGGTTAGAGGAACTTATGAAGTCCGTCATCAAGATCTGGTGCCTTATCACGAAGCAGCAATCAACATGGCTATATCATTCAAAGCTTTCTTCATCGACTATGTTCGAAGAGCTTGCAATACCGAAGCAGATGCTTTGGCCAATCTTGCAGCTGTCTTAGCCATCCCTATCAAAAGACAGCAGGTGGTGGTTATCTCCAACCGAGAACTGTTCTGTATCGAAAACAATCGTAATATTGAATTCAGCAACTTTGCTGAAGTCAATGTTATCGATGAAGATTGGAGAACTCATTTTATCGACTTCGTGGTTCATGACATACTCCCTGAAGATCCTAAGGAAGCTACAAGTGTTCGTCGATGATCTCTCCGATTCTATTACAATCAAACTACCAAGACCCTCTATCGACGAACTTATGACGGTCTTCTCCTGCGCTGTCTCGCTGGTGATGAAGCCAAACAAGTTTTGCATGAAGCTCACGATGGTGTCTGTGGAGCAGATCAACCTGGTCCTAAACTACAGGATCGCATTAGACGCATGGGTTACTACTGGCCCTCTATGGTATCAGATGCCATTGAATATGCAAGGAAATGTCGTGCTTGTCAAATCCATGTAGACTTCATTTATCAACCATCGGAATTCCTTCATCCGACTGCTTCTTTCTGGCCTTTCGAAGCTTGGGGTATGGATGTCATAGGTCCCATCAATCCTCCTTCTTCTAGAGGACATCGGTTCATATTAGCAATAACGGACTACTTCTCCAAGTGGGCTGAAGCTATACCACTGGCTGAAGTCAAGACCAATAGCGTCATCAACTTCGTTAAACACCACGTCATCTATAGATTTGGTGTACCCCGAAGAATCATCCATGATAATGGACCTCAATTCATCAGCCAAAAGTTCACCAGATTTTGTGATGATCACCGGATTGACAATGTCGCCTCGACAGCATACAATCCTGCCGCTAATAGTTTAGCTGAAGCCTTTAACAAAACCATCATCAAGCTCCTTAAGAAGTTTGTATCCACTAACAAACGGAACTGGAGTAAGAAACTCGACGAATGTCTTTGGGCCTACCGAACTACGGTCCGCAATCCTACAGGCTTTACACCTTTCTCTTTGGTATATGGCTGTGAAGCTGTTCTTCCTTTAGAGCTGCAAATTCCTTCTTTAAGGATTGCCATTGCTAATGAGCTTACTACAGAGAATAACGATCTTCTTCGACTTCAAGAGTTAGAAGCACTTGATGAGAAGCGATTAATGGCTCAACAACATATTGAGTTATACCAAGCCCGCATCTCGAAGACTTTCAACCGCAAAGTTAAAGTTAGAATATTTCAGCAAGGATAACTTGTTCTGACAGTCAGACGTCCTATGACTATGACTCATATGAGCAAAGGGAAATTCGATGCAAAATGGGAAGGTCCCTATGTCGTAAGCAAAGTCTTCTCAAATGGAGGTTATCAACTTTCAGAACTTGATGGTCGAGTTGCTATGATGCCTATCAATGGCAAGTTCCTTAAAAAGTATTATGTATAAATGTAAATGCTTGTAAATCATCAGACAGAATCAAGTTCATAAATAAAATTCAAATTTTATTTCATTATATGAGAGTACATGATATTAAAGATCACTATCATCTTTCTCTACATTGGGACGCGGGCCACTGTCGTCCTTCTCGAAAATACGATCAGTAAAAGAGCCGAGAACCTCCTTGCTGGAACCTACGAGGAACTTGCAAGCGGCCATCCTCATGGCTTCTTCTTCTTCAGTCCTTCCTGGTTCGAGCAGGAAATCCAAAATGTCTCGTGGCGGCTGGGGTGCAGACGAACCTTCGCCTGCTTCTGCTGCCTTCGGTTGAACTGGATCGGCAGGGCGTTCTTCAGTGCCCTTCTGAGCCGGCGGGGCGATCTCAGCCTTCTTGGATGCTTCTTCAGACGACATTTTTATGTGGAAAATTGGAAGTGTTCATTCCTGTCAGATTTTTGCTATATTTATAGGCAAAAATTCCTCAACTAACGAAGCATCACATTCATCCGACGGTTCATCCGTTCATTAATGCCTGACGGTTCATCCGTTCATTTATCACATTTATCCGACGGTTCATCCGTTCATTAATGCCTGACGGTTTGTCCGTTCATTTATCACATTCATCTGACGGTTCATCCGTTCATTAATGTCTGACGGTTCATCCGTTCATTTATCACATTCATCCGACGGTTCATCCGTTCATTAATGCCTGACGGTTTGTCCGTTCATTTATTACATTCATCCGACGGTTCATCCGTTCATTTATTATCACCTGACGGTTCATCTGTTCGTTCATCATCACTTGACGGTCACCCGTTCATTTCATCACCACTTGACGGTTCATCCGTTCATTATCATCCATCATTTGACGGTCTTCCCGTTCATTTATCTCACATACATTGACGATTCATCATCGTTCATTATCCACATCAGCAACTTGTCATTTTCGATTAAGTTGTCAAATTAAAATAATAGTATTCAATATATTCTGCCACGTCCATATTACCTCTGAGCAGATATAATGAATATAATTATTTTCTACAAGAAATATATCATGTCTTGCACCTCTGAATATATTTTCTATCTCTATTATTTATATCTAAATAAGATATGCAATAAATAATGGAGCCACAACAAAATGTCTTTTATTTTTCAAAATATGAGGCATTACAGAAATGCATCTACGGCAATAAACACAAAAATACAAAAAGTTCTATTAAGAAGGAGGAATGATCAGATTGTCAATTTGCTGCTTCAGTGTCTGCAGCTCTTCTTCATGAGTAGATGTCACCTTTCTTCTAGCCTCTTCTATTCCTGTTTTTTCATTAAAAACCGGCATATCTATTGTCCGGCGGGTAATCTCTGCACTATGGGTTGCCTCATACTCTTTCCTTTCCTGAATTAAGGCATTGAATTGTTCAATCGTAAGTTGGTGATTAGCAGTTTCCTCTTTAAATTCTTGCTGGAGGCGAGTAATCTCTGCTTTCAGTTCAGCAAGTCTCTATCCTCTGCTTTCAGCCATTAAAGTAACTGATTCTATCTTGGAGTTGTATTCAGCTGATTTTGCGAAATGAGCCCCCAAAAGATTTTGAAGGTTCACCCTTTCTATATTAGCTGCTTGAGCCATTCGCTCAAACTCAGCCTGCACTAGGGACTCTATTTCCTTCTTCTTGAGCTCCTTATAGTTCTTTACGGAGACTTCAAATTCATTCAATATGTGTTCAAGAAGAGTGGCCTGAGCTTCGTCTCCTTGCTCCCTTATGGCTCTTATTAAGAGAGAAGTTGGCTTCCTAACCATAAAGAAATCAGCTCCCTTTTTCTCTATCATCTTATGAACAAGAGGTCCCAGCGACTCGAAGAAGCATCTGGTAAATGACTGGACAACTTGTTGATTAATGGCCAGAGTTCCAGGAGTCGCAGCTACTCCTGTTGAAGATGAGGCAGCAGGTTGTTCGATCCTTTGTGGCTGGATAGCAGGTTCTTTAAACAAAGGAGCTAGAGTGGAGCTGGTCGCCCCTCCTGTTTGTTCTTCTGTAAAAGTAAAATTGTTATTTTACCAGTTGTCTGCCAATGACCAAGAGAATCAAATAAAAGCAGTCTTACCTTGGTGCAATTCAGCAATAGGCTTATTTCCTGCAGGAATGGACTCCTGTTGAACAGAAGTAACTTCAACTGCAACAGCCTGACTGCTGCCCGACTCAGAACCACATGATAGATGATGACTACTACTAACAACCACCGTGGTTATGGGTATTATAGCCAAGTCCGTCGGAGGTGTTGGCAGAGTCTCAAGATCTGCAAGAATTACAAATGAAGATATTAGCTATCAATCTATTTTAAAAGAAAAGATTGCTAAATCTCGTTTTATACCTTGAGGGTCGGTGGCGGGAGTTTCTTTCAGAACATCTTCATCGGCTGCTTCTTCAGGAGATATTTCTATCTCAACATCATCAGGATTTAGAGTATCAGCAACTTTTTCTGCAGACACCTCCACTTCAATATCCTTTTTAGGATTTGAAGTATCATCGGCATCATCAGGAGATATATGTTCGTCATTATCCCTTTCGGGATCTTGTATATATTCATCAACATTTCCAGACGTAGAGCTTTCCTCATCTTCTTCTTCTTTTTCTGCTGCATTCCCACTGTTAGTTGCAGTCTGATCCTCCTGCAGGCTATAACTGCAATCTTGTAAAGCTGCTATCATTTCATGATCTTCTTCCTCACGAAGAGTTCTAGGAGTAGGAGGAGGTTGAGTTGCCTCCGCAACAGGTGAAAGAGGTCGTACAACATTTTGTTCTTCCTCTGTGATATTTTCTCTGGGCTTTTCAGCCTCAGTTCTTGGGTCAAGATTTCCCCTCTGTTCAGTCTCTTCAAGAGTTTTGCTCCCAGATTCAGAAATAAGTGTGGGAGATGACATTATAATTCCTGCTGCAGCATCTACTGAAGTCAGGATTTGCCTGTAAGAAGAGTCTGCTAAATTCCTTCTGGTGACTACCCTCTTCTTTCTGTGTAGAGGTCTGTCAGGACTTTCTACATTTATTGGTTCTGCTTGTTTCTGCACGGAAGTTGGTGTAGTGGCAGCTTCTTGATTTGTCTCGGCCAATTGCCGAGATTGAGATCTCGTGGTGATCTTCTCCGAAGAATGATCTAATATCAATTTCTTCTTGGATGCCGGAGCAGGAGGCTCCTCTCTTCTCCTTTTCTTTGCGGGAGATCTACCCACTTTCAGAGAGATACGCATCACTGCGTTTACTTCTTGAGGGAACATAATCTCCCTCGAAGTTTCTAAAGATGCATCCGCCGGCTCGTGCACCTCATCATTTGCAGGGAGTGACAAAGCGACTCTTCCTTTTCTCAATCTGTTTGAAGATGCAAAACTATCTGCGAGACTAAAATTCTCGGCAAAAGTGTTCGCGGATGTATAGAACACTGAATATGTGAATAGCATTCGAGGACCCTGGGGAGTAATCTTTGCTGGCATTGAGAATACGGCCTTTGTATCACGGGCATTGTAATAAGCCCAAGCTCGGGCCCCGTCGATCAAGAAACCCTTACCTTGGAGGCAGGTAATTGCATTCCCCACGTAGAATTGATCATATCCAAATTGTCGAGCAAACCGGCTGGGGAGATATGGTTCTAAGTAGCATTCCTCTTCGAACCGGTATACCAGATGAGACGGTCGAATTGTCTTCAACCATTCAAAGGCTGTACGGGTTAGAGGTTGTATCTTTGAGTCCACCATGTTTGTTGGCATCTGATAATGTCCGGCAGGGAGAGGAGCGCAGCAGAAGTTCCATCCTCTGTTCAGATTTAAAACATATCTGCACTCGCTCAAAGAAGTGTACTTCCATTTGCCCTGAGAGTACCTTCGCAGGAAGCTGCCATCAACCGGTCCCATGCCGGGATCCATTAAAGTGGGATAGTGAAGAAGCAACCATCCAAAGAGATATGTGTATGGCAGTTCTAGGCGGGGGAATTCTTTCTCTCCCTTTGCTTTCAACATCGAGTCAGCATATAGATGAAGACTCGCATTCAGCTTGCAAGTCATCGCTGATAGCAGATCCACTTTGTAGCCAAAGACTAACTTGACAGCGGCAAAAAGAATGCCACGATGAAAACGGTCCATGGCACTGGATCCTGGGACCACAAACCGTCGGAGCCAGTATGTCAGAAACCCTGCCAACTGGGCTTCTTTTGACATGGGTCTATAATCCATTCTTAAGTAACTCTCCAGAGTGTCCCCTTTCTTTAAAGGTGGACATTGGTAATCATCTTTCATCTGTTTATCATAATTACCACTCTCCTCCATCAGCTTCATGACTTCTGTATTGCTCAAAGGTTTGAAGAAATCAGGATAACATTTGTCGTTTTCCTTGGTCTTCTTCTCCTCTAAATGGTTAAGGAACAGATACGGCAACCACTTTGAGGAATAGCAGGTGTTGGCTGTAGCACTCTTGTAGAACAAAGAGCATATCTTATAATGGCATAGCAGTTCCTCGAATACTGCTACCATTTCTGTATTTTCTCTTCTAAGTTTGTCCAACTCGTCATTGGTTGGAACAAACTCCTCATACGGAGCATCTGCCATGGGCAGGTACGAGATATGCTTCATCTCGTGGAGTGCAAACCCCATCTCTCCACCCGGGGTCATGATGGTCCCTGTTCTATAATTGTACCTTTCAAACAAGGCTAAGAACATATGTGGGTTGGGAGCAAAACCATATACAGTGGCGTGCACTGCTTGATACAGATTGATCTGTTGGAGTCTGTCTTCGAATGTCGTCAGAATCCAATTCGCAATGTAGTTCCATCTCTTGTAATCTGGATTCACCAATCCAGTCAGTCTGATGTCTTGTTCGGGGTATTTTTCTTCAGCCTTCGCAAATTCATTGGCGAATATCGGTGTCCTGACAGGCATCAGCAAAGAGGAGTTCTCTGACGGAATGCAGCCGGGTCTCGAGCCTCTCAACAGGACGCTGTATCTATCAGAGAAGCTGTAAAACATATCTTTCTTGTCTGACACCTTCTTTACGAAGATTTTTCCTGCACGGGCGTCCTGGAAAAGAGTGATGTTCCACTCCATCTTCCTTGGGTAGCTCGCATGAGCATACCGTGACAAAGGGAGAGAGCGGGCAATGTCTGGTATGAAGAATGATCTATCTTCCTGATGAACTATTCTTTTCTCCATCCTCGACCTAGGCTGAGAGATTTTCTCAAAGGCGTCACCGAACAAGAATAAGGGTTTCTTATGAATAACAGCATCTGCTGACTCTAAGGGCTGTCCATTCATCAAACACATTAAAGTCTCATTATTCGGAGAGATCAGAATAGCCTGACGGGAGGTCGGCAAGTCATACTGGGGATAATGAACATGAGACAGATCTTCTTTATATTCAGACTCTGAAAGAGTTCCCACAAAAGTTTCATATTCTGGGTCATCTCTCGTATTCACTATATCACACAAAAAAGAGAGAAAAATTTAGTACAAGTCAAAATCAAAAAGTTCTGTCATCAAATTATGCAACATCAGACTGCGCAACATCAGATTGCGCAACATCAGTTTGCGCAAACATCAGACTGCGCGAATAAACAGTCATCAGTTTGCGCTGACAATCTCGCACAAATCAGCAGATTGCGCTGACATCTGCCAGCGCAATTCAACCGATTGTGCAGAAAGTCGTTCTTCATAAAAATGAAGAACTTACTGAGTTGTGCAACCAGAACCCTAAAATGGGTGGCACAGTATGATCACATCTCTAAAAAGAGATGGATTCTGAGGGACAGTGAGATCGAAACCCTAAAAAGGGTTTTTTTGATCTGAAAAGTTCTCTACCTAATATCGCAGGATGCGCATCTTCATGACGAGAGGCTCGTCACGCAGTTCTGGTGGAGGATTCGGCCGGGGTCTTGCCCTTAGCGGCGGCGGTGACGGCGGAGGAACGTCGGGGTGCCATGAAAGTCGTCGGAGAAGGAGGACAGAAAGGGTTCGGGGATTTCTCTCAAAAGCACGAAGGATGCAAAGTAAAGAAATGAAAATAAAGAGATGGCTATTTATAGTATTCGAATATGAAACGGCTGCCTCGGATTGCGCCTAAAATTGGGGACTATTCGATTTGCGCAGACAGCTCATCATCATACGCAACTTGATTTGAATTTCAAAAATTCAAAGTATTTCGAAACTTTGAATAAAATCAACTTTCGAAAACTTTGAAGGGGGTCTTGTATGTCCTAAAAAATCAAGTTGCATCAATCAACAAAGTCAAAAGAATCAAGATACACATCATTTTGATGAATTGCGCATACAACAGATTGCGCAGTAATCCAATTGCGCATACTGGTTTGCGCATGCTCCCAACTGCGCAGGCTGACGTGGCTGAAGTCATCATTACCTAAATCAAATCAAATCTTCCTGACAACTGACAGCATGAAGAATGAGGAGACTGCTCGTTTATTGTGCCGCACAGTGCTCGAGGGCGGCTGACAGCTGGCAGCGCAATCCATTCCTGTGCAGTCTAATCCTGCGCAAACCAAGTCTGCGCAGTTCAGGTTGCACGTTCTATCAACATAACTGACAAAGTACACATGGCATTCAGGCCATCAATTGCTCATTACGTGGCAACTGCCTATGCACGATCATGCACATTTCAATCAAATGATGCCATGTGTCCAAGACAGTTGGCCCACGATCCAGTAACTGCTTGTGCAGTCCATTGCTGCGCAGTCCATTGCTGCACAAACCATCATGTGCAGTCCAGAATAACTAAAAGTTAGTTATTTCCATAACTCTATAAATAGAGTTTCAAGTCTTCGTTTCAAGGGGATCAAGAGATCAGATATCAGAGATGAAAAATCAGAGAGTTCAGGAGTTCTTGCCCAAGTGCTGCTGCATTCTTCCGAGGCTTTTGCCTTCAACTTCCGAGGCTTTTGCCTTCAGTTCCCAGAGTTGTTTTCAACTTCAGAGGCTTCGTCTTCAAAGTTCACATCGTCCAAGGGATAAAGCAATCGTCATCTAGATTGGATTCCTATAGTTGTAATATTCCCAGAATTCTTGTAATCTTTATTACACAGTTTGTATCAATAAAGTTTTATACTTTTGTTTTTGCAAACAACCATATTTGTTTACCTTGGTGATGGAGTACTTTATATGCATGATGGACACGGCGGTGCATAGCAAGAGGATCGTCACCCTTTTCCAGTTGGTGAGACCGGTTGTCTCCCATTTGATCTATGCTGACGACTTATTGGTTGTACTCCAGCCTTCCATGCAGGGCATGAGAGCGCTATATGATATTATGGAGGAGTTCGGGCGGCTTTCTGGGCTCCAGTTAAACAGGGAGAAAAGTAGAGTCTACTTCAGTTCTCGGTGTACACTGCAGGAGGAGAGAGCCTTCGCCTTGGGAGTGGACAAAGGCGAGCTCCCAGTGAAATACTTGGGGGTCCCGCTGACGGTCAACTATGCCAGAGAGCAGGATTGTCACAGCTTGGTGGATTTTGCTCAGAGGAGAGTGGAAGGCTGGCAGGCTGCGGGTCTATCATTTGGAGGACAGATTGAGTTGGTGCGTTCGGTTATTACTGGCATCACGATGTTCTGGCTCCAGTCTATCCAGATCCCTACGGCTACTATTCGAAAAGTGGAGACCATCTGTGCTGACTTCATTTGGAGGGGAGGGATGCATGCGATCTCCTGGGACCAGCTATGTCGTCCTCGGGAGGAAGGAGAAGTGGGGCTGAGGCCTCTTCATGAGTTCAGGAAGACAGCTTGTGTGAAGATGGCCTGGAGATTCATCAAGGGGAGGGTCGCTTTGGACGGAATGGATGGCGAACAGATATTTAAGGAGGACTAACTTCTGGGCCTGCAGGATAGACAATAATTTCTCGGTCACGTTTAAGGCCATTCTAAGGTATCGGCCGGTGCTTAAGACCGCTATCTGCAGGATCATGAAAGATGGAACGACTACCGACCTCTGGCTTGACCCTTGGTTGGGTTCCAGATCCTTACTCGAGATATTAGGAGGTCAGCTGGACAGAGAGGCGAACAGGGGGCTCACATGCAGTCGGATCATCGGAGATGGAGTTTGGAGGCCAGAAGGATATCCTTATACTGCTCAGCTTGCCGAGGAGATTCGCCTTATTACTATTGACGCTAGCCAGCATGAGGATTCCTGGAGCTGGACCGGCCCAGGTTCGGGGGGAGGGTCAGGTCTATTCTGCTTTCGTAGCTGCTATGATTTGGTTCGGACCCACCACGACCGGGCTGAGGAGGGGGATTTTATTTGGGGCAAGGGGATTGCCCGAAAAATGCAATTTTGTGCCTACCGTCTTCTACGGGGCAGACAGATGACGAGAGACAGACTCCTCAGGTTTGGGATGCAGATCCCAGATGTCAAGTGTGTACTATGTAATGGGGAGGACGAATCTATGGGCATCTCTTCTTTGTATGCCCGATGGCCTGGCACATTTGGACTGAGCACTGTGTACAGCTGAGAGGAGGAGTTGGGGTGGATAGAGACATCCGGAGCATTCTCAGCTGGATCCGAGATCACAGAGGTCGGGATCCGGGGTGGGCCAGAAGAGCCAGAGTTCGTCTCGCCGCTTCCGTTTGGCACATCTGGAAGGAGCAAAACAGACGTATTTTCGAGGGCTTGACTACCCCCCTATTGGAATTCTCCATAACATAGAATTCGATGTATCAGTAATGGCCCCATAATATTATAATTTGGGGCATGAGAAGTTGTGATATTTATGTATTGTAATACCTTTTCCGCTATGTGCGAGGAATAAATTCACCATTATTCCAAATATATATATATATATATATATATATATATATATATATATATATATATATATATATATATATATTATCAATTAGCCATGCATGTCAAATTTAACTTTTATACATGTAAATTTGGTATGCATTTAAATCTGAACCATTCATTTCAAATGATGTGCGGCTGAGATTGCGTGTTATTTTAGATATCAAATTGTATGTGTAACCTGATCCCCACCCATATATATATATAAAAAATATATATATATATATATATATATATATATATATATATATATATATATATATATATATATATATATATATATATATATATATGTATATACCAAGTCTGTATTCAAGTGGAATGATGTCCATATGGATAAATACATAAGTACCTAGTACCAAGGGCAATGGTTGAAGTGTCAGTGATTCATAGTATAGGACAAATGTGGACACAAAAGGTAACTTTATAATCCAATTAAAACAACTGAGAAAATAAACAGTACGAGTAAGCATTGTACTCAAGTTGAACCTGATGCAACATTTAGATATGTCACGACCCGCACCCGGATATACGGATACGAATACGTGGGCGACTCCCAGCCTAGCCGCAGTATCGGCGGTAGAATGCTGTCTAGTACCCAATAATTATACACTACATGTAGAAGGTCCATGAACTACAAATGTACTCAATCACAACCCAACATCTAAAGAAGATAAGACAGAAAAGATAACAAAGGCACGAGAACAACTAGAAACTACTAGAAGGAATTACAAGACAGGAAAATAAAGGAGGAAAAACAAGACAAACTAAGGATAACTACCAAATAACTCACATAGAAGAATAGCGAGATTCACCTCAGCTAGCAACATCCTGAAGTCCAAAAACGGCATAACAACTCCTAAAATATTTTTAACGTGTCCAGTCAGGATGGAAACGAGTACATAAATTAACAACAGTTTCATAGTATTGACAAATGCTGTAAGAGACAATCATAATGGAATACAAGATGATATATCAAGACTGTAAGTAAAACAGGATATATAAACTGGAAATCATGTCAAGGTGAATCACGCAGGGAAAGTAAGCTGAACTGTAATATATAACTGATGTAATAGATATAAAATGTGCCTCAAATATTATAGCATAATGTGATCGGTATGGGTCAAGATCAGACTTCCAGCCGACCGGCTACAAGTACGTGGACTCGGTCCGGCCGAGATGGCAAGCTATGGAGCAAGTAGTAGCACAGGTCAGGCTATACCCATCGTGAGGTGAGGATATAGCTATGATACAAGTAGTAACTCAAGGTGGGCATTGATCACACTATCTATAAAATTCCCCATTCTTCGAATAGTATACGGATCCGGACATAGCACGTCATGGCACGAGATTCCCTAAGAAGGTAGCTACTCCTTCTCAGGAATCGGTGTCAATACAAGTACAAGAACAAGATCGAGCAAGTACCAGT
This sequence comes from Iris pallida, assembly GCA_029216955.1. Taxonomy (NCBI): domain Eukaryota; kingdom Viridiplantae; phylum Streptophyta; class Magnoliopsida; order Asparagales; family Iridaceae; genus Iris; species Iris pallida. The sequence continues at coordinate 4,545,364 of JANAVB010016599.1, forward strand.
ATCCCAAGAAAATCCAAGAATGACATCTCATGACAGGAATCTGGTATATACTAGTCCGTGTACCATCGTGACGAGAATCAAGTAAAATACTATAACTGAATCGGATACGAAAAATATCAAGACAAGGAACTACTATCAGAGAATGTACTCGCCTGCGGTCCTGAGCTGTCAAATGGGGTCGATGCTCAGAGTGATGCCACAGACCTAAGATAAGATATATATATAAGCTAATTAGGGTTCAACAGTGTTAGGCTTGATTCTATAGTATAAACTACATAATCTAGGTCAGACTCAGTCAACTAAGTCAAACTAGGTCACACTGAATCACACTAGATCAAACTGGGTCAAAGGTTGACTTACAGTTGACTTTTGGTCAACTGGTCAACTCTAGGTTAAACTAGGTCAAATGTTGACTCTACTTCGACGTTCAGTCAAAGCAGTCAACCATGGTCAAACAGGGTCAAGACTAGTCTCCATAAACATCTACAGGATCAACACATTCAATTTCAGTGGTTGTGAAATCACTGGAATCGATGGATCTCAAAATACAACAAAAGGAGAAAGATTATAATAATAGGGTGAAAACCTACAGATGTTGTCGAATGGTGAAACAACCATCACCAACGTGTCCAGAATGGTCAAAATAGCAAGAATAGCCTGCCAATAAGTCCAATTTGGACACAACGACAAAAAGGTAATTTCGGATCAAAATGGTATCCATGTCGGACCCACTTTGTACCGAAAAATGTGCCAGAATAAAAGTGCACAAAACCTAACAAATTATATGTCCACGAATTCAGAATGACGATACGAACTCAACGGTATATCCGAAATTGGATTCCGATGACCCCATCTCAGATTGGTCCATTGACCCGGATATTGGAATCTGATTTGCACGAAAAAGTATGTTGGAGCCAATGTCCTCAAAACTCAGCAAATTATATGTCAACGAGTCCAGAATGACGATACGAACTCAACGGTATATCCAGAATTGGATTTCGTTGAGTCGATCTCAAAATGACTCATTGACCCGGATATTGGTATCCGACTTGCAGCAAAATACGTGCCAGAACCAATGTCTACTAAAACCTAGCAAACTATATGTCAATGACTCCAGAATGACGAAACGAACTCAACGGTATATCCAGAATTGGATTCCGATAAACCGGTGTCAAAAAGTACCGTTGACCCTAATTGTGGGGCCCGCTTTGCACCGAAATGCGTGCTAGGGCCCACGTCCTCCAAATCTAACAAAATTTATATGAAAACGTGCTAGAACGATGCCACGAGTCTACTGGTGGTGTCAGAAATTGAATCCGGAGTCCCGGGTTCAAAAATAGAATTTTACAAGTGCAAAATTAAGAATTCGAACAGCCAACTTTGGCGTCGAATTCGACCAACCAAACGTGCTCACAATGAAACAAAACTTATGGGACAGGAAGAGGGTTATACCAGCTGTGCACATGAACTGGTGGCACGCCGAACGGAGCTGCGATGGCGGAGATACGAGCCGACGAATTTGGCTCCCAAAAACTGTCCAAAAACGAACACAATTATTCGGGCAACTTGGCGGCCGATTTTGATCTATCAAACGACGAAATTAACGGATGAAATTTGAGAGGGATGAGGGGGGTATATACGAGATTGTGACAGAGCAGAGAGTTCGTCGATCCAACGGTCGGATCTCTCGAAAAATATGCACGAAGTTGCTGTCCCGAAACACATATTCTGGTCTCTCCAACACGCGCGTCACGATGGGATTCCGTACGAAACGCACGAATAGCCCATGTCGTGCGTCGGGGACGACGGAGGCGTGAAGGGGGGGTTCTTCGGGGGTTCGCACGCAGCCGAAGGCCTCGCCGACGAAGGCTGCTGGCCGCGACGGCACGCGACGTACGTACGGCTGCTGCTGCAGGCGCTGCGTGCAGCTGCTGCTACTGCCGCAGCTTGCTGCGCTGTGACGGCTGGACTTACTGTGCTCGCACGCGACGACGGCGGCGGTCGCCGCGGCACGTCGATGGCGGTGATGGTGTGGTGGAGGTAGTGGTATGGTGTGTTTGTTGATGGTGGTGGTGTTTATGGTGGTGGTGAGAGTGGTGGTGTGAGGATGATGATAATGGTGATGGTGGTGTTGAGGATGATGATAATGGTGGTGAGTTTGTAGTGTGGGTGATGGTGAAGATGGAGAGGAGGAATGGAGATGGAGGCTGGGAATGGGAGGTGGTGGTGTCAGCCAAGAGGGGGTGTGTTTGTGTTCAGTGAGAGAGAGAGAGTTGTGTGTGTGAGTGTGTATAAATATTATACATAGGAAGAGAGAGAGAGAGAGAGAGTGAGATATTTGTGAGAGAGAGAGAGAAGTCGGTTAGAGAGAGGGGGGGTGTGCTGATGGTGATGGGAAAGTGTGTGTGTAGGTGTCATTAGGAGGAGAGAGAAAGAGAGTTATATATATATATATATATATATATATATATATATATATATATATATATAAAGAGAGAGAAAATAAGATATTTGATAAATTAGAGAGAGAAGGATATTTGTATAGAGATATTTTAAATAGGGGGTAGTCATGTTAGGGATCACTTAAAATCTGGTTGGGCGTTGGATCCGGTTCGGTCAAGTTTGGACAAACTTGGGGCCAAGATTTAATTAAAATCACAAATTTAAATCAATTAAAATCATAGATGAAATGGGAGCACAAGGGAGATCAATTTGGTGGCACGCAAGTGGCATGTGCATAGTAGACTCAAAACAAGCCAGGGCCATGTATTGGGTCGACTGGATTGGACCGATGTCGGGCCCGAAAATTAAGTTGGAAGTTAAGTCACAATTTACGACAGACGATAAATTGGTCAAATTTGACCCGAAAGTTGTGCGAAGCAAATGGAGCACAAGGGAACAAGTTCGAGTGGGACACGATATATCAATATGAAGATAATCTCGTCTACTACAAACTTCAAGAAGAAAGTTTCTAGAGACTGGCATCCCTGATGCTCTAGAAATCCAAGTCACGGTAAAGAGCATTTAATGATGAAAATTAATTAAATCAAAATGAATTATCGAAAATAATTCATTTAGAAAATTCAAAAATAAATCTCAAAAATTCAGGGGGCTTACACCCTACCCACCTTATAAAAATTTCGTCCTCGAAATTAAAGGTTGGTAGTGGGATTAAAACATGATAGAAGATTTAAGCAGTACTTTAGGCACGATCCAAGAATGACGAGTTTTGCACGATCAAGATAATCAATTCACAATTGTTCAGGCACGATGAGGGATTTGGCACGATAGAATCATGATATAAACAAAATTATATGTGCATGATTTCAGAAATAAGTCAAGTCATTGGGGCACGATTTTAGAGACGATTAGAAGAATCAAAGATATAAATGAAGTTCAAGTACGGGATGATCTGTAGGACTTAGGTTGATAGAAATCAACCCGAAAGTCGTACATGCCCGATCAAGATGAAAAGCTAACCATGACCAAAACAAGGTTTGGCATGGTTGAGATAAAATTTCAAAAATAAACAAAAATCGAAGTCAAGGTCTTATAGGCACGATCAAAGATTAAGGAGTATGATTAATAAAATCATGAAATACGATCCAAGTTCGAACGTGATTAAAATTGGAAATAGTCTAAGTTCACTTGGCACGATAGAGGTATGATAACGAAATCAAAACTTAAGCTTCGTCCGATTACAATCAAGTCAAAATTTTGATTAACAGGATTTCAGCTCGATGAAATTAGATTTAGGGTTATACATAAGCACGATCAAGATAAAAATAACATGATTAGGCATTGTTCGGAATAAACAATGCTTTGCACAAACATTGATCAAGAATTTAACCACCTGGTCATGAGTAAAATCAAGACCCAGATGCGTTCAAGAATTTTGGAATGATTAACCACTTAGGCAAGATGTAGAGTAGAGCGACGAAAATCGCAAACCTAGTCATGATATAAAACAAAGCTAAGAGAAGCAAATGGAGAGAAAATTTTGAGTATAGCACGATTGAGAGTTAGATTTGATAGAAATCAGATTATAGGTCACATAAGCACGATAAAGGTCCAAGTTTAGTTGTGAAAGACGATAAATTCATGATTTAGAAATCAAAGTCTTATAAGCACGATTTAGGAAGAAACTCAAATTAATTAGGCATGGTAGGAATTCAAATATGTTCAATTCTAACACGACTAATTTCATAGTCACACTAGTTAGTCGTGATTGAAAGTCAAAAATTTTAGGCACGAGTCTGAGGTAAGATAAAATATATAGTTATGATCGTTAAAATCACGGTCAAGAAAATCCCAAGTTGTCTTAGTCATTCCAAGTCATCTAGGCACGACTAATCACAAGGAATTTAGATGTAATCAGGAAATGAAATCAAGGTCGAAAAGAGTTTAGACACGAGTGTCCAAAATCCAAACATGATCAAAATCAGAAGTCAATGCACGAGGGTTAATAGCATTGAAATCCAACCACGATAAAGAAATTTGTCTCAACACGATCTAAGTTGATCAACTTTCGAGTAAATCAGAATTTGGACAAGATGGAGAATAAGATCAACGAAGGCTGGGCACGAGTATCCAAGGATGAAAATCCAGTCACAAAGGAATTTGAAGTCATCTAGAGTCTAGTCAGCAACCAAGACTCTTTGGCACGAATAACAAGACCAAATCGACTGGTCAAAATCAGAGAAGATCAAATCTTACGATATTGAATTTTAAGAAACAGTTTAAGGATAAGGAATTGAATTTCTTCTGTTATGGAAGAAAACCCAAATGTAGGATTGTAGAAGGAAGTCGGGGTAATCATCTCGCTCTGCTTCGACTACTACCAAGATCCAACGTCTACTCCGAAACAGATGATTACGATACTTCCTCGACTTTTCCCAAGATAAGAAGATACAAGAGCTCAAAAAGATTCCAAAGTATAGATGACAGAAGTAGATACGAGATAGTTGATTTGTGTAATCAAGACATAGCTAAACAAGGCAAAGGAAATGACGGTAAGATGAGAAAATTATCATGCGATGGGAGAGAAAATAATGATAAACAAGAATTAATGGTAGGAATTATCTTGCTCAATTGGTAAAAGAAGTGAATCAACTTAAGATATGACCTGATAACCATACACGTCTATCCAAAACCATGCTGCCAGAATTTACGCCACGCCAGTAAGCATAGCTGCAATAAACGATAAAGTCCATAACTAAGGTATACACCCTATAATCATGTCATCTAGATTCCTTACCACGCCAACCGGTATGGCTGCAAGAGAATCTACATTCCATAACTAGGATAGTATATCCAAAATCAGGTTTCATGTCCCTGTCATGCTAGCTAATATGGCTGCGATAAATTCTAAACCCCATGAATAAAGTAGACATTTACCGTTCCCATCGTCTCCATCAAATATGTTTATCAGGATATCTTAACTCAATCCTTAAAAACTTATCTCAACAAAATCAAAATCGAAGTCAACAACGAACGAACATCAAGATTTAAAATTCAACAACGAATCAAAGATAAGTAAATGGAAACTAGCGGAAACAGATTCCGAGATAGGGTTTAGAAGAAAATTCTTAGGAGATGCCCAAAGGTACCATCTAGGTCAAGATAAAAGGAAATCATTGGAATATAATCTAAAAAAATCTCAACCTGATATGAGACTGGCAAATCATATTCTCGTCTCAACCTAGAAGATATATAAGTTCAACTTATACCTTCTCTCTGGGATCCACAAACTCATTCCAAGAAAGAATAAAGTTGATAACAGACAGATGTTTCAGAAATCAGGACGGATAGAAACAAATGGGAAAACTTTCACAAAGTTCGAAATAAGATTCCAAGGGGTCATCCCTGGAATATACCAAGAGTTCCTAATATGTGACTGAGTACCAAATTCCTAAAATATTCCATGACTCATCCTTAATCCTAAGGCAGGCTTGCAGTAGTACAGAAAAGCTCAAGTACTACCACGACTTCGTATTAATTGCAAAGACTGACCTGTATGGGCCACCACTAAAAACGTGTCATGACCCGCACCCGGATATACGGATACGAATACGTGGGCCACGCCCAGCCTACGCCGCAGTATCGACGGTAGAACGCTGTCTAGTACCCAATAATTATACACTACATCTAGAAGGTCCATGAACTACAAATGTACTCAATCACAACCCAACATCTAAAGAAGATAAGACAGGAAACATAACTAAGGCACAAGAACAACTAGAAACTACTAGAAGGAACCATAAGACAGGAAAATAAAGAAGGAAAAATAAGACAAACTAAGGATAACTACCAAGCAACTCACATAGAAGAATAGTGAGATTCACCTCAGCTAGCAACATCCTGAAGTCTAAAAATGGCATAATAAATCCTAAAATATTGTCAACGTATCTAGTCAGGATGGAAACGAGTACATAAACTAGCAACAGTTTCATAGTATTGACAAATGCTGTAAGAGACAATCATAATGGAATACAAGATGATATATCAAGACTGTAAGTAAAACATGATATATAAACTGGAAATCATGTCAAGGTGAATCACGCAGGAAAAGTAAGCTGAACTGTAATATGTAACTGATGTAATAAATATAAAATGTGCCTCGAATATTATAGCATAATATGATCGTTATGGGTCAAGATCAGGCTTCCAGCCGACCGGCTACAAGTACGTGGACTCGGCCCGGCCGGGATGGCAAGCTATGGAGCAAGTAGTAGCACAGGTCAGGCTATACCCATCGTGAGGTGAGGGTATAGCTATGATACAAGTAGTAACTCAAGGTGGGCATTGATCACACTATCTATAAAATTCTCCATTCTTCGAATAGTATACGGATCCGGACATAGCACGTCATGGCACGAGATTCCCTAAGAAGGTAGCTACTCCTCAGGAATCGGTGTCAATACAAGTACAAAAACAAGATCGAGCAAGTACCAGTATCCCAAGAAAAACTAAGAATGACATCTCATGACAAGAATCTGGTATATACTAGTCCGTGTACCATCGTGACGAAAATCAAGTAAAACACTATAACTGAATCGGATACAAAAAATATCAAGACAAGGAACTACTATCAGAGAATGTACTCGCCTGCGGTCCTGAGCTGTCAAATGGGGTCGATGCTCAGAGTGATGCCACAGACCTAAGATAAGATATATATAAGCTAATTAGGGTTCAACAGTGTTAGGCTTTATTCTATAGGATAAACTATGTAATCTAGGTCAGACTCGGTCAACTAAGTCAAACTAGGTCACACTGAGTCACACTAGATCAAACTGGATCAATGGTTGACTTTTGGTCAACTGGTCAACTCTAGGTTAAACTAGGTCAAATGTTGACTCTACTTCGACGTTCAGTCAAAGCAGTCAACCATGGTCAAACAGGGTCAAGGCTAGTCTCTATAAACATCTACAGGGTCAACACATTCAATTTCAGTGGTTGTGAAATCACTGGAATCGATGGATCTCAAAATACAACAAAAGGAGAAAGATTATAATAATAGGATAAAAACCTACAGATATTGTCGGATGTTGAAACAACCATCACCAACGTGTCCAGAATGGTCAAAATAGCTAGAATAGTTTGCCCATAAGTACAATTTGGACACAGGGACAAAAGGATAATTTCGTGTCAAAATGGTGTCCGTGTCGGACCCACTTTATACCGAAAAACGTGCTAGAATAAAAGTGCACAAAATCTAACAAATTATATGTCCACGAATTCATAATGACGATATGAACTCAACGGTATATCCGAAATTGGATTCCGATGACCCGATCTCAGATTGGTCCGTTGACCCGGATATTGGAATTCGATTTGCACGGAAAAGTGTGTCGGAGCTAATGTCCTCAAAACTCAGCAAATTATATGTCAACGAGTCCAGAATGACGATACGAACTCAACAGTATATCCAGAATTGGATTTCTTTGAGTCGATCTCAAAATGACCCGTTGACCCGGATATTGGTATCCGACTTGCACTGAAATGCGTGCCAGAACCAATATCCACTAAAACCTAGCAAACTATATGTCAACGAGTCCAGAATGACGATACGAACTCTACGGTATATACAGAATTGGATTCCGATAAGCCGACATCAAAAAGTACCGTTGACCCAGACTGTGGGGCCCGCTTTGCACCGAAATGTGTGTCAGGGCCCACGTCCTCCAAATCTAACAAACTTTATATGAAAACGTGCCAGAACGATGCCACGAGTCTACTTGTGGTGTTAGAAATTGAATTCGGAGTCCCGGGTTCAAAAATAGAATTTTACAAGTACAAAATTAAGAATTCGGACGGCCAAATTTGGCGTCGAATTCGACCAACCAAACGTGCTCACAATGAAACAAAACTTATGAGACAGGAAGAGGGTTATACCAGCTGTGCACATGAACTAGTGGCACACCGAACGGAGCTGCGATGGCGAAGATACGAGCCAACGAAGTTGGCTCTACAAAACTGTCCAAAAACGAACACAATTATTCGGGCAACTTGGCGGCCGATTTTGATCTATCAAACGACGAAATTAACGGATAAAATTTGAGAGAGATGAAGGGGTATATATCGAGATTGTGACGGAGCAGAGAGTTCGTCTATCCAACGGTCGGATCTCTCGAAACACATGCACGAAGTTGCTATCCCGAAACACATATTCTGGTCTCTCCAACACGTGCGTCACGACGGAATTTCGTATGAAACGCACGAATAGCCTATGTCGTGCGTCAGGGATAACGGAGGCGACAAGGGGGTTTCGTCGGGGGTTCGTGCATGGCCGGTGGCCTCGCATGCGGCGGCTGCTGGCCGCGGCGTGCGTGCGGCTGCTGCTGCAGGCGCTGCGTGCAGCTGCTGCTACTATCGCGGCTTGCTACGCTGCGGCGGCTGGGCTTGCTGTGCTCGCACGCGACGACGACGGCGGTCGCCGGGGCACGGCGACGGCGGTGATGGTGTGGTGGAGGTGGTGGTGTGGTGTGTTTGTTGATGGTGGTGGTGTTTATGGTAGTAGTGAGGGTGGTGGTGTGAGGATGATGATAATGGTGATGGTGGTGTTGAGGATGATGATAATGGTGGTGAGCTTGTAGTGTGGGTGATGGTAAAGATGGAGAGAAGGAATGGAGAAGGAGACTGGGAATGGGAGGTGGTGGTGTCGGCCAAGAGGGGGGTGTGTTTGTGTTCTGTGAGAGAGAGATAGAGAGTTGTGTGTGTGAGTGTGTATAAATATTATACATAGGAAGAGAGAGAGAGTGAGATATTGTGTGAGAGAGAGAGAAGTCGGTTAGAGAGGGGGTGTGCTGATGGTGCTGGGGGAGTGTGTGTGTAGGTGTTATTAGGAGGAGAGAGAAAGAGAGTTATATATATATATATATATATATATATATATATATATATATATATATATATATATATATAAGAGAAAATAAGATATTTGATAAAGTAGAGAGAGAAGGATATTTGTATAGAGATATTTTAAATAGGGGGGTAGTCATGTTAGGGATCACATAAAATCTGGTTGGGCGTTGGATCCGGTTCGGTCAAGTTTGGACAAGCTTGGGACCAAGATTTAATTAAAATCACAAATTTAAATCAATTAAAATCATAGATGAAATGGGAGCACAAGGGAGATCAATTTGGTGGCACGCAAGTGGCACGTGCATAGTAGACTCAAAACAAGCCAGGGCCATGTATTGGGTCGACTGGATTGGACCGATGTCGGGTCCGAAAATTAAGTTGGAAGTTAAGTCACAATTTACGACAGACGATAAATTGGTCTAATTTGACCCGAAAGTTGTGCGAAGCAAATGGAGCACAAGAAAACAAGTTCGAGTAGGACACGATATATCAATATGAAGATAATTTCGTCTACTACAAACTTCAAGAAGAAAGTTTCTAGAGACAGGAATCCCTGATGCTCTAGAAATCCAAGTCACTGTAAAGAGCATTTAATGATCAAAATTAATTAAATCAAAATGAATTATCGAAAATAATTCATTTAGAAAATTCAAAAATAAATCCCGAAAATTCAGGGGGCTTATAATATATGCTCATTCAACTAAGAAAAATAAAGATCGCTTGTGAGGCTCGTCACACTGTATCGATATTCATATAAGGACATGTATGCATATACCTCGTATTATATTTTTTCCAGTTTTCATAATTTATGTATCATGTCATAATGTTAATCTTGTATTTATGTATTGATGGTTTTACTGATCTTGGAGTTTTCTGATTTCCTATGTTTCGAGGATCGTGAGACCGATATTATGTGATACTCTTGTTTTTGAGTAAATCAACTAATGATTGATGCAACTTAACGTTTCATGTGTGTGATAACCGTATTGATCATCAGACTGTCAAAGACTTAAAGAATACCTATTGGCATTGCCATGGACTCGTGCTAGGAATAATGAGTAGAACGGTGTCCCTGATTTTCTCGAAGTAGAAACTTGACAGTCAGACCAGTATACCATAGTATATCGTAGGTATACGGCAATATACCGTGTATATACCGCCCGACTGGCAATGTCTCAGCCATTGGACAATAACCAAGCTATTTCTTTATCCATTGGTTTCTTGGTTTTGTTTGAACGGCTGTGATGTCATAATTTTGTTGGCACATTTATTTTGATAACATTAACAGCATCTTCATGGTTTAGTTTTCTCTATATTTCAGTAAATAGATATTCACTAAATCCTTCCAAAGCCTGCTAAGAGATCCTTTTATTCAAGCTGCTCTTCAAATGGAAGTCTGATAAATTCTTCTAAAAATCAAGACTGAAGAAAAGACCAACGTACACTCAAAGACTGCTCTCAAATGTTCCAAGATTTCGAGTCTGTACAAGGTCTAGGATCTTCCATGTAACACCTAAGGTGGATGACAAAACGTAAGCCTCCCTTCTGTCTTTTTACTCAAAAATCAATGTCCACAGAAAGGACATACCGACGGTATACCGTTTCTGAGCAAGAAATATGTTCTGTGACAAAATTTGGCACACCGACGGTGTACCTCAGTGTACCGACGGTATACCGTTTCTAAGCAAGAAATATGTTCTGTGAAAAAATTTGGCATGTCGACGGTATACCGCAGTGTACCGACGGTATACTTTTTCTGAGCAAGAAATATGTTCTGAGACGAAACTCGACATACCGACGGCAGACTACAGTATACCAGCGGTATACCTTTTTGTGAGCCAGAAATATGTTCTGTGACGAAAGTCGACGTACCGACGGTATACCGCAGCATACCGCTGGTATTCCGATCTCGACATTTTGAGTTTTTGAATGGATAAGATGCTAGCATTAATTGCTCCCAACGGCTAGATTTATTACCGTTACTGTTCAGAACGACATGCCGACAGAATGCCAATCCATACCGACGGTATTTCGTCAGCACTAAGTTTTGGAGCATTAAATGCTTTGTTCTCTTGGTTCTCTATAAAAAGTGATTGTGTCTTCTCCTTAAAGACTAACCACTTGAGCCATAAATTTTCTAAACAACCAAGAGCCCTCACCATTACTACTCTACCCAAAGCTTTCATTTGTCATCCAATCCAAATGTGCTAGAGTATTAAAGAGTTGTAATTTTCGATCTTCAAGTGTTGTAGAAGATCAAAAGCCTCCTTTCTCTTTGTGTTGAAGTTGACGAGCCTTCGTAAGAAAACTCGTGTGTAGAAGTTGGCGAGTTCTTCGGATTAAAGCTCGTATTGAAGTTGGCGATTCTTCGGATCCAAACTCGTGTAGAAGTTGACGAGTCTTCGGATCCAAACTCATGTGTAACTATTTACTAAAATAGTGGGTTTAAGTCGGAGAGTTCTGGGACTGGATTGCCTCTAGGGAGGAGACCAGGATACATCAAGTGTTTGATTTTCTTTCTCTCTCTCTCTCTCTCTCTCTCTCTCTCTCTTTTACTCTCAGTAAAATAGGTTTAAATTGTCAGTAATTATTTTATTACCCTATTCACCCCCCCTCTAGGGTTCTTCAATTGGTATCAGAGCTTTGCTCTCTTGATTTGGACTCACATCCTGAGAGTGATCCATGGCCACTAACCCTAGCTTCAACTCATTTCACAATGAGGGACACTCCACAAATAGGCCTCCTTTATTTGATGGAACCAACTATAACTATTGGAAAATTAGGATGAGCATTTATCTGAAGTCCATAGATTTTGATTTATGGGATTGTATGATAAATGGTCTCCCTACTTCTTCCGAAGTTATTGAGGAAATTGCTTCTAACACCCTTAGGGATAAACTCACCGAGAATGTTAAGAAACTTGCTAGTCGAGATGCTAAGGCTATGAACGCTCTCTACTGTGCTCTCGATAGCAATGAATTCAATAGAATCTCCACTTGTAAGACTTCAAATGATATTTGGAAATTGCTAGAAGTCACTCACGAGAGAACATCTCAATTAAAGGAATCAAAGATTAGCAGACTCACGCAAGAATATGAATCATTTAAAATGAAACAAGATGAGTCTATTACTTATATGTTCACTCGTTTTGGTGATATCATTAACCCTATTTCTTCTCTTGGTAAGGAATACCCTACTCATGAAAAGATCAGAAAGATCCTCAGAGGACTAACCAAAGGATGGAATCCTAAAGCTACCGCTATTATTGAGGGGAACGATTTGATTACTATGATCCTTGAAACCCTCATGGGGAAGCTTATGACCCATGAACTTGATATGGAGGATCAAGAGGAATCTTTCATGAAAGAAAAAGAAAAGAAGAAGGCGAAAGAAAAGGAGAAGTCCCTGGCCCTCAAGGTTACGAAGTCATACTCAAAGGATAGCTCTGACGATGATGAATCAGATGATGAAGAAATAGCTCTCACTACCAAGCACTTTCGAAAGTTTTTCAAGTTCAACAAAACCAACCGATTTAGACGGGACAATGATGAAGAGCCTGTTTGCTACCAATACAGGAGAACTGGACACATCAAGAGAGATTGTCGCATGACAAGAAAGGACTCCAGCAAATACGAGAAGTCCAACAAAGGAGGCTCAGCCTCCAGAAAATATGCCAACACCAGTATTTGGTGTGAAAGTGACGCTAGCGATTCAGACAACGACAAAGAATGCAAACACAATGCAAATATTTGCCTCATGACAACCGATGAGGTACTCGATGACCTCTCTTTGAACACTCTCTCTTATGATGATTTGGAAAATGCCATTTTTGAATTACACGAGGAACACAAAGGTGTTAGAAATAAGTACAAGAAATCTCTAAAAGAGGTTGAGGCATACAAACAAGAAATAGAAAGACTCTCTAACATCATTATGGATGTAAAGGGAAAAACTCCAGCCTCTGACACTGATGATGTAGAGTCCTTGAGACTTAAGCTAGTAGAATCTGAAGACGTCATTAAGAAAAAGGACGCTGAGATTCAATCCCTCAGAAATGCTTATGACTTTGCTATGAACAAGACTCTTGCTGCTAATCAAAAAGAGTATGCCACTTCTATTAAGTATAATGATCTTCTTGAGCATGGTTAGAAACAAGTAAATAAGAACACGGTTCGCACAAGACACACCTACACACCTCATAACACAAATCACAATGATCATGCGTACGAGAACACTGCACATAGGTCATTTTCTAACACCATACACACAAAAAAGGGACCCTTTGTAAAGAAGAACACATCGCATCATGCTTTTTATTATCATCACCATAACACTCATATTAGAGCTCCTCACACTAGAGCGCCTCATGTTCATAATACTCACTCTTTTTCCTCTAAATCTATAACACCTATGATGTGCAACTATTGTGGTCTTCTTGGACACACCTCTCATTATTGTCAAATGAAAAAATATGTTGATATGAAAATTTTTAAATGGGTTCCTAAGACTTTCAATCAAGGACCCAAATGTTCTTGGGTACCAAAGTCTTCATCTTCAACTTTTGTTGTAGGTGAACCCTCCCTCACATGCTAGAATCAAGTGGATCCTCGATAGTGGTTGCTCACGGCACATGATCGGTGATGCTTCACTTTTTGCAATGCTATTGATGAAGAAAGAAGGTCACATTTCCTTCGGTAACAATCTCAAAGGCCACATCATAGGAAATGGTAATATCGGCTCACCTCCTTATCCTTGTATTAAAAATGTTTGTCTTGTTACTAATCTCAAGCACAACCTTCTTAGTATTAGTCATCTTATGGATAATGGTTATGATATTAAGTTTGTTAAACACAAATGCTTCATCACCAATAGCACTAGTGGATCTACGGTGTATGAAGGCATTAGAGAAAATAATATTTATGTCCTTTATCTTGTTGAAGGTACTAACAATGACAGGTGCCTAGTTGCAAAGAATGATGAAAGTTGGCTATGGCACATGAGACTTGGACATGCCAACATGGATACTATCTTCCGACTTGCCACTAGGAAGCTTGTAAGAGGGATTCCAAGTATTTCCTTCTAAAAGGACATGGTATGTTAAGAATGTGAGAAGAGTAAGTTGACCAAATCTTTCTTCAAATCCATCAACTCAGTAAGCACTACTAGACCTCTCCAACTCATTCATATAGATTTATTTGGTCCTAGTAGAGTAGCTATTCTTGGAGGTAAACTTTATGCTTTCGTTTTGGTTGATGATTTTTCAAGATTTATTTGGGTTATTTTTCTTGCAAATAAAATTGATATTTTTTGTGAATTTGTTGCTTTTTATAAACGTGTTCAAAATAAGAAAGGCATTACTATAAACAAAATTAGAAGTGATCATGGAGGAGAATTTGACAATACCGATTTTAAAAGATTTTGCGAAAAGAATGGTTTTGGTCATAATTTTGCTTGCCCTCGAACTCCACAACAAAATGGTGTTATAGAAAGAAAGAATAGAACCCTTGGTGATATGGCCCGGGTTATGTTAAACCAATATAAACTCCCCCAATATTTTTGGGCAGAAGCCGTTAACACGGCATGTCATGTTATAAATAGGATCTTAATTAGACATATTTCTAAAAAGACTCCATATGAGCTTTGGTTTGACAAAATTCCCTCTATTGAGTATTTTAAAGTTTTTGGATGTAAATGTTTTATTTTGAATACCAAAGATAACCTAGGCAAGTTTGAAGAAAAGGCCTATGAAGGTATTTTCCTTGGTTACTCAATACATAGTAAAGGATTTCATATTTTTAACAAAAGAAGTCTTATTGTCGAAGATTCAATTAATGTCTCTTTTGATGAACTTAACTCTTCTATATCCTCCTCATCCAATGATGTTGATGACAACTCTTGTGGTTTGGAAAACTCTTCTATGGGAGACTCTCGTCCCTCTTCATCAAACAATGGAGTAGTGACCCCTCCAATCGAAGATTCTCCACCATTAGAGATTCCTCAAGAGGACCTCCCAAAAGAATGGAGATTTGTCCCACATCATCCCAAGGAGCTTATCATTGGTGATCCTTCTTCACGTATTAGCACTAGATCCTCCACTCGTGATCTATGTGCAAATGTGGCTTTTATTTCTCAAATAGAGCTTAAAAATATTAATGATGCTTTTAATGATGAATTTTGGATGATAGCAATACAAGAAGAGCTAAATCAATTTGAGCGAAACAAGGTTTGGGAACTTGTCCCTAAACTTCACAACCACCCCATTATTGGAACAAAGTGGGTGTTTCGCAATAAACTTAACGAAGATGGGTTCGTAACTCGTAACAAAGCTCGATTGGTTACTCAAGGCTATAACCAAGATGAAGGCATTTACTACGATGAAACCTATGCTCCGATTGCTCGTCTTGAGTCCATTCGCATGCTATGTGTCTTTGCTTGCTTTAATGATTTCAAACTCTTTCAAATGGACGTTAAAAGTGCTTCCTTGAATGATATTATTAAAGAGGAGGTTTATGTTAAGCAACCTTCTGGCTTTGAAGATTTCCAATTTCCTCATCATGTTCTCAAATCACACAAATCCCTTTATGGCCTTAAACAAGCTCCTCGTGCTTGGTATGAGCGCCTTAGTTCCTTTCTTCTTTCTCACAACTTTTCTAAGGGTAAAGTTGACACTACACTTTTTATTAAATCTCTTAACGACACTCTTCTGTTAGTCCAAATTTATGTTGATGATATTATCTTTGGTTCCACTAATAATGCACTATGCGTAGAATTTGCTAAAGTTATGCAAGACGAATTTGAAATGAGCATGATGGGAGAACTATCCTTCTTCTTGGGTCTGCAAATCAAGCAAGGTCCTAAAGGAACCTTCATCAATCAAGTTAAATATACAAAGGATCTTCTCAAACGTTTCGAACTTGACTCTTCCAAATCAATGAGAACTCCTATGCCAATAACAATAAAACTTGATAATGATGAAGATGGCATCTCGGTCGACATTCGTAAGTATCGAGGTATGATCGGTAGCTTACTCTATTTAACTGCTAGCCGTCCCGATATTATGTTTAGTGTATGTCTTTGTGCACGATACCAAGCTAATCCAAAAGAATCTCACTTATGTATCGTTAAGCGTATTTTTCGGTATCACAAAGGCACCATCAACATGGGTCTTTGGTATCCGAAATCCTCATCCTTTGAGCTTATCGGCTACTCGGATGCAGATTTTGTCGAATGCAAAATCGACCAAAAAAGTACTAGCGACACATGTCAATTCCTTGGAAAATCTTTGGTATCCTGCTTTAGCAAGAAATAAAACTCCGTTGCTCTTTCCACCACTGAGGTGGAATATATAGCGGTTGGTTGTTGTTGTGCACAAATTCTTTGGATGTCACAAACACTTGTAGATTATGGTATTTCTTCTACTTGTACTTCCATTAAATGTGATAACACTAGCTCTATCAATCTTACAAAAAATCTAATTTGTCACTCACGCATGAAGCACATTGAGATTAGACACCATTTTCTTCGTGACCATCAACAAAAGGGGAATATTCATCTTGATTTTATTGACACTACTTATCAATTAGCTGACATCTTCACTAAGCCCCTCCCGGAGGATCGTTTTGCTTTTCTTTTCCAAGAGTTAGGCATTATCAATCTTGAGTTCTAGTTCATTACTCAAACGGCATACCGACGGCACACGGCGGTATACCGACGGCCTATCGAATTTTCCTCAGAATTATGTTCTGTGAACAAAATTGGCATACCGTCGGGATCTACTAGTATGCCGCCGGCATGCCGTCTGCGGTGGACTGAAATACATCAGCATACTTCTTTCAAAGAGGGGGCCCACCATATCCTTTTTTCCTTCTATCTCTCTCTCTTTTCAAATCTTTCTCATAACCTCCTATCACATCATATTCCCTCTTTATTTAATTCTCTCAAATCTTTTCAACTTTTTCCTTCCTTCAAAAAATCCCTCACATCACTTCTCTCCTCTCTTTAAAACCCTTCTTCCTCCTCCTCTTCTTCTTCCTCCATACCAAATTCCTCCTCTCCACTCCTCTTCTCTACATGACCCACGCCAAATGCGCATGCTCTTTCTCTTCCATTTCCAACCCCTTCACACCAGTGCTCCTTCCTAACGGTGGTTACGATCCGAAGATCTTCAAATCCCATCTTGCTGCGGATGCCTGGTTCTACTACTTTATCGACTATACCGTATACAAAGGGAAGGCAATCAACTAGAACCTCTTCTCCGGTCATCTATCTCTCTTTGAGAACGCTGGCCTTTCCACTCTTCTCCGTCGCCAAGTTCTTGTCCATCCGACGGCGGTCAGACTCTTCTACTACAATTTGGTGCCGAACTTGGCCAACAACGCTCTTGAGACTCTTGTCAATAACCGTCACCTTCGTATCACTGCCCACGACATTGCAGAGATTCTCGAGATCCCTAATCGCGGGGATGCTCTCCCAACTTTGGCCGGTCTATATCCTACCACTGAAGTATCCTTCGACAAGTTCTGTGCCATCATCTGCAAGGGACCTAACCCTCCAGCCATTCCTGCCCTCTCTAAGAAGCTGGAACCCTTCTACTATGAGCTTCATCACATCATTTGCCATACCCTGTACCCCAAGTTTGGCAACTACGATGCCATCGCCGACGATGCTCTGGTCAGCATGTACTACTTGTACTCAAAGAAAACTTGGTCCTTTGCTAAAACTCTACTGAATGCCTTCTCATCCATCCACTTATAGGGAAGGCAAACCCTCAACTACGGCATGTTCATCACTCTGATTCTTGAGGCTAAGGGTGTTGACCTCTCTCTTTGCTAGTCGGACGGTGTTCCTCCCTTCCTGGCCTTATCCCGCTCTGCATCTGGTGCTTTAACCTCTCGTGCTTCAGCCTCTCAGGAGCCACAACCTACTCCACCTGCTGTAGCACCATCCGATCCTCCTTCTACTGCCCGATTCATGCCTCTGACCCAGCAACACTTTGATATGCGCATGGCTCAGGCGGAGGAGCAGATGAGGACCAATACCCGTAGCCTTGGCAATCTGATTCAGTGCCGCTTTCATGACCAAGCCTACTTCATTCAGCGGACTCTTCAAGATCGCAATATATTTCTAGATCTCGATCTTCAGGATCCCCACTTTCAAGGATCTCGCTTCTCTGACCCCAATGCCTATGGGTTCATGTATCCCGATGACGTTGATCCTTTTGGTAAATTTTACGGGACTCCGGGTGATGGTGGTGATAATTATAACACCTAGTTTTCCAGATGAGGGTAATTTTGAAATTTTGTAATTATAATTATAAATTAATGATATTTATTTCATATTATGATTTTTAGTGATTTTTAATTATTTTTAAACTATTTAAATTCATGACTTGTGATTTATGGTGTTTTGCTAGTGAACAGTAGAGACTGTCTACCCTAGAGCTTAGCCATGTGATTAGGGTATTTAGACATTTTTGGGGTTATTTGATTTTATTATAATTTATTTGAATTTATAGGAATTTTTAGAATTTATTTTTGAATTGTTTGGATGAGGGTTGACTAGTGTTGACTAGGAGACTAACCTAGTGATTAACCTAGGTTAAGACCACTTGGTTAGGTTAAGTAACTTGGGTTGACCTAATTTAGTGAGGGTTAAGCCATTAGAACTTGTTTGGAGAAAGTTGGAGTTGATTTGACTAATATGGCTTATGACTTCATAAGTCATGATTAATGACTTGAGACTTAAAGCCCATAGGCCCACCCAAGTAGCTAACCCTAATTCTAATCAGCCCATGGCTGGTCATTATGATCATCCCCACTCCTATTTAATGTCTCTACCACTTAGGGCTAGCCTCCTTTAGGAAATAGCAAAGTTTGGAAATAGAGGTAAAGCCCTTTCTTCCCCAATCCATAACTTTTCCATTTCAACTCCTTTTTCCTTCTAATTTCTTGCAATAGATCCTAATCTCTGTGTATTTCCTGACTATGGTGAGAAATTTCAGTGGAGGAGCAATTTGGAGGAGCTTGGGTGGCAAGAGAAACACCCCCTCTTTGAAGCTTTTTGGGCTTTTTTACACACCTAGGTAATTCCTAATCCTCTCCATAAAATAGAGATTTAATTGCATGAATAGGAAGTCCTAGGAATACCCTAACTACTGGTATAGGTATTGCTTAGTTTTGTGTCCATTTCGTGTCCGTATCGGACACGTATCCAATAGAAAACCTAGGTATTTGTAGAAATGCCACTAAGGATTTGTTTTTCGATTTTTGAAATTCTAATTACATAGATATGTAGATCTTGGTGTGTGTATGAACTTTTGTGAAGGGTGTTATGTATTTTGTGTCGGTTTGTGCCGAGTTTTTAGCCTTGGACACGTTCACGAACCCCACGCCTGTGTCCTGCCTATCGGGGTCTATAACTCACGATACAGGACACTTCGGGACACGAATTTTTGTGTGGAGTGAGGGGCAATGACTGACATCATGCTCCCAAAATTTGGGAGCAGATGGTTGACCACACGCAGAGCTATGAGCCCGCACTGACACGCTCTGTCGCGCGCGGGCTGCTGTGCACACACAGTTTTCACACTGACACGCGTGTGGACACGCCTGGACACGCGTCTAGGACACGGTGCAGGGTGTCCAAGGTGTAGCCCTATTATTGGCGAACACACTGACACGTGCACGTGACACAGGGGTGTCTGTGTCGTGTCCTGGATCAATCGACACGCGTATACGACACTGTCTAGTACACAGTTCTTGTGTCTGTGTTGTATTCTATTTGGACACTTCGTGTCCAGTTTCTTGGACACGAATGTACTCCTCACGACACGTAATATGTGTACACATGTCTGCATACACCTGTTTTGAACTTTTGATTGGGTTTTCGAGTTCGAATTTGGTTTTGGTTCGATTCTCTGATACCGTGTTACTGAAACTACATTTCTGAATCTCTGATTCATTTTAATGATTTTAAAATGTTAATTTACATGTAAATAGCATACCAACATGTTAATGTATAAGTATACGATTAGTATAATCATCTGAATGTTAGGTATGGACTGTTTTAAGGGATTTAATGTGTTAAACTGTCACCTTGGTTGGGTTTCCTGTCAATGTAATATACCTATATATTTAAGCTGGAATTGATGATAGTTTTTAACTGAAATGTAATGCTAATTCTCTATTCATGATATTTGTTTTGTTGGTGACTGAATTCAATATAGGTTAGAGTGTTAACTGTCACATGATCCCAAAATCTGGGAATTGTTTTCCCCTCCTTACCTGAGTATTGGTTCTTCCTTTAAACTAAATTAATGATTTGCCATGTTGAATTCAAATTGGTGTGGAGTATCAGTCTTCTATGGTAATACAATGGTGCAAATCCCAGTCTCCTTGATAACTTACACCTACATGCTATATAGGATTATGTGTTGGTTCTTGTGGGGGTATCATTGAGTTTTGAATGCTAATTATAGCTCCTTGAAAACCTGAGATCATATTACACTGTTAGCACATTGTATCAGTCCCTATTCACCCTTAACTCAGTCATTGAACTCCCTATTCCTTCTTTCCAAATATTCCATGCTTTCATGGTTCAGTCACTTCATTCAATACCCTTTCCTTGGTTTAAGCTTATGTTCTGTCCCCTGCAGATTCCTGAACTCTAATTCGACTGATTGAATGATTAATTCAATCTATTTGATGTGTTAAATAATTGTGGTGCACCTAAATGCATCTGGGGAGTAGCCGTATACTTGGATTTTATGATGGCATAGGATCTTGGCTTCGAAATTTGTATTGGGCTATTAAATTGCTTGAGATGTTACACAGTTATATGACACACCATTAATCTGAGATGCACAAATTCATATTCACACACTGTTGTAAACTATGTATATATAAACCTATATGCTTAACCCATGTAATGACCCCCCCCCATGGCACACACAAAACTGTGTAACCTGAGAGTTCCTTTTCATGTACACTGTTACATGGGGCTGAGCTGTTGACACATGTTTTACACTGTAACTTGAGAGTTTGAGTTGCCATGGTGTTTTCCTAAAATGGTTTGGTTTAATTTCATTTTGATTCTCATATTAAACTGAGAACATAGGCCACCCTCTTGTAATTTCCTGTCATATACACACATGTACATATGAAATTGACACACACATACTCACATATGCCTAGTTCCCCTCTCTATCTCTATGTGTATATATATATGCATATATATCTAATGTCTAACCTAGTGTATGTATAAGGTGATAAATATAAATGTGAATGTGTAGGGTGATAATGTGTGTGAAATGGATAGTACTATTGCCTATGAGAATGTATAATATGAGTAAATAGATTTTGCTATTGATATATATATATATATAATTAATGTGTATATAGATGTATGGTAATGGGTATTGGCCTATATGAGGTTTGGCCCATGGCCTAGGTAGGATAGCCTATGGCATGTGGTGTGGATACACTTGTGTATTACTAGGCTACTATGACTTGTATGATAATTGGTTAGGCCTAGATTGACTAGATGACTTGTTAGTCTAGGTTTAGACTTGGAATGGTTTAGTTGACCTAGTTTGACTAGTGTAGATGACCATGGTTGACCAAGAGTTGACTTTGGTCTAGTTTAACCTAGACAGCATACAGATGCATTATACATTTTATATATCACCCTCTGTATATATCTTGACTTTTGTTGCTCTAACTAGGAGTCAGGTACCTCATCTCGGACAGTACATTTACTTCAGACATTCAGATACGAGGCGAGTACATTCTCTGATCATTTCATATCCTGCTTAGAATTATTTCCTGCAGTAGATTACTTTACTTGTACTGTCACGTTGGTCACACGGATTGGTACTATATGGATCCTTTCTTGAGATGTTATCCTTAGGGAGCATCGGGTACTACATGTTCTGTGCGTTTCACTTACATGACGTATCATATGCTTCATTGGTTCTTTAATCACTTACGACATATACTCTTATGATCGTAGAGTCTTCCTAGAATCCTTATCCCATTTATGGGACTACTATGTATCACCTTCGGTGTCTATTACCTTCGGGGTCTATTACCTTCGGGGTCTATTACCTTCGGGGTCTTATCACCATCGGGGTCTACCATCCTTCGGGGGCTGTTACATAGCATCATATAACATAATCTGGCTGGATCCTTGTGTATTGATTGGGGGTACGGGGGAGTATAAATAGCCATATGAACAATTTCCAAAGTAGAATAGCCATACGCCTCTTTAGTATAGCCATGTACAATCAAGCCGTTCACATGTCGACTTTGTGCTCTAAATCACTAGTCACTGGTAGCTCTTTATTTATAGTAGATATTTCTATTACAGCTCTCTCTCTGTTTACATATAGTATTTCTTTCAGTACCTGTATCTTACTTTACTGCATGATTATATTTTCTAACCTGCTATGAACTGTTGAGATGTACTGTGCTCGCTCCCGTCCTGACTGGACCTGTTGAAAATTTTACAGAGGATGATGAGGAACCCTGTACCCCTTACTTGGAGCTTGCCTAGATGACACTTGCGACCTGGACCCCTGGGGAGGTTCAGGCAGCTGCTGAGGACGATACCCTTGCTTAGTATAGATAGCTCAGTCTGTTCTTTTTTCATGTTTAGCTGTTGTCTTATTTTCAGAGTTGTATATTCTTAGAGATATTGAAACTAGTAGATGTTGAGATTGTATTCATTCTGTTGTGCCTCATTTGAGGAGTTTCTTATCTATTTCATCGTGCTTCATTCTATCCTAGATTGTGATTGAGTTGTACCTCTGTGTTTGGCCTCCTTATGGAGAGTAGTTCATATTATGTTAGTTATAGTTCATGACCTAGAACAGCGTTCTACCGCCGACACTGCGGCGTAGGCTGGGCGCTGTCACGTGCTCGTACCCTCACAGTGGGTGCGGGTCGTGACACGTTTTTAGTGGTGGCCCATGCAGGTCAAGTTTGTGTAGTGGTATTCGAATTAGAGTATCACTACAGCCTGCAGTAGAAATTAGGATATTTTTGAGGTACTCAATCACATTAGGAAAAACTCTTAACTGGATTCCTGCCATCTAAATTCCTGTTGAAAATTTGCTTCCTTGGATAACTGTCCTCCCTTGAATTATCGATTCTATCTCAGTATTGATTCCTTGTTTGATCTGTCTCCAGGATGGTGATTGAGACACGATCGCATCGCTCTTGCTCAGCAGACGCTGGTGAGAGGCCTACCACCCCTCGTCTGATTGTGGACGCTGGGACCACAGCACCCCCTATTTCTGCTCATATAGGAGTTTCTGCAGCTTGTGGGAGCGCACCTCCACCTGTCCGGAGGTCTTTTCCCGTCATTCCAGGTACGTACCAGCAGCAGTTACCTTCAGGGACAGTAGATGCGGCTCAGATGTTTACCCTCTTCCAGCGATTCATGGAGTTTCAGCAACAGATTCAGCAGAGCCAGTCTGCTGATATCCGACAGAGCATACAAGATACTCACCAGTTGGTTAGGACGACAGTGGAGCTAGTGGCTGCTCAGCCACAGGAAGGCCAGATGCAGCCGTATCAGCCGAGGACTCCAGTCATCCATTCCTTCAAGAAGATGGGACCCTGAGACTTCAAGGGTACAGAGGGCATCATATACGCTGACGATTGGATAGAGCACATTGAGGAGATATTCCGATTGGCACAGATACCAGCAGGGTTACAGATCGAGGCAGCCGCCCGTCAGATGCAGGACTTGGCCCGTACCTGGTACCAGACGGACCCGAGGATTGGTACAGCCGGTCAGACTTGGGCAGCGTTCAAGAAACTGTTCAAGAAGAAATTCTTTCCCGATACCGCACTCCGTGCTTTGGAGGCGCAGTTCGAGAGTTTGGTTCAGGGGAACCAGACCGTTGAGGAGTACGCTGGAGAGTTCAGCCGTTTGAGCAGATTCATCGAGGACCTTACCGAGGTCGGGAAGGCGAGGAGGTTCCGTAGGGGTTTGATCAAGGAGATCAAGTCATATACCAAGAGCGGTCGCGACGCCACTTTCGAGCAGATTCTGGTAGGAGCCATGACAGCGGAGGACGATCTTGGGCTGAAGAAGAAAAGGATGCGAGACACTCAGGGAGCTAGTGGCAGTGCAGGCCCGGCCAAGAGGCCCCATCTGCAGATTCAGAAGCAGTATCCGCATCAGATGCCCCATCTGCAGATTCAGTAGCAGTATCCGCATCAGATGCCCCACTTACAGATTCAGCCACAGTTTCAGCAGCAGATGCCACCCCTACAGTTTCAGCAGCAAATGCTACTTCTACAGTTTCAGCAGCAGTACCAGCAGCCGAGGGTCTACCTTCAGCAGCGGCAGTTTCAAGACCGTGTACCCTTTCAACAGGCGCAGCAGCCGAAGAGGTAGCAGCAGACACCGGGACAGCAGCTTGTTATCATTTGCCCTTTTTGTAAGAGACCAGGGCACGATTGGGGCGAATGCCGAAAGAGGCTGGGCAGATGTTTGATTTGCGGAGGATCCGATCATCGTCTGAGAGAGTGTCCCGAATCGTCGGGACAGACAGTTCAGGGAGCAGGAGCTAGGGCCCCGGTAGGCCAGCAGAGGGGATTACCCTTACCGACTCAGCTGCAGAGGTACATGCAGCATCAGCAGCAGGCCAGGGGAGGCCAGCAAGGGCGAGCTTTCGCCAGGACAGTCAAGGATGCTCAGGCCGTTGGAGATCTAGTTACAGGTTCCGTTCTTTTGAATCAAATTCTGCAATTTCCTCTTATAACTGCCTTGAAATTTCGATTCCTTCTGTTCCTTTTTGATTTATCAATTTTGTTCTGTTGTCCTTGTGTTATGATTGATTTTCTTTTGAGATGAATCATATGGGCTAGGTCACCTAGTTATGGAATCTAGAATCTTCGATAGTCGTGTTAGCTGGCATAGTGAGGACATATAGTCAGATTTAGGACGTATTTCTCGGGTGTAGGAATTTAAGGTTTTCGCTGCCAAGCATACGGCAATGCAAAAATTTTAAATACCATGATTCTAGAGGTATGTGCCTTAGTCGAGGACTCTGTGATTATCGTAGCCTTGCTCACTAGCATGACGAAGATTCTGAGTATCATGATTTTGGACAGACGTATATGATTATCTGACGGTATGTTTGAGACTTTGATTGTGGGGTGTTTGACCTAGAAGGCCTGCTACCATCTTAATTTCGAGGACGAAATTTTTATAAGGTGGGTAGGATTGTAACACCCAGTTTTCCAGATGAGGGTAATTTTGAAATTTTGTAATTATAATTATAAATTAATGATATTTATTTCATATTATGATTTTTAGTAATTTTTAATTATTTTTAAACTATTTAAATTCATGACTTGTGATTTATGGTGTTTTGCTAGTGAACAGTAGAGACTGCCTACCCTAGAGCTTAGCCATGTGATTAGGGTATTTAGACATTTTTGGGGTTATTTGATTTTATTATAATTTATTTGAATTTATAGGAATTTTTAGAATTTATTTTTGAATTGTTTGGATGAGGGTTGACTAGTGTTGACTAGGAGACTAACCTAATGACTAACCTAGGTTAAGACCACTTGGTTAGGTTAAGTAACTTGGGTTAACCTAATTTAGTGAGGGTTAAGCCATTAGAACTTGTTTGGAGAAAGTTGGAGTTGATTTGACTAATATGGCTTATGACTTCATAAGTCATGATTAATGACTTGAGACTTAAAGCCCATAGGCCCACCCAAGTAGCTAACCCTAATTCTAATCAGCCCATGGCTGGTCATTATGATCATCCCCACTCCTAGTTAATGTCTCTACCACTTAGGGCTAGCCTCCTTTAGGAAATAGCAAAGTTTGGAAATATAGGTAAAGCCCTTTCTTCCCCAATCCATAACTTCTCCATTTCAACTCCTTTTTCCTTCTAATTTCTTGTAATATATCCTAATCTCTGTGTATTTCCTGACTATGGTGAGAAATTTCAGTGGAGGAGCAATTTGGAGGAGCTTGGGTGGCAAGAGAAACACCCCCTCTTTGAAGCTTTTTGGGCTTTTTCACACACCTAGGTAATTCCTAATCCTCTCCATAAAATAGAGATTTAATTGCATGAATAGGAAGTCCTAGGAATACCCTAACTACTGGTATAGGTATTGCTTAGTTTTGTGTCCATTTCGTGTCCGTATCGGACACGTATCCAATAGAAAACCTAGGTATTTGTAGAAATGCCACTAAGGATTCGTTTTTTCGATTTTTGAAATTCTAATTACATAGATATGTAGATCTTGGTGTGTGTATGAACTTTTGTGAAGGGTGTTATGCATTTTATGTCGGTTTGTGTCGAGTTTTTAGCCTTGGACACGTGCACGAACCCCACGCCTGTGTCCTGCCTATCGGGGTCTATAACTCACGATACAGGACACTTCGGGACACGAATTTTTGTGTGGAGTGAGGGGCAATAACTGACATCATGCTCCCAAAATTTGGGAGTAGATGGTTGACCACACGCAGAGCTATCGAGCCCGCACTAACACGCTCTGTCGCGCGCGGGCTGCTGTGCACACACAGTTTTCACACTGACACGCGTGTGGACACGCCTAGACACGCGTCTAGGACACGGTACAGGGTGTCCAAGGTGTAGCCCTATTATTGGCAAACACACTGACACGTGCACGTGACACAGGGGTGTCTGTGTCGTGTCCTGGATCAATCGACACGCGTGCACGACACTGTCTAGTGCACAGTTCTTGTATCTGTGTTGTATTCTATTTGGACACTTCGTGTCCAATTTCTTGGACACGAATGTACTCCCCACGACACGTAATATGTGTACACATGTCTGCATACACCTGTTTTGAACTTTTGATTGGGTTTTCGAGTTCGAATTTGGTTTTGGTTCGATTCTCTGATACCGTGTTACTGAAACTACATTTCTGAATCTCTGATTCATTTTAATGATTTTAAAATATTAATTTACATGTAAATAGCATACCAACATGTTAATGTATAAGTATACGATTAGTATAATCATCTGAATGTTAGGTATGGACTGTTTTAAGGGATTTAATGTGTTAAACTGTCACCTTGGTTGGGTTTCCTGTCAATGTAATATACCTATATGTTTAAGCTGGAATTGATGATAGTTTTTAACTGAAATGTAATGCTAATTCTCTATTCATGATATTTGTTTTGTTGGTGACTGAATTCAATATAGGTTAGAGTGTTAACTGTCAAAATCTGGGAATTGTTTTCCCCTCCTTACCTGAGTATTGGTTCTTCCTTTAAACTAAATTAATGATTTGCCATGTTGAATTCAAATTGGTGTGGAGTATCAGTCTTCTATGGTAATGCAATAGTGCAAATCCCAGTCTCCTTGATAACTTACACCTACATGCTATATAGGATTATGTGTTGGTTCTTGTGGGGGTATCATTGAGTTTTGAATGCTAATTATAGCTCCTTGAAAACCTGAGATCATATTACACTGTTAGCACATTGTATCAGTCCCTATTCACCCTTAACTCAGTCATTGAACTCCCTATTCCTTCTTTCCAAATATTCCATGCTTTCATGGTTCAGTCACTTCATTCAATACCCTTTCCTTGGTTTAAGCTTATGTTCTGTCCCCTGCAGATTCCTGAACTCTAATTCGACTGATTGAATGATTAATTCAATCTATTTGATGTGTTAAATAATTGTGGTGCACCTAAATGCATCTGGGGAGTAGCCGCATACTTGGATTTTATGATGGCATAGGATCTTGGCTTCAAAATTTGTATTGGGCTATTAAATTGCTTGAGATGTTACACAGTTATATGACACACCATTAATCTGAGATGCATAAATTCATATTCACACACTGTTGTAAACTATGTATATATAAACCTATATGCTTAACCCATGTTATGACCCCCCCATGGCACACACAAAACTGTGTAACCTGAGAGTTCCTTTTCATGTACACTGTTACATGGGGCTGAGCTGTTGACACATGTTTTACACTGTAACTTGAGAGTTTGAGTTGCCATGGTGTTTTCCTAAAATGGTTTGGTTCAATTTCATTTTGATTCTCATATTAAACTGAGAACATAGGCCACCCTCTTGTAATGTCCTGTCATATACACACATGCACATATGAAATTGACACACACATACTCACATATGCCTAGTTCCCCTCTCTATCTCTATGTGTATATATATGTATATATATCTAATGCCTAACCTAGTGTATGTATAAGGTGATAAATATAAATGTGAATGTGTAGGATGATAATATGTGTGAAATGGATAGTACTATTGCCTATGAGAATGTATAATATGAGTAAATAGATTTTGCTATTGATATATATATATAATTAATGTGTATATAGATGTATGGTAATGGGTATTGGCCTATATGAGGTTTGGCCATGGCCTAGGTAGGATAGCCTATGGCATGTGGTGTGGATACACTTGTGTATCACTAGGCTAGTATGACTTGTATGATAATTGGTTAGGCCTAGATTGACTAGATGACTTGTTAGTCTAGGTTTAGACTTGGAATGGTTTAGTTGACCTAGTTTGACTAGTGTAGATGACCATGGTTGACCAAGAGTTGACTTTGGTCTAGTTTGACCTAGACAGCATACAGATGCATTGTACATTTTATATATCACCCTCTGTATACATCTTGACTTGTGTTGCTCTAACTAGGAGTCACGTACCTCATCTCGGACAGTACATTTACTTCAGACATTCAGATAAGAGGCGAGTACATTCTCTGATCATTTTATATCCTGCTTAGAATTATTTTCTGCAGTAGATTATTTTACTTGTACTGTCACGTTGGTCACACGGATTGGTACTATATGGATCCTTTCTTGAGATGTTATCCTTAGGGAGCATCGGGTACTACATGTTCTGTGCGTTTCACTTACATGACGTATCATATGCTTCATTGGTTCTTTGATCACTTACGACATATACTCTTATGATCGTAGAGTCTTCCTAGAATCCTTATTCCATTTATGGGACTACTATGTATCACCTTCGGGGTCTATTACCTTCGGGGTCTATTACCTTCGGGGTCTTATCACCTTCGGGGTCTACCACTCTTCGGGGGCTGTTACATAGCATCATATAACATAACCTGGCTGGATCTTTGTGTATTGATTGGGGGTACGGGGGAGTATAAATAGCCATGTGAACAATTTCCAAAGTAGAATAGCCATGTACGCCTCTTTAGTATAGCCATGTACAATCAAGCCGTTCACATGTCGACTTTGTGCTCTAAATCACTAGTCACTGGTAGCTCTTTATTTATAGTAGATATTTCTATTACAGCTCTCTCTCTGTTTACATACAGCATTTCTTTCAGTACCTGTATCTTACTTTACTGCATGATTATATTTTCTAACCTGCTATGAACTGTTGAGATGTATTGTGCTCGCTTCCGTCCTGACTGGACCTATTGAAAATTTTACAGAGGATGATGAGGAACCCTGCACCCCTTACTTGGAGCTTGCCTAGATGACACTCGCGACCTGGACCCCTGGAGAGGTTCAGGCAGCTGCTGAGGACGATACCCTTGCTTAGTATAGATAGCTCAGTCTGTTCTCTTTTCATGTTTAGCTGTTGTCTTATTTTCAGAGTTGTATATTCTTAGAGATATTGAAACTAGTAGATGTTGAGATTGTATTCATTTTGTTGTGCCTCAGTTGAGGAGTTTCTTATCTATTTCATCGTACTTCATTCTATCCTAGATTGTGATTGAGTTGTACCTCTGTGTTTGGCCTCCTTATGGAGAGTAGTTCATATTATGTTAGTTATAGTTCATGACCTAGAACAGCGTTCTACCGCCGACACTGCGGCGTAGGCTGGGCGCTGTCACGTGCTCGTACCCTCACAGTGGGTGCTGGTCATGACAGTAATCCTGCATATCAGTAGCTTCTGGCCTCCTTTTGTGTTTAGTCCAATAATATGTGGTGACTGTTCCCAGTATGTCTTTTGAGGTCCTACGGGGACCAATGTTTTTATGTTTTCAGTGTATTTTTAGTATGTTCCCACTCTGTTCGTTCCCAGTATGTTTTTAAGTTATCTTTTTTAAGTTTGTCAAGCATGATATCTTCTCTTTATTTATACTAATGCATGCTTTGGGTCTTCTGCTGATATCATTTTATTTCACACTTTCTTTTACCATCTTTGATCAAGTGACAAAGGGAGAGAAAACGTATTAAGGGGGAGTAGTCTACCTACGGGGAAGACACTCCCTAAAAGATGCTATCTTCTGTGTTTTATCAATTATCAAAATGGGAGAGATTGTTGGCACATTTATTTTGATAACATTAATAGCATCTTCGTAGTTTAGTTTTCTCTATATTTCAGCAAACAGATATTTACTAAATCCTTCCAAAGCCTGCTAAGAGATCCTTTTATTCAAGCTGCTCTTCAAATGGAAGTCTGATGAAGTCTCCTAAAAATCAAGACTGAAGAAAAGACCAACGTACACTCAAAGACTGCTCTCAAATGTTCCAAGATTTCGAGTCTGTACAAGGTCTAGGATCTTCCATGTAACACCTAAGGTGGATGACAAAACGTGAGCCTCCCTTCTGTCTTTTCACTCAAAAATTAATGTCTACAGAAAGGGCATACCGACGTATACCGTTTCTGAACAAGAAATATGTTCTGTGACGAAATTCGGCACACCGACGGTGTACCTCAGTGTACCAACGGTATACTATTTCTGACCAAGAAATATGTTCTGTGACGAAATTCGGCATGCCGACGGTATACCGCAGTGTACCGACGGTATACCTTTTCTGAGAAAGAAATATATTCTGTGACGAAACTCGACTGTCACGACCCGTTACCCAAATTATTGGGCCGGGCCGAGCCATATCCAGCCTACGCTTGGTTAAAGCGTAGTAAGCTGTTCTAAGAATAGACAATGAAGGATCTAAGCTGCTAACCATTCTAATATCACATTTAATAGGTTCATCACAACACAGCATCTATAAGCGAAAGTGAAATAAGTACAGACTTAATAATACACTTTTAAAGTATCAAACTGGAGACAAAGTCCAGTGACTACAAGATATAGTCTAAACAGTTCAATAACTAAGCCAAAAAGTATCTAAGCGAGACTACCAAACAAGGTTCCCTACGGGGACTTCCTCGGGAGCAAAAGCCTGGTCCTCTGTAGTGGGTCCATAGAAAAGATCACAGAGCAAATCTTCCTCCGAAAGTATTTCTACAACGTTATCCTGTCAGGACGGGAGCAAGTACTGATTCTACAAACTAAACATACTGAGCATGGAATAAAAAGATATGTAGTAAATAAGAATCATGGCATGTCTCATGTCGTATCACAATCATGTCATATCACAGATGTATCTTATGTCGTATCACAATCATGTCATATCATAGATCTATCTCATGTCGTATCACAATCATGTCATATCACAAATCTATCATGTCAGGAATACATTTGTCATGACGACATATGTGTATTGTAACGAACATGGTTCGTATTACGTATCTTGGTATACGTGTACGTATTTTTTTACCTATTTCATGGCATGGTTATTGAGGTATTTCATTGTTTGATTCGGTTCGGTTGTATGATTCGTCTTAGCTTGGCTTTTTACATGGACCAACCCCCACCTACCCCCTCACCCTTCCTTTATTAGCCGCCCACTTTCCTCTCTCTCTTCTCATTACTTCTTTTCATTAACTCTTCTTCTTCCTCACCATTACTCCCTTCCACCTAACAGGAGGTTTAGGCAAGTGCAACTTGCTTCATGGAGGAACTCAGTTTTTAATGTTCCATTTTCTTCTCCACAAGATTCTAAGTCACTTTAGTACTTAGCATTTTTGAATTCCATGGCTCATTTCATGTAGATCTAAGTTTTTTAGTATTTTGACCTTCTTGGTTGTGATCTTCTAAACTTGGTTGTTTCCGAACTTGAGAGTTCCATGTAGTAGGGATTTCGATTTTACGCAAGTTTGGTTTGAGATGGCCAGACTTCACCAAGTCTTGGCCGAGATGGAGTTCCTCGAGTTGCTGAACTTTTACGCACGCTTGTCTTGGCCATGGGGAGAAGACGAAGTTTTACGCACACGTTCTAACTTGTTAGCGTAGTGTTTAGCCTTTACGCCAACGATTTACGTGTCAGCGTATTATTTCAGCCTTTTACGCACACGCACTTGCGTGCCAGCGTACTCCGTTTTACGCTGAGTTCCTACGAATTTTACACTCGGGGCTCTCCCGCTCGTGTAAAATTGTGCTCGCGTAAAATCCCTGGCTCGAGCAGACTCTCGCGTGCGTAAAGTCTTGCTCGAGTGTTTCACTCGCATAGACTTTGGCTCGAGTAGATTTTTTGCGTGCGTAGAATCTCGCTCGAGTGTTCGCGCGCATAAATTCTATTCGCGTAAGATTCTTACGCGCATGTAATTTCACTTGCCTATAACCCGGCTAACGTAGAGCCCCACCCACGTGCATTTTCACTCGCGTAGAGCCTCTTTACGCTCGAGGCCCTTGGCCTAGCATAGAGGCTCACTCGCGTAGAGCCTTGAGCCCTTTTGTACCCGGTTGACTTTATGTTCTTGTACTCTCCACGACTTGGCAAATCACGGATTGATTGATATGACCGGGCTAATAATGGCATGGCATGGCATGGCAAGTACTTGATATGACATGACATAACAAGATATGACAAGTACGTAGGATGGTAATTATTGAAGGCTGTTGCGACGGCTTGTATGACATGACTATAATGAATGACCTGGACACCGTGGACGATTGTATTTGTACAAATGAACCAGTGTTGTCTTGCATCATGTCTAGGACAGGGACCCCTGAATACCACGGTCAGGGGTACGTACTGAAATTGACTAAGACTAACAACTAGAAAATCCAGTAGTCATGGAGAGATTTCCCAGCTACAGGTAATCCCGTTATCGGGGTGCCCCATCATGGGATTTGTAGCCTACCGTCGAGTAGGGCACATTTCTAGCACACTGTCATGTGTTGCAACCACCAACTACTTAAGGGTACATGCGTTTCTTGGACGATGTACCCACATGAATTCAATCCCCTAATTGCGTCTGAATAACCTGGATGGTCTGCAGGGCTTGTGGCTGTTGGAATAGTCTCATTATATTTTGCTAGTAACTAGGCCTGTGATAACCCTAGTTAGTTAAAGTATCAAGCCGTACTCATTGCTTGGCCGTGAATGGTTGGATGGAATTTAGCCCAGCTTAGTCTTGTCCTGATCCTGTACGAGATTGTAACATGACCTGATTTCTTGTGCCTTAACTACCGATAAATAATAAGAAACCAAGTTCCGCTCAGATGAACAGTTACAACCCCGGTCCTTGTTTAGTTTAAGGGTTGTAACTTGGCTATCTGAATAGTTCCATGGCTATCTTATCATATACCGTCATGATTGCTTATGCTTGTCTTAACAATAATGATCAGGAGACCAGTTCTGTTCAGGCGAAGAATTACAACCCCGGTCCTTATTTGGTTTAAGGGTTGTAACCTGGCTTCCGGAGCAGTTTTTTATTCTTTCTTCGTTTATTGTCTTATTTCACCCTATGTCAAGCTCATCATGTTTTACCTTACCGACAGTATTTGAGACTGGTTTCTGTTCTGGTGAATGGTTGCAACCCCGGTTCTTGTTTGATTTAAGGGTTGCGACCTGGCTACTAGAATGGTTTCCTCGTACTCAATTTATTATTGTTGTTCCTGTTATTTATCAGTATCTTTATAATTACCTTTATTATTCATTATGATATGCTGGTTTTAGTTCCTAAGTGAAGCCTCCTTTGTGGCACTTGCTCTTTCTGGGGTCTAACCCAGCTAGTTTTGCATGGCCAGATATCGGAGCAGCTCCAGAGGATCTACCTACCTTCCAGCCAGATGGTGACCACCAGGCGTAACCCTGGCAACGAGTGGGTTTATTTTGGCTCTTCCACTCTATTGTAAAATTATTCTTTTGAGGCGTTTAGCCGGCGAGCACGTGTTAGCTCGTTTTGTACCTTATTTACTGTCTGCCTACGGGCTGTAACATGATTAGCAAATCCTAGGGTTGATTATGTATGACTGAAACTCTTGCTAGTCTTGACATTTTGTACGACTAGCTTCATGATCATCCAGATATGTAATGTATGGGACGCCTTACTATTGTATATTTGGTATTCTGACATCTTGTAAACTGTTATTGCTTGCTTAAGATTGACACGATAGGCTTCTTCATGACCATAGGAGACTGATGGCTTGTAGTTAAACCCTCATGTATCTAGACAGCCGTGACCGTATAGCGAGGTGGATTGTACTTTAATATACGTAGCTGGCTATGTACGCCCCCACTCTCCAGTATTTTGGTTCTGGGGCATTACATAGTTTAAGTGGTGGCCCATGCAGGTCTTGTGAATCAAGATATATGAGGGTTTACCGAATAAATGTCTCAATCAGTACTCGCCCTTGATCTCTACTCGTATCCTCTAAGTCCCTGGATTCTTGACTTGATCATATGCTTGTAATCTTTGATCTGTCCTGGTCCTTCTTTATTGTTCCCTATGTCATCTTCTTCGGCGGAATTATTTCTGGTCCTACCGATCGGCATGGCGGAGCACCTCCCGTGGATTAGCAGCAACCTGGAGATCAAGCCCAGTATTCAGGAGTAGCCTCCAGAGTCATGCCTACTGGAGGAGAGCCACTAGTTCAGCCCGTCCAGCCTGCAGAGCCTGATGATGATGGCACCTTGGTGGGTCTCATCAGGATATTGTTAGCTTTTCAAGACCGTCAAGGAGATGCCTTACACCAGGCAGTGGCAGATGCTCTGACCAGAGGTGGTCATCAGGGTAACAGTGCGGCCAACAGCTTCAAGCGCTTGAACCCTCCATTCTTTGACGGCAGTGAAGATGCTATTGCCGCAGATGCGTGGCTTCAGGACACAAAGGTGATTCTAGAAGCAGCCAGGACTCCAGAAGGCGAGAAGGTGGCCGTAGTGTACCTACAGTTATTGGATCTTGCCCGCTGCTGGTGGGCGGTACAGGCCATTGGATTAGTGGTACCTATTGCCTGGACAGTATTGCGAGAGAGATTCCAGACCAAGTATTTCGATGCTGTAGCTCGATACGACCTACAGACGAGGTTCACCAATCTGAAGCAGATGGACAGGACGGTCGACGGATATGCGGTCGAGTTTTCGAGACTTAGTCAGTTTGCTCCTACCTTGGTGGCGACTGAGTTCGATAGAGCCCAGCGGCTCCAGCAGGGACTCCACCTGGAGATTTTATTGGCAGTGGAGCAGTTTGAGCACCTAACTTTTGATGCGGTATTGAGAGCAGCCAGGAGGCATGAGTATACCTCCCAGAGGATCGTGGATAGGACCGGGGGTCGGAAGCGATCCCATGGCCAGATGAATCAGTTTTCAGCACCAGCCCCGGCATGTAGGGCTTTGACCATTGGAGCTCTGCGACGGACGGCCTCAGTGACGTCAGTTCAACATTCAACCCCGACGCACCCTCAGCATCAGAAGTAGAAGCACTCTTCCGCAGTAGGATGTTCACACTGCGAAAAGCCAGGACATATGGTATCAGAGTGTCGCAGAGCACAAGGTTTATGCTTGGTTTGTGGTGCCCCAGACCACAGGGTCGAGAACTGCCCGAACAGGGGGAGTTCATCTTCATCAGCCTTCTCTAGTCCTTCAGTTAGAGGACCAGCACCAGTCCAGCAGCAGCAGTACCAGTTCCCGAGGCCATTGACGTCGCAGGCCCAGGCATTCTAGCAACAGAGACCACAACAGTATGCCCAAGCCCAAGCCCTAATCTAGAGCAGACAGAAAAGTTTTCAGCAGAGGGGACCCGCACCCAGAGAGCATGGTCAAGTGTTGGCTTTGACCATAGAAGAAAAAAGATTAGCACCAGGTGAGGTGGTGGCAGGTACTATTCTCGTTAATACCTTTCCAGCTTTAGCATAATTTGACTCTGGTGCCTCGCATTCATTTATGTCTGCACGATTCACGACACGGATAGGATTGGAGCCCGAGTCCTTATCAGTAAGGCTCAATATACTTACTAGTAACGGACTTGTGGGAGTAGATAGAGTATTTTTCTCGTGTCGGATCGTAGTTAGCGGTAGAGAATTTCCCGCTAGATTGATAGAGTTCCCGATGGCCGATTATGATGTGGTCTTAGGGATGGATTGGTTGAGGGACCAGTATGCTAGGATAGACTACCACATTGGCAGGGTTGTTTTTAGCATTCTAGGCGAGCCAGAGTTTTCTTTTTCCCGAGACAAAGTTGAACCTTCTCCTCCAGTATTACGGATGGCGGTAGCAGCAGTGCAGTTACCCCGGATAGTCGAAGAGTTTCCAGATGTTTCCCAGAAGAGCTTCCAGGAATACCGCCAGAGCGAGAGATCGAGTTCACCATAGACTTGATCCCTGGGACAGCCCCAGTGTCGGAGGGAGTCTACAGGATGGCGCCGTCAGAGTTAGAGATATTGTACAAGATGATTGAAGAACTTAGAACCAAGAGATTTATTCGAGCTAGTGGATCGCCTTGGGGAGCCCCGATGCTTCTTGTGAAAAAGAAGGATGGTACGTCCAGATTATGTGTAGATTATCGTACCTTGAACTCAGTGACAATCAAGAACAGATGCCCTCTCCTAAGGAAAGATGACTTGTTTGATCAACTCAAGAGGGAAGCAGTATTCTCGAAGATTGACTTGCGGTCAGGATACCATCAGATCAGAGTCAGAGAGCAGAACATCCCGAAGGCAGCTTTCAAATCCCGGTATGGGCATTGGGAGTTCCTTGTTATGCCATTATGAGTAACCAATGCGCCGGCTGTATTCATGGACCTCATGAATCGTATCTTCATGCCTTATTTGGATCAGTTCATGATCGTGTTCATAGGCGACATCCTGGTCTACAGTAAGAGTGAAGCAGAGCATGAGCAGCATCTCAGAGTTGTCCTCCAGATTTTCAGAGAGCACCAGTTGTATGCCAAGTTCAGTAAATACGAGTTCTGGCTCGATCGCATTTCATACTTGGGTCATATCATCACCAGAGGAGGAGTGAAAGTGGATCCCCAGAAGATAGTAGCCATTGAGACATGGCCAGTACCCAGTACCGTTGCAGAAGTTCACAGTTTTCTTGGCTTGGCCGGCTACTACCGGGGATTTATTTCGAACTTTGTACGAATTTCAGCACCTATGACCCAGTTGACCCGCAAGGATGTGAAGTTTGCTTGGACAGCAGAATGTCAGGATTCTTTTGAGAA
The DNA here is from genome assembly GCA_029216955.1 of Iris pallida. Lineage (NCBI taxonomy): Eukaryota > Viridiplantae > Streptophyta > Magnoliopsida > Asparagales > Iridaceae > Iris > Iris pallida. Next base: position 4,582,990 of record JANAVB010016599.1, read on the forward strand.
GTTGAAGCGAGGCTTGATAACGGCACCTATTCTCACACTTCCAGATGGGACCGGGGGATTCTCAGTGTATTGTGATGCTTCAGACAGAGGTTTGGGATATGTTTTGATACAGCATGGGAAGGTAATAGCTTATGTGTCACGTCAACTTCGTGATCATGAGAGAAATTACCCGACCCACGACTTGGAACTGGCAGTAGTAGTGTTTGCACTTAAGCTTTGGAGACACTACTTGAATGGAAATAGGGTGGAGATTTTTATCGACTACAAGAGCCTGAAGTATGTGTTTACTCAGAAGGATCTTAACATGCGTCAGAGGAGATGGCTAGAGCTGCTTGTGGATTATGACTTCAACCTGCAGTATCATCCTGGGAAGGAACGTTGTTGTAGATGCATTGAGCAGGAGAGCTGGAGTTTATTTTCTAATGGCACGGCCAGAGTTGTTAGCCGATCTTCAGAAGATGGATATAGAAGTTGTCCTTCCTACCAGTGTGGCATTGATGGCCAGTATGCATGTTCAGTCCACTATAGTCAAGAGGATCCGGATGGCGCAGTCAACAGATTCCAAGCTCCAGCGGCTCAGAGCAGAATGTGAGGCAGGACGAAGACCAGAATTATGCATTCATGAAGACGGTACACTTAGACATGGAAGGCGTCTTTGTGTACCCTGTGGAGATATCAGACAGGAGATCATGGCAGAGGTTCACAGTTCTCAGTATTCCATTCATCTCGACGGTACGAAGATGTACCGTGATATCCGTCAGCACTTTTGGTAGAATGACATGAAGAGGGAGATAGCACGATTTGTCTTTCGGTGTTTGGTTTGCCAACAAGTTAAAGCTGAACAACAGAGGCTGGCTCACTACCAAAATAAGTCATATTACCGACGTAATTTGCGACGTTCTAATAAAACGTCGCAGGGAAAAAAAGATTTAGCGACGTTTTTATATAACGTCGCAAGACGTCGGTAGTAGCGACATACAGCGACGTTCTGCGACGTATTTATACTACATTAGCGTTTTAAAAAGCTCACGTCGCGTATAAGTCGGTAAACGTCGCTAATATAGCGACGTTTACCGACGTATTTGTTACTTCATCGCTAATAACACTTATACAAGCGACGTTTACCGACGTTTTATATGACGTCGCTAAAGTGTGAATATAGGTCAGGTTCGAGTTTTCATTCTCCCCATTCTTTCCCCCCAATATTTTCCTTCCCCCCCGACCCCGAGCCGGCTTCCCCCACCCCCTCGACCCCCGTCCGACCGCGCCCTCGGCGACCCCCACCGACCTCGGCGACCCCTCTCCTCTCCCCAACCCTCCCCCTCCCCCCCATCAGCTCCCCGGCCGACCGTCGGTGACCGCCGCGAGCACCGACCCCCTCTCCTCTCCCCGACCTTCGTGACCGCCGCGAGCACGGACCCCGTCCTCCGGAGACTGTCGACTCCCTCCTCCCCCTCGTCAAATTGGTAAACCCTAACCCTAACGCCATTTTTATTACTTTTTTTCTTTTTTTCTGGGCTGTTATGATAGTATACATGAAATTAAACTGCTAATGGAGTACTAGATCATGGTTGGAATTTGGAATAATTTGAAAATATGACAATGACAAAAGCATAAAATTAACCTCTACTGAAATTTATTTCAGTTTTTAGTCAAAAGTTGATATGTTATAGGATTTTTGGTTTGTGTACCATACAATCATGAGCATCGTGTGCACACTAATGGAGGTTAAGTACCTAAGGTGAAGGTAGGGTTTGTGTCTAAAGTAGTAACAAAACGAAAGTGCCTTTTGGGGGGAAAAATGGTAATAGCCTAATAGGGTTTCTCTTTTAGTATTGGTTGAAAATGTATTGGTCATTTTTTATATGTCGGTGCCGGTTCTATTTTAGTTTTAATTGTACCTGTGATGCTTCTGACACGACAAGAAGATCTATACTTAAGTTGTTTTGACCTCTGAATATTAGTTATATATTCTATCGAGTGGTCGAAGTTTGTTTTGATTCATATTTCAATTTTGGAAGTTTTTCGGAAGTTTTTCGGAAGAGAAACTTTACTTACGGGTGGATGGTGTTTAACCATCGCTTATTGTCAACTCTAAATTATGGATAAAATACTGAAAACGTACTAGGTTATCTTATATCGATTGGGGGAAGTTTATATTCTCATGTTGCCTCTGATGCGCAACGACGAGATCTAACCAAATCACATTAGGAGTTACAAAGCTAGCTATCCTAACCAATCATTATATATATCTCTTCTTCTCAAACAAACTAAGAACCCCTAGTAATTACTCGATTCCTTGATGGCATCCTCCTCCAAGAGAGCCAAGGTCGTCCCAACAAGCTTCTTCAGAGAATTTGGGGATGCAATGCGCGATAATCTCTGACCACTGTACGCACAAACACGCGAAACAAAAGTTAGTCATGTGTACATATACTGCGGAAAGTGTAGACCGCATAAACTGACAAACGAGAATTCGGGGATCAAAGTTGTAACAAGTAAAGTTGTGTTTTGGATATGTTCTATTCTTGTTAAGCTCTTTGTGCACAAAGCAAGGGTTCTGTTCTGTATTCTCTATTTATAGCTTGCTTTGTGAACGAAGAGCTTGCAAGAGTTCTTTTTCCAAAGCACAACTTGACTTGTTCCAGCTTTGAGACCCTCATTTTCGTGCGTCAGTTTATGTCGGTCTACACTTTCCCCAGTAACTTCCTCCAATTAACTCTATCCCTCGGTTGACCTACGTACTATTTCAAAGCTTTGACACTTGCATATCATTCACTACCTTGATGTATCTATCTTACAGAATTATGGAGCTGAATTACTATCTGCGGAATCGTACTTGGATGTACAACCGTCATCCTGATGACATGTGCGGTGTGCGGGATAAATTCATAGAGGGTGTACACCAGTTCCTGCAGTTTGCCAAGGCGTTCCCTCAGTACATGGACGGTACCAAAATTAAGTGTCCGTGTGTGAGATGTCGCAACTTGAAATATCATCCAGAAGTGGATGTCACGTATCATTTGTACTCGAAGGGTTTCACACCGAATTACTATCAGTGGAGCGAGCACGGAGAACTTGTGTCTTTAGCATCGGAGTACGAGCCTTATGTGGATGTCCACAACAACGCTCCTTACGACGATGGGTTGGTGAACATGGTTTTTGACGCGGCCGGGCCTAGTTTCGATCCGGATGATCATGATGCACCTGAGGAGGCACCGAACCCCGATGCTGCACAGTTCATGGAGTTGCTGGAGAATGCAAGGACTCCATTATATCCTGGTTGTGAGGATCATTCACCGTTGGAGGTGGTTACAAGATTGTTGAGCATCAAGTCCGATTTTAACATGTCGTAAGATTGCTACAACCGTATTATGGAGTTGCTTATAGAAATATTGCCTGAGGGTGCGAAGTTGCCTAAAGACTTCTACCGGTCTAAGAGGATGGTTAGATCGCTCTGGATGGGATATGAAAAAATCGATGCCTGTCGCAACGGGTGCATGTTGTACTACAAAGACGACAAGGATGAAGACGCCTGCAGATTTTGTGGTGTCGATCGCTACAAGGCCTGTGGTAGAGGAAAGTCTGTCGGTGCCAGGAAGCCTACCTCTTCGATGCACTACTTGCCGTTGACGCCGCGTTTGCAGCGGTTGTTTATGGTGAAGGAAACTGCAGAAAACATGAGTTGGCATGAGCGGGAACATACCGAAGGAGTGTTGGATCACCCATCTGATGGAGAAGCATGGAAGCACTTTGATCGAGAGTATCCAGATTTTGCTTCTGATCCGCGTAATGTTAGATTGGGTCTCTGCTCTGACGGTTTTACCCCATTCGGACTTTCGAGATCCCAGTATTCGTGTTGGCCTGTGATCGTCACCCCGTACAATCTACCGCCTTGGATGTGCATGAAGACTCCATATATGTTCCTCACCGTTATTATCCCAGGTCCGAACAATCTGAAAAGGAACATCGATGTTTATTTACAGCCATTGATTGATGAGTTGAATCAGCTGTGGGAAGTAGGTTCCAACACGTACGATGTATCTAGAAAACAAAATTTCCAGATGCGGGCAGCACTTATGTGGACCATCAACGACTTTCCGGCCTATGGAATGTTATCTGGATGGAGCACGCATGGTCGTCTTTCATGTCCGTGTTGCATGGACGACACTAAGGCTTTCCGTTTGAAACACGGAGGCAAACCGTGCTTCTTCGATTGTCATCGACAATTCCTGCCGAAGGATCATCCGTACCGGAGGAACAGGAATGCTTTTCGTGCTGGCGTTGTGGAGAAGGGTGATCCACCGACAAGGTAGTGCGAAGCCACGATATGGGAGGAGGTTAGAGATTTACCAAGTGCTATTGAGCAGCCTGCTACGGGCTACAAGTGTGACGGATTTGGTCGCACTCATAACTGGACGAAGAGGAGTATATTCTGGGATCTGCCATACTGGAGCACCAATCTGATTAGACATAACCTTGATGTCATGTATATCGAGAAGAATGTGTTTGACAACATAATTAATACTGTAATGGACGTAAAGGGGAAGACGAAAGACAATCCTAAGGCTAGATTGGACTTGAAAGAAATATGTAGACGTCCTGCATTGCATTTGATAGAGGACGGGAATGGGAAGTTGAAGCAGCCTAAGGCAATTTTCTCACTGGAGAAGGAGGATAAAGTGAGGCTTTGTAGGTGGATTCAAGGTCTGAAATTTCCAGATGGGTATGTTTCAAACTTGAGAAGATGCGTCGACCTCAAGGAGAACAAACTGACAGGTATGAAGAGCCATGATTGTCACGTCTAATTTCACCCGAGATTGAATTAATTAGAACTCTTGCCAAGGGACCAATTACTTTTGTTAAAACATGGCCAAGTTATTGTGTCAATGGCTTTCGGTTCAAGTCGACAAATGCTCCGATCAGAGACAGCTTCCTGGATCTTGATTCCACGAAGAACTGTTGTTTGTGTATCAAGTCTTCGAACTACAAAGACGTCGATCCAGAAAATGATTTCTTTGGCATCTTGCAAGAGATTGTGGAGTTGTCATATAATTATGGCAGAGAACCTACAAAGATCGTGTTGTTCAAGTATGAATGGTTCGATCCGATTGAAAATCAAGGCTGGAAAATTGACAAGCATGGTCTTGTGGATATAAACTACAAGCGTAGATATCAAGGCTACGAACCGTTTGTCCTAGCAACTCAGGCTCAGCTCATGTACTTCACAGCTTATCCGAGACGGGGAGCAACGAAGTCTGACTGGTGGGCAGTATGCAAGACTAAAGCTAGAGATACTTTTGATGTTGATGAAAAAGCTTACCAGGAGGACGAGCTACCTCCTGTAACCAATATTGTCGATGTGGACTCCACGGAAGTTACGCATTATACGACACATAATGTAGAAGATGTAGAATTATCCGAAGAGGAAGACGAAGCCGACGAAGGTGAAGACGAAAGTGAAGATGAGGAGGAAGAGGAAGATGAGGTCGAGGAAGACGAACAAGATGATTATTCTGAAGATGATTGAGAGAGATATATACTTATCTGAACTTAGATGTTTCTTCTAGACTTAGATGTTTATTATCTGGACTTAGATGTTTATTATAGAATGTATCATCATATGTTACCTTGGTTATTATCTTTGTTGTACTGTCATATTTCTAGTCTCTATTATTTGTTGTACTTTCATATTTCTAGTCTCTATTATTTGTTGTACTTTCATATTTCTAGTCTCTATTATTTAATTTCTTGTACTATCATATACTGTTATCATGTATGGCAGGTCGTCGCGGAGCGTTAGGAGGGACACGACGAGGATATGATCCTCCAGTACTTTCTACAGGTACTGCTAGAGGACGGAGTTTTCCTTCGGTACCTCCTACTGGTACCGGCTCTGGATCTTCGTCGCCGATTACTCCTCCATATCGGACAGTAGCTGGGCCTGCTGGGACGACATCACGTGGCATATCTCCTGGGACGAGTAGTTCCAGGCCTGTTGAGAGTGCTCGCCCGTCTAGCGTTCCTGATGCTGATACGACGATGGAGACGGATGAGCAGATGGCGGAGGCTACACCGACGGCCGAGGAGGATACGCCGACGGTCGACCAGCATCATGAAGATGATGCGTGCGCACCTCCGGAGGAGGGGAGGACGGAGATCTGGGCCGACGGTACAAAGTAGGTATTTTGGTTTATGATTTTTTTTTCTGTTTTTATCATAAATTAACTTTTTTCATGAATATAATATGTCTGTATAGATATCGTCCTCCAGGGGTACAGAGACGCCTAGGCGATATGCTGAGGCATAATTATGGTGGTCCCTGGATTAACTACTCTGATGCTCCAGACGAAAGGAAGAACTACTGGTTTACGCGCTTCAAGGTTAAAATAGATTTATTTTTAACATGAATCATTTAATTTATGCATATTATATATAACTGATAAATATTTGGTTTCGTACTGTTCTAGGATATGTTTTACTATCCACCGCACCGGGCCGAGCTGATCGAGGGGATGTTTCCTTCCGTCGCTGCTAAGCTGATCCGCGACTCTATTAATGATCAGAAGGAACGTGATCGTGCCGGAAAGCCGATCAAAGGTTGGATCACCCCTGATCAGTAGAATGCGATGAAGGCTCGATTCAACGAGCCAAGGTACAAGGAGAAGTCAGAGAAGGCTAAGGCGGCTAGGCAACATGCCTCGAAGTGGTGCGGTGGGTCGATTCCGATGACGAAACATTTCCGTCGTCTGGTATGTCTTTCTCTTTTAGAAATAATATTTTAATACAAATCCGATAAATTATTACTAAGATAATATATTTAATTACAGGTAAGGAAGGTCGGTAACGCCGACATGGTGACCGTCTTCCTGGCCACCCATCGGAAGGGCGGAGTCCTTATTGACGAGAGGGCCGAGCAGACCTATGTAAGTATTACAATACGTTATCTTAATTTAATACTTCGTGTCAATTTTAATATAACTTAGTAAATATGATGCAAATAAATATTCATGAAGTTAGTTAAAATAAGTACATTAATTAGAAATTAGAAATCATAGAGTACTATCCATACTTTCTAGGCCGAGTATAAGAGGCTGCGGGAACGGGCGACTGCTAGTGCACCTGATGCAGGAGTGGCCGGTACTTCCTCGCAGCCCACTCAAGCTCTGTCGAAGGACGAGCTGTGGATGACCGCCGCTGGTGGCCTCCATAGGGGTACGTACTACGGTACGGGATCCTATGGCGCCCTAGTTGCGACCCAGTCCTCTAGGACATCTTCTGCTAGTGTGCATGGTCCACAGCCGTCCCAGGAGTCTGCCCGAGTCCACCAGATGATGGAGTCTATCCGTGACGACCTGCTACGATGGATCGAGCAGCAGTCTCAGCACCCTACGGACGATCCTGCGCTGATAGCACGATTGGATGCGCTCGACCGCGCCATTATGGGGCTCGTGGAGACGACTGAGAGGACAGAGCGCACCGTTGGAGGGTTAGAGCGCACGGTGACGGAGTTGCAGACAGGACAGATGACCATGGCCGAGAAGGTGAGATTGGCGCAGGATTCGATGGTCCAGAGCACTGGTAGAATGTTATCTATCATGGATTCATACAACCAGCGACTTACAGCGTTGGAGCATGCTGGTACGGGTGCGCCTTCATCGTCGTCGACTCCGCCGCCTCCACCGCCTTCTTCTTCGACACCGACTCCACCGACGTCACAGCCTGGCGCTCCATCTGTATCGATTTCACTTGCGGAGTATGAGGAGTTGTTATCCCTTCGTCGCGGCGGTGCCCCTCCTGCACCAGATCACTAGTAGTCCTAGTTAGGACTTTTGTTTGTGTTTGTATCATCATATGTTTGTGACTTATGATTGGATGTTTGGATTTGGATGTTATTTGTGTTTGTATCGATTTGACTTGTGACTTGTTTGGATTGGATGTTTGGATTGGATGTTAATTTCTTCGTCGATAAATGTTAATTGTGTTTGGATTGGATGTTAATTAAATTAGATTAAAGCTATATGTGTAGCATCTTGAATTGTGAGTGGGGGTTTGAATGCGCTGTGATTTGGAATTGTGAGTGGGGATTTGAATGTGTACCTATATGTGTAGCATCTTGAATTGTGAGTGGTAATATAGAATCTGTGTTTTATTTTTTTTATTTTTTTTACAATTTTAGCGACGTTTAGCGACGCTTACTGACGTTTATCGACGTCATTTTCCGACGTTTACCGACGAAAAGCTGCAAAAAATATATTTTTCCGACGTTTTTTCGACACTTACCGACGACTAACTGCAAAAAAATTACATGTCTCCGACGCTTTTCCGACGTTTACCGACGACTAGCTGCAAAAAAATGTATGGACTTTACCGACGTGTAGCGACTACATATACGTCGCTATATTACCGACGAAACGACGGTAGACGTCAGGAATTATTCCAGGACTTTACCGACGTGTAGCGACTACATGTACGTCGCTAATATACCAACAACACGACGGTAGACGTCGAGAACTCACCGACGTACAGTTACGTCGCTGGATGTCGGTAATTGCGATGTTCAGCGACGTTTTTGTAATCAGCGACTAAGGAAACGGCGACAAAACTTAGACGTCGGTAATTGCGTCGGTGCTTCATATTAGCGACGGATTTTATTGTTTTAGCGATGTTTGTGGGCGTCGCTAAAACCACTTATTTTGGTAGTGGCTGGACTTCTTCAGTCCTTGCCAATTTTAGAATGGAAGTGGGAGCATATAACCATAGATTTTGTAACTGGATTACCTAGTTCCCTGGCCGGTAGAGATGCTATTTGGGTTATTATAGACAGGCTCACGAAGGTGGCTCACTTTCTTCCGTTCAGAGTTGGTCAGTCGACGGCTCAGCTAGCAGAAATGTACCTCAGGCAGATCGTCAGATTTCACGGTGTATGTCACACCCCAGTACCGAAATACGAAGACGGACTAGGCCAGCTACTCCATATGAGGTATGTAACGTCATACGGCGATCGTGGCTGTCGAGAGACTAGGGGGTACATGCTATAATCAAGTCTCCTATGGTCCCACAGAGTTCTATGTCTCAATCAATCAAATCACATCAGCAAATAAATGAACATTAAAGATAAAGCAGTAAGGCGTCCCCGACGCTTCATCAAAATGATCATGAGAGACTAGCTTTATAATTTAGCTATCTCGGAGAGCCAGGAGTACAAAATTATACACAACTGCAGTCTGTTAAATTACAATTATGTACTGACACAAAATATCGAGTAATCCGACTAACAGGTGCTGGTGGCTAAACGCCGCAAAGAGTATAAGCAGGAGTGGTGGAGAAGAAACCCACTCGAGTCCCCGAACCGCCATGCTCCTAGTATGCACCATAGATGTCAGGGAGGAAGATCGTGTCCTCAGGCTCTGCTACGGAATCTGGCCAAACAAAACCAGGGGGGTCAGCCCCGAATAGCAAGTACCGCCAAAGGGGCACAAGAGTTAAGATTAAAAACCCAGTTAAATAGAATGATTGATAATAGTAATACTTATGCTACTATTATAGGGTAGCGCAACATCCTCGAACCCATATGGCACCCTTACAACCAAACAAGGACAAAAGGTGCCGCATGGAGTCGGGACGTGTCGTACTCTATAACTTTCACATAAGTTAAAAGGTATAAACAGTAAAATCTTCTGATCGTGACTTCGGTCGATAGCCTATCGCAGCACAATAACCAACCCAACAATCAAACAAGAACATGAGTTGGATCATGTACCATGATAGACCATGTTTCTCAGTCATTCACAGAAGTAGCACTTCACAACCAGAATAAGTCTTCCGTTCATAACTTCGGTCCACAGCATGTCATAATACGATAACCAACCCAACAATCAAACAAGAACATGGGTTGGATCACGTACCATGACAGTCCGCTTCCCTCAGTTATTCACGAAAGGTAATAGGATACATGCAAGTCGTTTTCACGGCCAATCAAGTCTACGAGTTTCTAGTGGGACGAGGTTATCCTCGCATCATGTTAATAGGAAATCCTCAGATCGTATCTTTCCAGCAAGGCTAGCCAACCCAGGGGTTCGCGTAGACAGGTGTTATTGAGCACAGGTCCCTCGTAAGGCCACCTTGCCAAAACATATATTATATAGCAGGAATTAATCGGATACAGTCATCCACTCATTGCAGATGACACAGTATCCGTGGAGACCAGCCGGCGCGTCAAGACAATATCTCAAGGCGGCTGGTGTAACATGATCTCGGGATTCTGCCCTTCCCATGCATCTAGTATATTTAGTTGCCTAGTTTAACCCTAAGTGAAATCTTGGACTCACATGCTGTGGCCTGCATGATTATCCTCCTAAAGTCGTACTTTAGTACGAGTACCCCAAAGAGGATCCATGTCAATCAGTATGTCAACATGGGCTACCCTCCTTAGTGTAATGCATCATTGCAAATACGCCACGTGGAGTTACGAGTCTTTTGTCGAGCATGAACAAGAACTGGGACTTTCAGGTACAGGTATCGGGTAGGAATACTTTGTTCTCCGGGGTCACATTAGTGCTCATATCATGCTCGGGACAAAAGGCGTAAGGATATAAAATGGGCATATAATATCTGATAAAACATCAAAAGCGTACGCACAAAAGCACGTACACTCAAGGGGTGAAAAGTCACGCAGGCTCACTCAGGCTCACTCAAGGCAGCGTGCGTGAAAAGTCACGCAGACTCAAGGAAAGAGCTGCATGAAAAGTCATGCAAGCTCAAGGAGGGAGCTGCGTGAAAAGTCACGCAAGGTCAAGGAGGGAGCTGCGTGAAAAGTCACGCAAGCTCAAGGAGGGAGCTGCGTGAAAAGTCACGCAAGCTCAAGGAGGGAGCTGCGTGAAAAGTCACGCAAGCTCAAGGAGGGAGCTGCGTGATAAGTCACGCAAGCTCAAGGAGGGAGCTGTGTGAAAAGTCACGCAAGCTCAAGGAGAGACACGCTTCCAACAGGAAGCGTGCTCAAACAGGAGCACACTGTTCACTGTCTTCTCCAAACAGCAAGAACACCATGGCTGAACCCAAACTTCAAAGTATCATAACTTGGCCATCCGAACTCCAAATCCAGATTTCCAAAGTTCCAACTTGGATGAAAACTGAATGCTCTTCCACATGGAAGCATCAAAAACCCATAAAATCCAACTAAAGTAGATCAAACCATGCAAAATCCGAAAATAATTAAAACCTAGATCTACAAAAATCAAAGCTTCAAAATGGAAATTTCCAAGTTCTAAACTAGTATAGATTGAGGAGAAGAACATGTTTTGGCAAATATTTTTGTAAGAAATCATTGACAAAATTATGGATCCATCTCTTGAGCAAGTTGGTACTTGCCTTGGTTGGTGGAGGAAATATTTGGTTGGTGGAGGAAGTAAATGAGAGGAGAGAGAATGAGATGAGTATATATAAAGATCTTGGACCCATGGGTTCATGATGAACCAAAGGGTTCAAGATGAACCATTGGTGAACCAAGAATAGGTTACCCAAATGAGCCAAAACTGTAGGCCCTAATGCAGAAAATAAATTAGAAAATAATATTTTGTCAAATATTTTTGGGAAATGCATGAAGAAATACTGCATAATAAATATCGTATAAATACAAGGTAAATACAATTTTATCGGTTTACGTATTAAAATACGTATTCCAGGATCGGGGAGTGACAGTGTACTAGTCAGTACCACCTCGGACAGAGATTCCAGATTTACATCTCATTTTTGGCGTAGTCTGCAGGAGAGTTTGGGAACTCACCTCTAGTTCAGCTCAGCTTATTATCTGCAGACAGATGGTCAGTCAGAGAGTACCATACGAACCTTGGAAGATATATTGAGATCTTATACACTCGACTTCGGTGGTTCATGGGAAGATCACCTACACCTGGTGGAGTTCTCGTACAACAACAGTTTCCAGGCCAGTATCCAGATGGCACCGTTCGAGACACTATATGGTAGGAAGTGTCGATCCCCGCTAGCATGGGACGATGATGGAGAGAGACAGATGCTCAGTCCGAAAATGATTGCTCAAACTATTGAGGTGGTCAGAAGAGTTAGAGATCATCTTTGAGTTGTCCAAGATTGCCAGCGTCATTGGGCCGATTCTCGTCGGCGCCCCCTTGAATTCTCGATCGGCGACTATGTATTCCTGAGGATTTTGCCTAACCGTGGCATCATTCATTTCGGCGTATGGGGAAAGCTTAGTCCTAGGTATATAGGACCGTTCGATATTCTGGAGCGAGTATGAGATATGTCCTATCGTTTTGCTCTTCCGCCGTCGTTACATGAGGTGCATGACGTGTTCCATGTATCCCAACTATGACGGTATATCCCAGACCCGAGCCATATCCTGAATCATTCGGAATTGTTTGTTGGTATCAACCTTTCTTATGAGGAGAGGCCTGTGTCTATATTGGACCGAAGAGAGAAGATACTCAAGAACAAGACTATTAAGTTAGTCTGTGTTGCTTGGGGTCATCACTCTTTGGGTGAGTTAACATGGGAGCGTGAGGATGTTATCCGATCGCGATATCCCGACCTATTTGACTCGTAAGGTAAAATATCTTCCTTATGCCTTATGCTCTCAGTTCCTTGCTTGAATGAATAATTGCTTGATTGATTGCCTTGATTAGCTTACCTGTGATTAGTGTAGATTGTCCTTGCCTCTCTAGCCTCTTAATTAAATTTTGAGGACGGAATTCTTTTAAGGTGGGTAGAGTTGTAACGACCATGGTTCGTATTACGTATCTTGGTATACGTGTACGTATTTTTTTTACCTATTTTATGGCAGGGTTATTGAGGTATTTCATTGCTTGGTTCGGTTCGGTTGCATGATTCGGCTTGGCTTAGCTTTTCATATGGACCAACCCCCACCTACCCCCTCACCCTTCCTTTATTAGCCGTCCACTTTTCTCTCTCTCTCCATATTACTTCTTTTCATTAACTCTTCTTCTTCCTCACCATTACTCCCTTCCACCTAACAGGAGGTTTAGGTAAGTGCAACTTGCTTCATGGAGGAACTCAGTTTTTAATGTTCTATTTTCTTCTCCACAAGATTCTAAGTCACTTTAGTACATAGCATTTTCGAATTCTATGGCTCATTTTATGTAGATCTAAGTTTTTTAGTATTTTGACCTTCTTGGTTCATAATCTTCAGATTTGGAAGAAATCTAATTCATCGAATCGGATATACCCCACATGTGCAAGGAAGATATAAAAGAAGAATGTTCTTCCAGTTTTCTACAATCCTCATATTCTGAGGGAGACTATTATGATGAATCTGAGTGTATATTCTCAGTTAACATGGCTCAAACTGATGGTGAGTCAGAACCATTTGAGAATGACCCTTGGACACAACAAATGGACACTCAATGGAAGCTTCGTTTTGAACAACGACAGCCACCTATAGAGGATGAAATTGTCCAGATTGACGTTGGAGACGGAACTACGTCCAAGCCAATATTCATCAGTAAAAACCTCTCCGAAGATGAAAAGGAAGAGTTGATACAGCTGATTAAAGAATATATCGATATCTTTGCATGGAGTTATGAGGATATGCCGGGTTTATATCCCAAAGTAGCTACTCATAAACTCAATATTCTTCCTAATGCCAAGCCTATGAAATAACAGCAGCGGCATTTTCGACCAGATATGATGGACGAAATTGAAGCAGATGTCAAAAAGCTGATCACATGTGGCTTTGTTCGTGAAGAACAACACCCAGATTGGGTTGCTAACATTGTTCCTGTTATGAAGAAGAATGGAAAAGTCTGAGTTTGCATAGATTTTCGGGATCTTAATGCAGCTTGTCCAAAAGACGAATTTCCACTTCCGATTACCGATGTCATGATAGACAATACATGTGGTTTTGAACGCATGTCTTTTATGGATGGATTTTCAGGATACAATCAAACTAAAATGCATCTAGGAGACGAAAAGCATACCGCTTTCCGTACACCTCTTGGAGTTTTCTGCTATACGGTTATGCCGTTCGGACTGAAAAATGCCGGTGCTACGTATCAACGGGCCATGAGCAGCATCTTTCAAGAACATCTACGAAAAACAGTTGAATGTTATGTAGATGATATTGCTGTCAAAAGTCGATCAAAAGATGATCATATTCAAGACTTAAAGACGGTATTTGAGTTGATGTGCCAGCATCAACAGAAGATGAATCCTACTAAGTCTTTCTTAGGGGTTTCCAGTGGCAAATTTTTGGGATTTGTCATCACTTCTCAAGGTATCCATGTTGATCCTGACAAAATTAAAATAATTCTTGAAATGCGTCCTCCACGTAATCTAAAAGAACTTCATGGTTTCCAAGGTCGTATTGCTTATATCAGGAGATTTATATCCAATCTTTCTGGGAGATGTCAACCTTTCTCCCGTTTATTAAATAAAGGTGTATCGTTTGTCTGGGATGAAGCATGTCAGAAAGCCTTCAATGACATCAAACAATACCTTACAAATCTACCTGTTTTGGTACCTCCAGTGGTGGGAAGACCATTTTTGCTATATGTTCGAGCCTTAGATGATTCCCTTGGTGCTATTTTTGCACAGAAAAGTGATATGGGACATGAACATGCAATTTATTATCTTAGCCGAATGATGGTCGGAGCTGAACACAGGTATACTCCTGTGGAAAAAGAATGTCTGGCCTTAGTTTTTGCTATTCAAAAGACACGACATTATGTGTCAGGACAGACTATTCATGTCATCTCCAGAATAAATCCTATTCGAATATTGATGAGAAAACCGAGCATTCTTAATTCCAAGTTAGCCACCTGGGCGATGTTACTCACTCATTATGATATGGTCTATGTACCTCAAAAATTAGTGAAGGGCCAAGCATTAGTTGATTTCTTAGCAGCTCACCCTATACCTGAAACATCGAAGCTATATGAGGACATTCCAGATGAAGTTGTGGATTACAACATGACTTTGAAGAATGACATTTGGCAAGTATATTTTGATGGAGCATCACGGGTTGGACCTAAAGGCAATATTGTCTCTGGAGTAGGCATCGTCCTGGTCTCTCCTGACAAAATGGTCATATACCGTACTTATTCTCTTAATGAGCCATGCTCCAACAATGTGACAGAATATAATGCTCTGCTAATTGGTCTCCGAGTAGCAAAACAATTGGACATTGAGTTCCTGGAAGCTTATGGAGATTCTCAACTAATTGTTAATCAGGTCAGAAGGATATATGAAGTTAGGAATCCTGACCTCATTCCTTATCATCAAGTGGTAATCGAATTGGTCCTTTCATTTAAAGGATTCTTCATCGAATTCGTACCACATTCTCAGAACTTGGAAGCTGATGCTCTTGCTAGCTTAGCCGCAGACTTAGATGTCCCAATTAGAAGACAAAATACCATAACTTTGTTGGATAGGGACTTATTCTGTGTCAAGAATAATATGCATATCGAGCATAGTTATACTACAGAATCAATTTCTCAACAAAGGGATTGGAGAAGTCCATTCATTTATTATGCGGTTCATGGGATTTTACCTGAAGATCCAAAAGAAGCTGCAACAATCAAGAGACGATCATTTTGATTCTACTATGATTCTTCCTTACATATGTTATATCGTCGGGTCATACGACGGACTTTTGCTACGTTGTCTCTCTAAATATGAAGCTAAGAAAATGCTTCATAAAGCTCATGATAGTGTCTGCGGTGCCCATCAATCGGGTCCGAAATTACAGGACCGTATTCGCAGAATGGGATATTATTGGCCATCCATGATAGCAGACGCTGTGGATTATGCTAGACGGTATAAAGCATGTTAGATTCATGCTGATTTTATTCATCAACCATCTGAATTCTTACATCCTACAGTAGCTTTCTGGCCTTTCGAAGCCTGGGGCATGGATATTATTGGTCCGATTAATCCTCCTTCTATCAAAGGACATCGGTTTATATTGGCTATAACCGATTATTTCTCTAAATGGGCGAAAGCGGTTCCTCTTGTTGAAGTGAAAACATCTAATGTGATTAGCTTCATTAAACACCATGTTATTTATCGTTTTGGGATTCCCCGAAGGATAATTCATGACAATGGACCACAATTTGCCAGTCAGGCATTTTATCGATTCTGTGACAAAAATCGGATCCAAAATTTGGCTTCTACGGCCTATAATCCAGCTGCTAATGTTTTGGCCGAAGCTTTCAACAAGACAATCATTAAACTTCTCAAAAAGTTTGTCTCTTCTAATAAACATGACTGGAATGAGAAACTTGGAGAATGTTTATGGGCTTACCGAACAACAGTCCGAACTCCTACTGGTTTTACACCATTTTTATTGGTTTATGGATGTGAGGCCGTACTTCCGCTGGAAATCCAGATTCTATCTCTTAGAATAGCCATTGCTAATGAGCTAACTACAGAGAATAATGATCGTTTGAGACTTCAAGAACTTGAAGGATTGGATGAAAAACGTCTTCAAATGCAACAGCACATTGAGCTATATCAAGCCCGCATATCTCGAACTTTCAATCGTAAAGTTAAAGAGAGGATATTTAAAGTCGGTGAGCTAGTTCTAGCTGTTCGACAACCGATGGTGATGACTCATAAGAGCAAAAGAAAATTCCAAGCAAAATGGGAAGGTCCCTATGTAGTCGAGTCGGTATTCTCCAATGGTGCTTATAGGTTGTCTAAACCTAATGGAGATTTGCTTATGATGTCGATTAATGGCAAATTCTTGAAGAAATATTATGTTTGAATTTCTTCTTTATTTCCCAGCTACCAATGTTTGGTTAAGCTGATTACTTGTCTCCTAAAAGAGAATTTTTGATCTTCTGTCTTACCAGCTGAATAAAAAAAAAGAGAGAGATTTATTATTTATCATGTTCTCATGACCTCTGAATAAATAGTAAGTCTACTTCTTCTTCTATCTATCATGTCCTTTTAGCCTCTGAATAGATATTAATCTATTTTTTTTGAGTTGTTACAATCTGTCACGTTCATATTACCTCTGATAGTGTTGTATACTCTAAAAAGAAAACGAGATTCATTATCTATCATGTCCACATTACCTCTGGATAGATATAATTTATTGAGTTTAGAAGACTTATCATGTTCATATTACCTCTGATAAGTATTTTTTATCTCATACCTATTATTTAATTATAAAATAAATGATAGGGTCACAAAACAAATATTTTATTCATTTTTGTAAACATTATAGAATGAAAAGAGAGAAGGTTACAAAAAATTCTTTATTTTTGCCTAAGGCGGAGCAGAGACATCTTCAAGAAGTTTTTGTAGCTCCGTCAGACATTTTTCACGAGAGCTCAATACATTTTTAGTAGCTACGGAGCGTCGAGCTTCGGGAGTACAGATGTAAGAAAGTCCAACAAAAGTGACTATCATTTTGTCCTTGGCATCGTCAAGGGTTTTGATGGTAGCCTCAGCCCCGAAGACTTGTTCCTCCAAAATTAAGCTCTGAGTTAGTTGCTGGTTCCGAGCTGTGATCATCTGCTCCCTATCTGCCTTTAAGCGAGCCAGCTCAATCTCGACTTCGTGAATTCTATCATTCTTCTGATGAATTCTTATATTCGAAGCTTAATAGGCCTCTCTCTGAATCTCCAGTTGGGGCTTCGCTTCAGTCAAAAAAGCCTTTTCTTTGGCCACCTTGATGCTGTAATCATGGAGGGCTATATTGAAAGTTGTCTCCCGAGCGAGGTACTCAGCTGATAAAGCGTCATACTCCTCTTGGATGAGACTTTCAGTGGTTTCACTTGACAACTTTAAATATTCTTTGATCGGCTGTTCAAGTCCCTCCACGACTTTCTCCAATGCCACTGCTCTTGCTGCATCATTAAACATGGCAACATTTCTGATAGTAAGAGCAATCGCCGCCTTCAGACTTTCATAACTGAGGCCCTTATTCAGGACCATTTTTATTAGAGCTGCTAGAATCTTGTAAAAAGTATCAGTATGAATCTCAACTAAGAGATTCATTTCTGCACTTGAGCTTGGAGTTGCGGCGATGTCTACCAGATCTCTTCTCTGAAGACTAGGGGAAGATGTTGTTGCCTTAGTAGCAGATTGAGATGAGGCTGTTGTTGTCGTTGCTACTATGGCCAACTGATCCCCAGTAGCTTCAGCATTTGTTACTCCAGCCGGTTCTGGAGTCGAAACTACGTGAGTTTCTGTGGCGGTGATTGGGGCGGGTGAAATGGTAGTTATGGCAGCCGACTCTGGTTCGGGCATCGTCTCTTCAAGAACTTTTTCTGAATCAGCAGCAATAGCAGAGGATGCTATCACAACTTCCCCAGCTTCAGTTGATGATTCGACTATGTCTTCATCACCTTCTTCGGCTGCTGGGTCTGCAGGATCTTCAAGTATCTCAGTTGTAGCGAGTCCTTCTACAACTGATTCTGCATTGAAGTCTAACTCTTTCTCAGCAGCCACTTTATTATCTACAGTAGGTTCTACTGTAGTTTGCTCTTTATCTCCGCCCTCAACAGGAAGAGATGATTCTGGCTCAGCCTGCACCTCTGACTCTTGATGTACCTCCATAGATTGAGGGTATTCTTCTTGAGCATCTTCTTCTGAAGAAAAAGACTCCTCTTCCTCAGATTCTGCATTTTTCTCATAAATGTCTTCTTGAGGAGGAGGAGGAGTCACAAGCTTTGATGTGATGATAACACCTACAAAATTAAACAAAACAAGTTAATATACAAAAATCATCATTTTGTATGGATTTTGTATAATTTATATTTACCTGGAGTAGGTGTCGGACGTGCCAAGTACGCATCATAATCCCCATCCCAGTCATCATCGTCAAAATTAATAGCTGGTTCATCAGATGGGATGGGCTCTCGATCAACAGTATGTCCTGGAGCGACATCCTCAACAACTTGTGCCTTTTACGGCAAGGTCAAATGAAGTGCTGAGCTGAGACGTCCCGGAGATAGGACCGTCACCGCTTCCATTGACGCTGCTAGTTGGGAGGCCGAGGACCCTTCTCCAGGATGAGCGGAAGAAGATGCAACATGTTACGGCTCCTCGACTGGAATATCAATCTCTGGGGTAATGGCTCTTGGTCTAGAAGGCCCTTTAGTGGTAATATTCTTCTTCTTTTCTGGGGTCTTCTCCAGAAGAGTTGTAGCTGCACCTTGTTTCCATTTACGGGTCTTGCCAATAATGATAGGCTCCGCAGCTTTTTCCCCCATTCCTATTGGGATTACTTCCAGATATGCATCTGGAACAGCAGTTTCGTCAGGTACGTCTGATGGTACCTTGACTGGCTCTTCAAGATTTCCCTCCTTGGGCCATCTTAGACTACCTCTTAGGTTGTAGCCATGGGCAAAGGACTGGATAGAAGCATAAAAGCGAGCATACATATGAAGTATACGTAGCTCGGTGGTGCTTATAGCAGTCGATATTCGAAATTTGGCACCGGTACGGGCAGTGCTAAAATATTTCCAGCCCCTTGCACCATCAATCAGTTTTCCATAATGACGAAAACTGGTGAAAGGATTGCCAACATGAAGTTGGTCATATCCGAACTGGCGAGAGAACTGGCTTGGTAGATATGGTTCAAACGCGCAGCCGTCTTCATTTCTGTACATCAGATGGGAAGGTCTGATGCACTGTAGCCGTCTGAAAACTGGATTTGGTAATAAAGTCCTTCCTTCAACTTCATCTTCAAATTGAACGTCGAAGCAGTCGGCTGGAACTGGTGGCCGGGTACAGAAAAAGTTCCAACCATAAGAATAGTTCAATACTGCTCTGGTATCTGCTACTGTCGTGGCAGTCCATGTGGCTTTGCTGAACTTCTGAAGGAAGACCTTCGTATCATCTCCAGGGCCTGGTGGTAATAAATTGCAGTTGTGATGCAATAATCAGCCCATAAGGTAAGTGTAGGGCATTTCTACCCTAGGGAATACGTTCCGGTGAGGAGCATTATTGATCAGTTCCTCACCAAAAGTCCTCAAACCTACGTTGATGCGGCACACCATCACCGACAGCAGGTTGATTCTGGCTTTAAACACCAAACGTATCGCTGGCCATAGCACGTTTCGGTGGATCCTATCAACTGTACCGGTTCCCGGTACAACCCATCTTCTCAACCACAAAGAAAGAAAGCCTGCCAGCAAGGTTTCTCAGAGATCTTCTGGCTGCCATATCTGAGGAAACTTATAGCTTCGGTTCCTGCAGAGAACTCCCCAGTCTTGGTGGACAAATATTTGTTCGGGAATTTGTAGCTAATCATCATATTCCGTACTTTATCAGCAGGCATTGTTGAACCAGTGTTGATGGATGGAGATTTGTTGTCCTGAAATCTTTCTTTATCATCTTTGGATATCTTATCCTTGTGGTAAAAGAGATATGTTGTCCACTTGTTGATGTACGCCAAATGAGATCCACTTTCATGCATAGTAGTGCAAATCATGTAGTGGCACATCAACTATTCATATACCTCAATCAATTGAGGATTTTTCTCCCTTATCTCTGCTAGTTCCCTGTTGGAGGGAACATATTCTTCATATGGGGCTTCCTCCATTGGCAGCTTGGAGATGAATTGCATCTCGTGGAGTGCGATACCCATTTCACCTTTTGGGGTCGCAAAAGTTCATATGGAACTGATATATATCTCCATCAGAACCATGAACAAATTATTGTTCGGTGGTATACCCTGACTGGTGGAGGCCACTGCTTCATACATGCCGATGTCTTTTAGCTCCGTCTAGAAGTTCCTCATAATCCAAACACTGATCTGAATCCAGTTCTGGTTAAAAGGAGTTAGCCACCCTGGTAATCTGGGGTTGGCCTGGGGATATAGTACTACAGCCCTTATGAACTTATTAATGAACATTTGGGTCTGTACTGGCTGGATCAAAGCCGAATCTTCACTCGGAGTAAATCCTGGCAAGAGACCGAAGAATGGGACAACTCCACCACTGGGAGTGCTGGTGTGGTAGCCCATGTCATTTGCTCTATCCCTCTTGAAGATGATCCTTCTTGGTCTACCATGACTACTGGGAGTCAGGTTCCATAGCATCTTTCGGGGATGGGTGGCATGGATAAAAACAGACAGGGATAATCTCTATCCATGTCAGGGAGGTACATTGCTCTATCTCCAAACTTCAGCACCCAAGTCTCCTTCTTGGGGATTGTTTGTGACTTGAAGTCTATCGCATCCCCGAATAAGAAAACTGGCTTTGCAAATTGTTGACCATCCAGCGACGTCAACACTTCTTCATTTATCATGGACAGCAACATTCTGTTCCCTTGAGCAGATATCAGTTGTGCCCTCTCTGCAGGATATTCCGGGTTCGACTGGGGAAACTCAACATGGGACAGGTTCTCCAAATAATTTGAGCCCACCATACTAGCTGATGAGCCAAATGCTTCTGCAAGTGGGTGAATTTGTAAATCCACTGTCAAAAGAAAAAGAAAAAAAATCAAGTTAGTAAAAATCTAATTTGATAAAAAGACTCTGACTATGCAAACTTTACGCTTATTAAAGTTGATAAAAACTTTTAAAGTGTAAAAAGTTCTTTGTCTTTTCACTTATGAATTTTATGCTGGCATGTGTTGACATGAGCATATTTTAATTTTTACGCTAGCACATGTTGATGTGAGCGTATTGTTAATTTTATGCTGGCATGAGTTGACATGAGCGTATCTTAATTTTACGCTGGCATGTGTTGACATGAGTGTATCTTAATTTTACGCTGGCATGTGTTGACATGAGCGTATTTTAATTTTACGCTAGCATGTGTTGACATGAGCATATCTTAATTTTACGCTGACACATGTTGATGTGAGCGTATTGTAAATTTTACGCTGGCATGTGTTGACATGAGCGTATTTTAATTTTTACGCTGTTACGTGTTGACGTGAGCATATTTTAATTTTTAAGCTAGCACATGTTGATGTGAGCGTATTGTAAATTTTACGCTGGCACGTATAAACGTGGGCGTATGTTCTTAATTTTACGCTGACACGTATAACGTGGGCGTATTTTAATTATCTCAATTTCTACGCTGACACGTATAACGTGGGCGTGAAGTAAAAAAAATAGGGTTTTCTTCTCTGACGAACTCGCGGCCGAAGTTTAGTGCTTTTACCCTTCATTGCCGGAGCGACGGCGGGGTTGCTCTGTTGGGGCGTCGTTGATGATGGGACAGGGGCTTTCGTGCGGTCGGCCGACGATGAATCGGTGACGGGCTTCTTGCCTTTGCTGCCGACGGCGGACTTCTTGGGGGCCATCGGATCGAAGCAAAAGTATGAAAGAGGAAGAAGACTAAAGAAAGATCGGGATTACGAAAGACAAGTAAAGTTTTATCCCTATTCGAAGAGCTCTATTTATAGAGAAAATTTTGAATCGGTTCAAATTCCCGAATTCTACGCTGACTGTTGGATATTCCGACTTTTACGTGGATGACCGTTGGATATCCCAAATTTTACGCTGACTGTTGAAATCCCGAATTTTACGCTTCTGTTCAAAGTAGTTCAAAATTTGAAAATAATTTGAAAACTTTGAAGGGGGTCTTGTAGGAGCGTAAAAAGTGCGTAAAAGACCAAGTCAAAGAAGTTAAAGCAAGTCAAACTCAGACTTTACGCGAGCTATTCTCTACGCAAGCTACTCTTTACGCAAGCTATTCTCTACGCGAGAGTTATCCTCCACTTTACGCCGGGGACAGACTGTCAGGCCGCATTTAATGCGAGTGATTTGATCTGACAGAATAATTTTCTGACAACAGTACACAAAAGCCGAGGAAATCTTTTCACCAAGCCCAAAGCTTATCGTTTAGTGTGCAGATGGGCTAACTTTACGCCCAGAAGACAGCTTCTTTTACGCACGATAACTATTTCGAGCTTTTACGCTCAAGGCTATTGTATGCGTAAAGTTTATTTGAGCTAATTTTACGCTCAAGGCTATTTTTTTAGCCACTTTACGCTGGAAGTCTATTTTAGGCTATTTTTACGCTCAGTCTGCTACTTTACACTGGGAGTATGTTTTGGGTCATTTTTACGCCCGAGCTTTCCTGACTACATGGGAACGTGGTTTGCTTACGTGGCTTTCATGCCACACTTATCGAGGAACGTGTGTACGTGCTCTCTCCATTTTGTTGAAGTAATGGGACACGTGTCAACGTGCGTAGAGGATGATTTACATCGTGGGTGACAGTTACTCGCGTAGAGACCCAATTTTGTTGCTTTTTACGCACAAAGGGTCAAGTCTATAAATAGACTTATTTTCACACAGACAAGATCAAGAGATCAAGAGATATACAGGAGAGAAGATTCTGAGAAACCTCATACTTTCATAGTGATATTCCCAGAAGCATTTCTTCAACTTTTTCTCAAGAACAGGATGAAGCAAAGCAAGAAAGCATTCGACTGTGCCATCAGTGCCGTTGCTCGATACCTTTCCGGTGACTTAGTTCTTCCGATTGTTCGTCTTCTTTAAGTAGTTCTCTTCATCATCATCATATGGTCCAAGGAACAAAGTGATCGCTCTCAGATCAGACTTCCATAGCAATACTTTCCAGAACATTTGTACTTTTTGTACTTTTTGTACTTTTCTTTCAAATGCCAATTTTTAGACATTTTGTTAAATAAAAGACCCGGTCCTTGTTTGGTTTAAGGGTTGTAACTGGCTCCCGGAGCAGTTCTTTATCCTCTCTTCGTTTATTGTCTTATTTCACCCTATGTTAAGCTCATCATGTTTTACCTTACCAGCAGTATTTGAGACGGGTTTCTGTTCAGGTGAAGGATTACAACCCCGGTCCTTGTTTGGTTTAAGGGTTGCGACCTGGCTACTTGAATGGTTTCCTCGTACTCAATTTATTATTGTTGTCCCTGTTATTTATCAGTATCTTTATAATTACCTTTATTATTCATTATGATATGCTGGTTTTAGTTCCTAAGTGAAGCCTCCTTTGTGGCACTTGCTCTTTCTGGGGTCTGATCCAGCTAGTTTTGCATGGCCAGATATCGGAGCAGCTCCAGAGGATCTACCTACCTTCCAGCCAGATGGTGACCACCAGGCGTAACCCTGGCAACGAGTGGATTTATTTTGGCTCTCCCACTCTATTGTAAAATTATTCTTTTGAGGCGTTTAGCCGGCGAGCACGTGTTAGCTCGTATTGCACCTTATTTATTGTCTGCCTATGGGCTGTAACATGATTGGCAAATCCTAGGGTTGATCATGTATGACTGAAACTCTTGCTAGTCTTGACATTTTGTACGACTAGCTTCATGATCATCCAGATATGTAATGTATGGGACGTCTTACTATTGTATATTTGGTATTCTGACATCTTGTAAACTATTATTGCTTGCTTGAGATTGAGACGATAGGCTTGTTCATGACCATAGGAGACTGATGGCTTGTAGTTAAACCCTCATGTATCTAGACAGCCGTGACCGTATAGCGAGGTGGGTTGCAATTCAATATACGTAGCTGGCTATGTACGCCCCCGCTCTCCAGTATTCTGGTTCTGGGGCATTATATATATCTAGAGTTTAAAACTGGAGCAGGTACGTGATCGTCAATAGGTGTACAATGTGTAGGGGCACATAATGAAATGTACTTCCGTACAAGTGATACGGCGATAGATGTACATACGCACAAATCCGCTTTGAGATGGCCTACGGCGTAGTAACATATAAAATGAAACTTTGCTCGCTACGGTAGAGGGTGCATGATCACATACACAACTATCAGTTTTTCCATAACCCAGATTCTAACATGTGAGAGATACAAGAACAGTTTAAAACATGTGAGAGATACGAGAACGGTATAAAACATGTGAAATATACGAGAACAGTATAAAACATGTGAGAGATATGGGAGCATTATAAGAATGGCGGGTACTGAGAGCAATTTAAAACATGGTAGGTACTGAGAGCAATTTAAAACATGGTAGGTACTGAGAGCAGTATAATTAAAGCATGTGAAGCATACGCTAGATATATAGAAACCTGTAAGATACGGTTTTCAGTTTAAATTACTGTATTAACATGGTTCATACGCAATTCATTATCATATGCAGTAAAATAAAGTTTGTAGGGGTACTCGCCTCGAGCAAGACAAGAATACGAGTATGAAGATATAGATGTCCGGTGTCCTGTCAAAATGATACAAAATCTCAGTCTCTAAACTATGTTCAAAATTTTACACTAGTGGTGTGATACGACTCCTAACTGGATACTAGCTAAGGGATGACCTAGCATAGAAAATCAATTTGGGGTGACACTAAGCCTATAATCAACCATTAGAACCCTTAGAAACACAAAGATCATTTTAGAGTTTTACAAAATCCAAACATGTAAATATATATACTAATAATAATAAATAATTACAAATTGAGGATGACACATAAGCAAAATCCACAGATGTCGTCGGATGACAAAATAAATATCACCAACGTGTCCAGAATGGTCAAATTAGCTAGAATAGCCTACCCATAAGTCCAATTTGGAGACATGGGCAAAATGGTAATTTCGGATCAAAATGATGTCCGTCGTTGGACCCACTTTGCACCGAAAAATATGTTAGGATAGAAGTCTACAAAATCTAGCAAATTATATATCCACGAATCTAGAATGATGATACGAACCCAACGGTATATCCGAAATGGAATTCCGATCACCCGATCACAAAATGGTCCGTTGACCTGGATATTGGTATCCGATTTGCACGAAAATGCGTGTCAAAGTCAAAGTCCACTAAATCTAACAAAGTATATGTCAACGAGTCCAGAATGACGATACGGACTCAACAGTATATCCGGAATTGGATTTCGATGAGCCGATCTCAAAGTGACCCGTTGACTCGGACTGTGGGATCTGCTTTGCACCGAAATACGTGTCAGGGACCATGTCCTCCAAATCAAGCAAACTTTATATGAAAATGTTCCAGAACGATGCCACGAGTCTACAGGTGGTGCCAGAAATTGAATCTGGAGTCCTGAATTCAAAAATAAAATTTAACAAGTGCAATATTTAGAATTTGGACGGCCAACTTTGGCGTCGAATTCGACCAACCAAACGTGCTCACAATGAAACGAAACTTAAGGGGCAGGAAGAGAGTTAAACCAGCTACACACAGGAACTGTTGGCACGCCAAACGGAGCTGCAACGGCGGAGTTACGAGCTGACGAAGTCGGCTCCACAAAACTGTCCAAAAATAATATAATTTAAACGGTCAACTTGGTGGCCGATTTTGATGTATCAAACGACAAAATTAACGGACGAAACTTGAGAAGAGTGAAGAGCTATATACCAAGATTGTGATGGAGCAAAGAGTTCGCCGATCCAACCGTCAAATTTTTCAAAAAACATGCACGAAGTTGCTGCGACGGAGCGCACTTTCTGAGTTCAAAACGTACGCGTCACGACGGGATCTCGTGCCAAACGTACGAATAGCCTATGCGGCGCGTCGGGGAAGTGGGCGGTGGCCTAGAGGAGTTCGTCGGGGTCCATCCGGCCTAGGGGTGGCTGTGCGGTGGTGGTGGTGTGTAGTTGTGGTAGTGGTGTTCATGGTGATGGTATTATGATGGTGAGGGTGGTGATGGTTATGGAGAAGTGAAGAATGGAGGATGATGATGGTGATGAGATTGATGATGATGATGAAGTAGTGAGGAGGAGGAGATGGAGAATGAGGCTGTCGGCTAGGCGGAGGGGGTGGTGTTCTTGCTGTGGAGTAGGGAGAGAGAGAGATATAATTGTGTGTGTGTGTATAATATATAGAAAGAGAGAGAGTGTCACGACCCGGTCCCAATTTCTTGGGTCGAATCGGATCATGCCCAGCCTGCACCGTTGTTGAGACGGCGGCAGTAAGCTGTATCACTCATGCAGGTAATATCAACAACACAATAATTGCCACAAATTTATTATTCCGAATTTAAAAAAAAAACTTTTTACAATAAAATGAAAGATACATCTGAAATACACTGTTTTCCACAAACATCATGATTTATAAAAGAAGAAGAAAATCTAGGCAACCAGCTCATCAGTCTCGAGATCATCGTCCTCTAGTTGGAACCTCGAAAAATATCGCGGAACAAAGCCTCATCAGTGATACCTAAAATATTGGGTCTCCAGTCAGGAGGGTGCAAAGTAAAATTACGAATATCCAATAATTCAAATAATAATTTGAAATTTGCAATGTTAAACAATTTGAAATACTTTAACAATATTTTTTACAATTCTACAATTGAAAACAATGTGATTTGAGTAGGTAATGAACTATGACCGGCTTGGGATGATTCAATTATATCCTAATGATACGGTCCGGCCTATCCTCGTGTATAGGAGGAATCAGCTCGCACAATCAATGATGCAATATAGGGGTATTGGTCATAGACGCTACACTACTCCCCCAATATCTCGAGTCAATCAGATTCAATCAATGAGTCAATATTCGAACTCTAGGAGAGAGTTCCGTGTAGCAATGTGGTTTAAAATTGCAATAAAACAATTAGTAGATAAATTACCAAATAGACATAACTGCACTTGCCTTTGTTATTGTGACTGGATAGACGAGTCGGTACCGAGGAGGAACGTCAGTTGTAACTTCGAGTTCCTACAGTTGAGAACTCGACTTAGATCCTTTGTATAACCAGGCTAAGTGTGCTAGTTGCAATCTCTAGTAGTAAGTCCTAGTCAGGTTTTAAGTTGTTATTAAGCTACAGCTAACGTTTACGTCGCAAACTACATGCGTTGATTAAACCGGTTAATTTGATTATTTGGAAAAATAATAAGAACCAATTATCTTTGGAAAACTTTGTGTTTTTGTAATATATCTATAAAAATTACAGTTTCTTTTAGTGATAAATCGTGAACTAGTTATTTACTAATATTTTATCCATTTTAATTAATCATTAATTAATCATAAACGAGAATAGATTACGATCTAGTTACGATTACACATCAAAATCAGAACCACCCAAGATCACATCCACTCAGAAAATAAAATAAAAATCTACGCTACACCATACAAGGGCACAGCTAAACATCCTAGAGTGGGCTTATGCCCTGTACAATTATCTTTTACATCAAATAAGAGAAAAGTGATTTAATTACTAAATAAAGTGCAATAAATAAATAACTATATTAAATAGCCTAAATATTAAATAAAATAATTTAAAATAAATGCTAAGAGTCTCAGACTCGGTCCATCATCAAAATCCAGCTAATACCACAACGCCCGGTCGGACCGGTGCGTTTGCATTTCGCCAGGGCCCACAGACCGGTACGGTCGTCGCCCGAAAAATCAGTTTAAAGTTCATTTTCGAAAACCGATTTTGAAATCAAAATAAATATAGTTTCGTAAAAATTTGGGCAACATTTCCTCTATTTCGGGACAACTCAAAACTGGGAAATGTGCCACAGAAACCTGCAATTATTCCAACCCAATAATAATCCCGCAAATATATCCATCAAAATATTTCCAAAACCACCAGAAATAATTCCCAATCCACAGAACTTTCCGAAATGTCCGGGAATTCCATAATCAATCCAAACCATACCAAACCAACAGATAAAACACAGGAAAATACGCTAACGCAGCTAATCGAAAAATATTACGCAGCTAACCGGATTTCCCAAAGGGAAACCGGGGACCGATTTCATCACCGACTCTACGGGAGGGACGAACTACTGTGATTACCAAGAAATTACCAAATTCCGTTGGCGGGGAGCCGCGGGAAAATCTTGGGAAAAAAAAACCCGAAACGAAGTTCGGCAGCAGGTCGCAGATCTGGACAGCAACGTCGCGAATCCCGGACAGCAAAACTTCATAGATCCAGACTCAACCACGCACCGAAGAGGGGCGGAAGAGTCTGCGGGAGAGAGGGGATCCGCGGGAGAGGGCGGCTAGGGCAGCGCCTCGCCGGAGAAGGGGCGCTGGCCGCGGGGTTGTCGGACAGCGGCGGCGGGTGGCCGGAGGAGATGGGCGGACGGCTGGCGCGGGGAGCCGCGCGGTCGGGGGCGCTGGACAGCGCAGCGGGGCCGCGGAGGGGGCGGCGGACGCTGGAGGCGGCGGAGCACCGACGGGCGCGGGGTGGCGCTGTCGGCCGGGGGGTCGGCGCCTCGGGTCGCGGAAAGGGTTTGGGGGGTCAGTTTTCTCCAGAAATGGAGAAATCAGAGAGACAGGGAGAGATCGGTTTAGAGTTTTCTCCACAGAAGGAGAATGGGAGATATGAGTGAGAAAGGGGTTCTGTTGTGAGAATTTCTTTTGTGAGGAAGAGAGTGGGTTTGCTGAATATGTGGAGAGATGGGGAGAACATGGGGTTATAATGGGGAGTAAATGGGAAGTTATAAGAGGGAGGAAGTGGAAGAGTTTGTGGAGAGGAATAAGGGGGTTATGGAACGTGGGAAGTTGGGGAAGTGTGCTGGTCCTTCGGGACCAGCTCTCCAAAAATGTTTTTTTTTTTTAATAATAATAACCAAGTCAGATCAGAATTAAATAGGAAAGGGTTCGGGCTCAGGCCTGGGTCTGGGTTCGGACTCGGGTCTGGGTTCGGAAACCAAAAATCCATGTTATTATAATTTTGAAACTATTTTCCACTCAAAAATATTTAATAGTAATAATATTAATAATAATAATAATTTTGAAAAACTAAAAGTAACATTAATTATAAAACACAAATTATGGGTTTCACAATCTTCCCTCCTTAGAAAATTTCGTCCTCGAAATTTAGAGTAAGGTAGAAAAGACAAACAGGTACGAGTACTACGCCCGTAACTCAGGTCCAAGGCAGTCGTGGATGAGACGGTTTATGATATCATCCATGTAGAAAAATACAAAAGCGAACCAAAGTACACGAGGTTGATCAGACCATCATGCACCGGTCCTGATTAGACAATATATTAGTGGGTGCACCCAATAAAATACTGTCATGATCAAGCTTGATAAAGAGATAGCTTGCAAAACTAGGCTAACTTCGTCAGCATCAGTCAAGTTTAGAATGAAAAGATAAGAAAATAGGAGTTTAAGTGATGGCTTAAATTCTGATCTTCTTCTTAACTCTGACTAGGCTTGCAACTGGTTTCTCTGGCACTGAAAGGTTGATTCCAATCTTCAGTTCTGAATTATCCAAAATGTGACTCGGATCCGAAATGTAATGTCTGAGCTGTGACGTAGAAGACGTTGCACATTCTCAATATTAGCTGGTAGAGCTAACTGGTACGCTACTTCCAACGCGTCTTAAACTTCAAATGACCTGATGTACCTGGCCTCAATTTCCAGCTCCGTCGAAACTGATTGTTCCTCTGGTAGGAGAAACTTCACCAAATGCAATTTGGTCTTCCCAAGACCTGCCAAATTCCGAGACGCAAGAATCTCAATACATCTTCAAGCGTCTGGATTGACCTCTCTGATTGCTCGTCCCGCTGTACTCCATGAATCCGGTAAATGTGCCTCTCGTACAATGCTGCCCACTTCTTAGTGGATAAACCAACTTTGAAGGAAAATAAAGTGTGCCGACTTAGTCAGTCGGTCCACTATAATCCAATTGGTGCCCTTCCCTCCTTGGAAACAAGGCAATCCTTTACCCAACGGTCATTGTTATATGCTTCTACTTCCACTCCGAATTGTCCAGCGGCTGCATCAAACTTGTTGTTCTCTTGCTAAATTCCTCATGTTGACAAAATCCCATACCTGGAATTATCCTTCTTTATTCCATAACACCAATCAATGGAGGCATATTCCGATCCATCTTATTATCTCCTGAATATATGGAATACTGCGACTGGTGCATTTCTTTCATCAACTCGTTCCTCCGTTTGTCAGCCGATACGCAAAGTCTCGTACCTTTCTTCAGAGTTCCACTGCTGATCAATTTATAAACCCTCAAGTGTTCCTGCCAACACTTGATCTCTAAACCTGCAAAGTGCCTCGTTTTGAAACTACGTTCTATTGATTTTTGTCCCTCAGCCTCGAACTTCATCAATACTGAATCAGCATCTAACTCCGTCTTTCTATCTTCAGGTAGTATAACCTCCAGTCCCACCTTCTCGATGTCTTCTAGCAGGTGCTAGTCCTTGGTTAAAAACTTCGCCATCAGTATCGACCAAGTGCATCAGCGACCACATTGGCCTTACCTGAATGGTACTGCAGGTTGATGTCGTAATCCTTCATCTGCTTCAACCACCTTCTTAGTCTAACATTCAGCCCTTCCTGAGTGAAGATATATTTCAGACTTTGGTAGCCCGTACATATTTTTACTCCCTTTCCATAAAAATCATGCTTCCATAACTTCAAAGTAAAGATAATTGCAGCAAATTTCAAATTAGGTGTGGGATGATTCTCCTCATGAGTCTGTAGTTGCCTACACGTGTAAGCAATTACTTTTCCATGTTGTTGAAGAACGCAACCCAGTCCTCTTCCAGAGGCATTACTGTAAATTGAGAACCTACCGGTTCCTGCGGGTAGCGCAAGGATTGGTGTAGTGGTAAGTCTCTTCTTCAGCTCCTCAATGCCGTCTGGCAAACTTTTCGTTCAGATGAACTCTTCATTCTTCCAGGTGAGCTTCGTCATTGGCTCAGCAATCTTAGCGAAATCCTTCACGAACTTCTGATAGTAGCCGGCCAAGTTCAAGAACCTTCCGAATTGAACTTGGGGTATAACACTCTTCAACAACAGCTATCTTCCATCGAAATTTCTTCTCTAGACAATATGGCCAAAAGTCCACCTTGTCAAAGATCCACGTTCAGATAACTTACCATAAAACTTCTTTTTCCTCAAAGTTTCTAAAACTTCCTCAGGTGTTCTTCATGCTCTTCTTCAGTCTTCAAATATATCAGAAGGTTATCTATGGAGAAGATAAACTGATTCAAATACTCATGAAAATCTCTGTTCATG
Source organism: Iris pallida (assembly GCA_029216955.1). NCBI lineage: Eukaryota > Viridiplantae > Streptophyta > Magnoliopsida > Asparagales > Iridaceae > Iris > Iris pallida. Next base: position 4,614,857 of record JANAVB010016599.1, read on the forward strand.
AGATTCATGAACACAGCAGAAGCATTTGTCAGTCTAATGTTCTGACCAAAGAAAACTATCCATACTTGGTGTTTGAACGCCGTCTTGGAAATGTCCTCTTTTCTGACTTTGATTTGATGGAAGTCAAATCTTAAGTCAAACTTCGAAACACCCTAACTCCACACAACCAGATCAAACAGATCCTCGATCCAGACAGAAAGTACTTGTTCTTTAGTGTCTGGTAATCGATGCACATCCGTTGTTCCATCCTTCTGGGCACAAACAAGATAGGTACTCCCTAAAGTGAAGTTCCACTCTGAATAAATCCTAGAGCCTTCATTGATCTGGTCCTTCATCTTCTTGGCCAACTTCGGGTTGACTCTGTAACATCCTTTAGAAATAGGGAAAGAGCCAGGGACTAAGTCAGGGGTGAATCCTATGTCTATATCTGGGATAATCTGGGGAGACTATCAGGGAAAACATCTGCCATAAGAGTGTAACTAAAATTTCTATTCATGAGGAGAATTACAGCAAAACTCTTATGATTGATCTAAGGACATCCTGTTACAACTTCCAAAAAGATAATGCTATTCTGCGGTTCTAGGTACTATTCTTCATGGTTCCGCATGAGCAGTCTCCAACTGCTTCCCTTTCTAAGAACCTCGAGTATACATCATGCCTTATTGTAAGGGGTAGGGTCTGCTGGATAGAAAGAGGGTCCCTAGGTTGTGGCCTAACAGGTGTTGCTGGGATATGAGCTCTGGTTTGATGGAAAGATAAAGGGCAGTCCTTTACCCGATGTTCAGCAGATCCACATGCCAAACATTGTCCCAATCTCTTGCGGCAACTAACGGTCTGATGACCAGGCCTCTTGCAATAGTTACAAGCCCATAGCTTCTTACGACAAGGCTGCCGAAAAGTAGAGTACTTGATGGGACCCAAAATATTTTCTAGTTTCAAGGGTATCCTTCCTAGGACAAAAGTTCTGCTCTAACTTGGTTGGGGATAACTAAGGCTACATCATGACGTTCTTCATGTCTTCTCTCGTGATATTCATCTGTTCCTGCTGGGCTTCATCTTGAGCTTTCTGGAACTCCAGGATTTCTTGAAATAGGACAACCATTTGGAAGATGATTGCTGGTACTAGTAGAGCAACAAAAATGAATACTCCACCAAGGAAATGCAATTCAGTTTGAGATGAGGTAGGAATCGCCAGTGTAGGAAAAACTTCACTGGATGCACTATGAGGACGGTCAAACAGCCGCGAGGGAAAAGACCCTGGGCTTGGTTGAGGAGATGGGGTATGATCCGGAGATGACACCTCATCGCCAGCAGGATTTGGTCAACGGTCATTCTCTGGATGGTTTTAGGATGCAAACATAAGCAAGGTATCCTACCAGTCTATAATCAAATAAAAATATTTATTTATAATATATTTCGGTCCTATGTTGTGACAAATTGATGTTCTAGTGTTCTAATTATTTCTAGGTATGTTTTCCTAAGTTGTTGTTCTGACCTGTATGGCCACCACTAAAAACATGTCACGACCCGGTCCCAATTTCTTGGGTCGAATCGGATCATGCCCAGCCTGCACCGTTGTTGAGACGGCGGCAGTAAGCTGTATCACTCATGCAGGTAATATCAACAACACAATAATTGCCACAAATTTATTATTCCGAATTTAAAAAAAAACTTTTTACAATAAAATGAAAGATACATCTGAAATACACTGTTTTCCACAAACATCATGATTTATAAAAGAAGAAGAAAATCTAGGCAACCAGCTCATCAGTCTCGAGATCATCGTCCTCTAGTTGGGACCTCGAAAAATATCGCGGAACAAAGCCTCATCAGTGATACCTAAAATGTTGGGTCTCCAGTCAGGAGGGAGCAAAGTACAATTACGAATATCCAATAATTCAAATAATAATTTGAAATTTGCAATGTTAAACAATTTGAAATACTTTAACAATATTTTTCACAATTCTACAATTGAAAATAATGTGATTTGAGTAGGTAACGAACTATGACCGGCTTGGGATGATTCAATTATATCCTAATGATACGGTCCGGCCTATCCTCGTGTATAGGAGGAATCAGCTCGCACAATCAATGATGCAATATAGGGGTATTGGTCATAGACGCTACACTACTCCCCCAATATTCCGAGTCAATCAGATTCAATCAATGAGTCAATATTCGAACTCTAGGAGAGAGTTCCGTGTAGCAATGTGGTTTAAAATTGCAATAAAATAATTACTAGATAAATTACCAAATAGACATAACTGCACTTGCCTTTGTTATTGTGACTGGATAGACGAGTCGGTACCGAGGAGGAACGTCAGTTGTAACTTCGAGTTCCTACAGTTGAGAACTCGACTTAGATCCTTTGTATAACCAGGCTAAGTGTGCTAGTTGCAATCTCTAGTAGTAAGTCCTAGTCAGGTTTTAAGTTGTTATTAAGCTACAGCTAACGTTTACGTCGCAAACTACATGCGTTGATTAAACCGGTTAATTTGATTATTTGAAAAAATAATAAGAACCAATTATCTTTGGAAAACTTTGTGTTTTTGTAATATATCTATAAAAATTACAGTTTCTTTTAGTGATAAATCGTGAACTAGTTATTTACTAATATTTTATCCATTTTAATTAATCATTAATTAATCATAAACGAGAATAGATTACGATCTAGTTACGATTACACATCAAAATCAGAACCACCCAAGATCACATCCACTCAGAAAATAAAATAAAAATCTACGCTACACCATACAAGGGCACAGCTAAACATCCTAGAGTGGGCTTATGCCCTGTACAATTATCTTTTACATCAAATAAGAGAAAGTGATTTAATTACTAAATAAAGTGCAATAAATAAATAACTATATTAAATAGCCTAAATATTAAATAAAATAATTTAAAATAAATGCTAAGAGTCTCAGACTCGGTCCATCATCAAAATCCAGCTAATACTACAACGCCCGGTCGGACCGGTGCGTTTGCATTTCGCCAGGGCCCACAGACCGGTACGGTCGTCGCCCGAAAAATCAGTTTAAAGTTCATTTTCGAAAACCGATTTTGAAATCAAAATAAATATAGTTTCGTAAAAATTTGGGCAGCATTTCCTCTATTTCGGGACAACCCAAAACTGGAAAATGCGCCACAGAAACCTGCAATTATTCCAATCCAATAATAATCCCGCAAATATATCCATCAAAATATTTCCAAAACCACCAGAAATAATTCCCAATCCACAGAACTTCCCGAAATGTCCGGAAATTCCATAATCAATCCAAACCATACCAAACCAACAGATAAAACACAGGAAAATACGCTAACGCGGCTAATCGAAAAATATTACGCAGCTAACCGGATTTCCCAAAGGAAAACCGGGGACCGATTTCATCACCGACTCTACGGGAGGGACGAACTACTGTGATTACCAAGAAATTACCAAATTCCGTTGGCGGGGAGCCACGGGAAAATCTTGGGAAAAAAAAACCCGAAACGAAGTTCGGCAGCAGGTCGCAGATCTGGACAGCAACGTCGCGAATCCCGGACAGCAAAACTTCACAGATCCAGACTCAACCACGCACCGAAGAGGGGCGAAAGTGTCTGCGGGAGAGAGGGGATCCGCGAGAGAGGGCGGCTAGGGCAGCGCCTCACCGGAGAAGGGGCGCTGGCCGCGGGGTTGCCGGACAGCGGCGGCGGGTGGCCGGAGGAGATGGGCGGACGGCTGGCGCGGGGAGCCGCGCGGTCGGGGGCGCTGGACAGCGCAGCGGGGCCGCGGAGGGGGCGGCGGACGCTGGAGGCGGCGGAGCACCGACGGGCGCGGGGTGGCGCTGTCGGCCGGGGGGTCGGCGCTTCGGGTCGCGGAAAGGGTTTGGGGGTCGGTTTTCTCCAGAAATGGAGAAATCAGAGAGAGAGGGAGAGATCGGTTTAGAGTTTTCTCCACAAAAGAAGAATGGGAGATATGAGTGAGAAAGGGGTTCTGTTGTGAGAATTTCTTTTGTGAGGAAGAGAGTGGGTTTGCTGAATATGTGGAGAGATGGGGAGAACGTGGGGTTATAATGGGGAGTAAATGGGAAGTTATAAGAGGGGGGAAGTGGAAGAGTTTGTGGAGAGGAATAAGGGGGTTATGGAACGTGGGAAGTTGGGGGCATGTGCTGGTCCTTCGGGACCAGCTCTCCCAAAAAAAAAAATTTTTTTAATAATAATAACCAAGTCAGATCAGAATTAAATAGGAAAGGGTTCGGGCTCAGGCCTGGGTCTGGGTTCGGACTCGGGTCTGGGTTCGGAAACCAAAAATCCATGTTATTATAATTTTGAAACTATTTTCCACTCAAAAATATTTAATAGTAATAATATTAATAATAATAATAATTTTGAAAAACTAAAAGTAACATTAATTATAAAACATAAATTATGGCTTTCACAGAGAGTGTTGTATAGTAGAGAGAGAGAGGAAGATATTATGAAAAGGAAGAGAGAGAAGTCGGCTGAAGGGGGGAGAGTGTTGTGCTGGTGGATGGGTGAGGGGGTGAGGTGTGAGTAATAGGAGAGAGAGAGTTAGAGAGAGTTTTATATATATATATATATATATATATATATATATATATATATATATATAAGAGAGATATTTAATATATTTGATAAAGTAGAGAGAGGAAGAGATATTTAAAATAGGAAAAAAGAGAAATTATGGGGGGTGTTTGGGTAGTCATGAGAGGACAACATGGAGCTTGGGTTTGGGTTCGGTTAAGCCGGGTCGGGTCAAAATCTGGTTTGGCAAAATAAATAGATTAATTTTTGGTGTTTATGATCATGGATAAATAAGTAACATACGGGGGCTCAATTAAATGGGACACAAGTATCATGTGGGTAGTAGGCTTCATGTGGGCCAGGTCCATATGTTGGGTTGACAGGTTTGGATCGAAATAGTGTCCCTAAATCGAGTCGAAGATTAAATGTGACTCCGTGGGACGAATTAAAATTGGGTCTCGTATCTAAAAAGTTGTGCGAGGTAAATGAAGTACAAGATGGAGTGCCTGAGTGGGACACGAAGGTCATGGGTGTAGAGCGTCTCGAGTAGATCATGCATGAAAAGTTGGTTATGAGAAAATGACTGGTCTTGTGCTCCCAAATTAAAAGTCACGGCAACGTGCAAACGATGATCAAAGATAAAAGTGGGAAATTAATTAATAATTATTTAACGATCAAATGGTCTAAATTGACCCGAAGTTGTGCGATACAAAAAGAGCACAAGGGAACGAGTTTAAGTAGGACATGATATATCAAAACGAAGATAATCTTGTCAACTACAAAACCCATAAAGGGAGTTTACAGATATTGGCATCCCTGACGCTCCAGAAGTCAAAGTCACGAAAAAGTACATTAAATAAAAATAATAATCACATAACTATATTTATTCAAAATAATTAATTTAGAAAATTTAAAATAAACCCTAAAATTCAGGGGGCTTACATCCTACCCACCTTACAAGAATTTTGTCCTCGAAATTAAAAATCACCCAATAGGTCAAACTATAACGTGTAGCTGCTCTGGCTACAATACTCAATCTGCTACCATTGTGATCATCTCTTCTGTTTCTCTTTACAATCTTTTTGGTTCAGGTTCAACAAGGTCCTTCTATCATAAACTACGTCATACATCCTTTAGAATCTTTCATACTAATATGGAACATTTATGTATACCCTAAAATATAGGTCATTCTCTGGACATGTCTATAAGCCTAAAATGCTTAATCATCAACCATATTTTCAACCTCAATTGTAAAATACTTGATTTCCTTATCATATCCTAAGTATCCTTATTATATCAATCCACAGGCCCTTTGCATTATTTGTCTTCAATCCTTTCCTACAGCTTCTCCTTAAAATTGTACGTTCAATACTTATCCTTGGCGTAGAGCCTTCTTCTTTTTACTCAACAACTCCTCCGAATATAAATCCTCAATTTCAAAACTCTCGATTTATTAATTACCAATGTACATATGTCCTTGTCTTGTTCCTTGTCGTTTTAACTGATATCTTCCCGATCTCGTACGCAATATTATATCTCATTCTAACTTATTATATATCATTCCACATATCGATCTACCCTCTAAATCACATGTAATTAGCTTATAGATAACCAATAATTACTTGGTCATCAAAGTCCTACGAATACTCAATCCTCAAACTCTAAACACAAGATTCTAATCCTCAATCCATAGTCACAACAATATAATATCTCATTATTCCATCTTAGATACCTTATCATTGAGTTATATTATCAATACAATCGTTCTTAATTATTTTCAAGTCTATTATAGTCAGTCACCCATACTTGTCCTATAAGCTTAACCTAACTAATCCCTTGGAAAAGTACTTATCACAATCATACAATAATATTTATAGTTATACTATAGAATCAGTTAACAAGGTTTGGCTATTTCGGTCGTCTATCAAAATAGAAGGTAACAAGGCCTAAGACTGGGTCAAACAATCCATAACAGTGTCCAAACAAGTTAAAGGGTCAAGCAAGATAGAAAAGTTCGTCAGAATATCTCCAAGAATGGTACGAAGACAACGAGATGCATAGGACGTAGTCGAGATAAAACTCGAGAACCATATACTCCCGTGATTAGGTCGCGTGAAATTATTGCCAAGTCAGTGTACATCTGGTTGAAATAACTTCTTTGTTCCGTAATACGACGGATGGCTACAGTGCACAGCAGATAATACAGGTTCTCGAACTTATCTTAGCTAAATCCATGAAATATTAATCAAATGCACATGGGATGGTTCAAGTAAGATCCGTGAAACATATGTAACCCAGATGCCGTCATCTAAAGTCCTGTCTTGCCAGTATTTCTCTGGCCGTAAAACTCTCGATTCCGTAATACAAGGTTAAAATCTAATTTATCGAACCTTCCTTGGATCAATTTATAAGACGTTTCTAACAATTACCGAGAAGGACGAGAAGAATTACCCAAGAGGTTAACGAAGAAGAGTTTAGTCAAGTCATAGGAAAGATGGAACACAAAAAAAATAATTATATCCAATAGATAACGCGAAAGCAATCCTGTTGGAGATTCCTAGAGAACATATAATCCTAGTTGTAGATGTAAATAGGACAGAGTTAATCAAGACGGGAGAGAATGATAATAAGAATTTATTCTTGCTAATTCGGTTAACGAAGTGAACCAAGTTGAGATATGATCTGATAACCATACACGTCTTCCTTAAATCATATTGCCAGAATTTTTGCCATACCACTAAGCTTAGATGCAATACACGATAGAGTCAAAACTAAGGTATACACCCTATTGTAGGACCGTTGAGCACCTCTAGAGGGGGGGTGAATAGAGTGTGTGCGTGTGCAGCGGAAAATAATCACCAATTAAAAACTTAAGTAATAACTATGGCAGTAAATAGGAGATAGTAAATAAATGCAGTAAAGTAAGAGTCAAGAATTCAAACTCAGTGACACAGCGATGTATACTGGTATCCCTCTGAAAGGACTAATCCAGTCTCGAGTACTCTTGCTCGATGTTAATCTACTATGACACAAGCTTTAACTGAGCGCTTGCAACTCTTACAACACCGTGCTTGGTGACAAGTGCACGACCGACTTCACAACACCGTGCTTGGTGACGAGCGCACGACCGACTCCAGAAGGCAATTAGAAAACTGGAACAATTTCTGAATACAACCTCCGATACAACTCTTCAACACCAAACTCTAGATTAAACAGAAACTGTACTGGCTTGGCTAAGAGTCGTAAAGGCTTAGATATGAAAGTAAAAGCTCAGAACACTTTTGATAGAGAAAAGAAGAGATAAAATTGGATTGTTGAAATGAATGGTAATCTCAACTCTATTTATAGTGTTTTTGGGGAACCGAACTCGGGCAGAGTTCGGGCAGAGTTCGGATGCTAGGATTTCACATACGAACGTTGGATGCAGATTTGGTGGGAACTGTATTTCAAATTTATCCAGACCGAACTCGGGCCGAACTCGGACCGAACTCGGTCAGAGTTCTGTCAGAGTTCTGCTCGTTCAGAACAGTAAGGAATAAACCAAATTTACATAGGTTTTGGGCCTTTTGGAATTGTAGATTTTTGGGATACTTAGGTAGGCTTATTTTTGTTTGTGGACTGAGAAAAACCTAAGCCAGTACCGATCCGATCAATCTCACATTTTTCCTAGACTCAATAAAAGAAAAAATACAGAATAAATATGAAAACTAATAGCCCTTTAGATGACGTCTTTTTCCTGACATAGAAGACGCATTTTTCCTTGACGGCAATCGTCCAAAGATAAACAGATCTGAAGATCTGAATACCTTTCGGGGGCTTCGCCCCTGAACCCCTGACGGGGGACGCTGCCCCCTCGACCCCTGTCCGCTGACCAGGCAGCGGAACCCCCGATGCGAGGCCCCGGATAGGTCGTTGGGCGGTTCAGAGAAATCTTCTTGTATAATGCCGTCTTTGGCCCATTAATAATTCTTTGTTGCATATGTCCTGCTTGTCTGCAAGTACATGTTAGACGAACAAAACAGTATGATGCAGTATGATATAATCATAAAATATAATATAGAACATTTAGGACAATGCTAAGTTTAAGTAGCATGAATATTAGTGACATCACTAGTTAAACTTAATTGATTAGCCATATTCAAAAATATGATATAATTATTGGGCTAACACCTATAATCATGTTATCTAGAATTCTCACCACGCTAACCGGTATGGCTGCGAGAAAATCTAAATTCCATAACTAAGATAAGTATACCCAAAATCAGGCCCTATATTTTTGTCATACCAGCTAATATGGCTGCGATAAATTCTAAACTCCATAAATAAAGCAGACATTTACCTTATCATGATATATCACAATGTAATCCACAAAATTTATCACGATGCAAGATCAAAATCAATAACGAAAATCAGAAATCAATTTCAACAACGAATTAAGGAAGAGCAAATGGAAATAAGTGAAACAGATTTCGAGGTAAGATTAGAGTGAGATCCTCAGGGGTCATCCCAAGGGTACTATTCTGGTCAAAACTGTAACTCACTGAATTTCAAGCAAGAGACTAAATATAGTTAACGGTCCTATGCTGTGATGAGTTTTCCTATGTTGCAAGCCTAGAAATCCTCTAGGTGTTCTAATTGTTGTTCCTAGTATTAACAAGTTGTCTTAAGATCCTAATTGCAGGCATGCTTGGTATAACCAAACAATTTAAGTCTGGACCTGCATGGGCCGCCACTAAAAACATGTCACGACCCGTTACCCAAATTGTTGGGCCGGGCCGAGCCATGTCCAGCCTACGCTTGGTTAAAGCGTAGTAAGCTGTTCTAAGAATAGACAATAAAGGATCTAAGCTGCTAACAGTTCTAATATCACATTTAATAGGTTCATCACAACACAGCATCTATAAGCGAAAGTAAAATAAGTACAGACTTAATAATACACTTCCAAAGTATCAAACTGGAGACAAAGTCCAGTGACTACAAGATATAGTCTAAACAGTTCAATAACTAAGCCAAAAAGTATCTAAGCGAGACTACCAAGCGAGGTTCCCTGCGGGGACTTCCTCGGGAGCAAAAGCCTGGTCCTCTGTAGTGGGTCCATAGAAAACATCACAGAGCAAATCTTCCTCCGAAAGTATTCCTACAACGTTATCATGTCAGGACGGAAGCAAGTACTGATTCTACAAACTAAACATACTGAGCATGGAATGAAAAGAGATGTAGTAAATAAGAATCATGGCATGTCTCATGTCGTATCAGAATCATGTCATATCACAGATCTATCTCATGTCGTATCACAATCATGTCATATCACAAATCTATCATGTCAGGAATACATTTGTCATGACGATATATATATCTAGAGTTTAAAACTGGAGCAGGTACGTGATCGTCAATAGGTGTACAATATGTAGGGGCACATAATGAAATATACTTCCGTACAAGTGATACGGCGATAGATGTACATAAGCACAAATCCACTTTGAGATAAAGGCCTACGGCGTAGTAACATATAAAATGAAACTTTGCTCGCTATGGTAGAGGGGGCATGATCACGTACTCAACTATCAGTTTCTCCATAACCCAGATTCTAACATATGAGAGATACAAGAACAGTATAAAACATGTGAGAGATACGAGAACGGTATAAAACATGTGAAAGATATGAGAACAGTATAAAACATGTGAGAGATACTGGAAGAAGTATAAGCATGGCAGGTACTGAGAGCAATTTAAAACATGGTAGGTACTGAGAGCAATTTAAAACATGGTAGGTACTGCGAGCAGTATAATTAAAGCATGTGAAGCATACGCTAGATATATAGAAACCTGTAAGATACGGTTTTCAGTTTAAATCACTGTATTAACATGGTTCATACGTAATTCATTATCATATGCAGTAAAATAAAGTTTGTAGGGATACTCGCCTCGAGCAAGGCAAGAATACGAGTATGAAGATATAGATGTCCGGTGTCCTGTCAAAATAATACACAATCTCAGTCTCTAAACTATGTTCAAGATTTTACACTAGTGGTGTGACACGACTCCTAACTGGATACTAGCTAAGGGATGTCCTAGCATAGAAAATCAATTTGGGATGACACTAAGCCTATAACCAACCATTAGAACCCTTATAAACACAAAGATCAATTTAGAGTTTTACAAAATCGAAACATGTAAATATATATACTAATAATAATAATTAATTACAAATTGAGGATGACACATAAGAAAAATCTACAGATGTCATCGGATGATAAAATAAATATCACCAACGTGTCCAGAATGGTCAAATTAGCTAGAATAGCCTACCCATAAGTCCAATTTGGAGACATGGGCAAAATGATAATTTCGGGTCAAAATGATGCCCGTCGTTGGACCCACTTTGTACCGAAAAATGTGTCAGAATAGAAGTCTACAAAACCTAGCAAATTTTATGTCCACGAATCCAGAATGATGATACGAACCCAACGGTATATCCGAAATAGAATTCCGATCACCCGATCACAAAATGGTCCGTTGACCTGGATATTGGTATCCGATTTGCATGGAAATACGTATCGAAGCCAAAGTCTACTAAATCTAACAAAGTATATGTCAATGGGTCCAGAATGACGATACGAACTCAACGGTATATCCGAAATTGGATTCCGATGAGCCGATCTCAAAGTGACCCGTTGACTCGGACTGTGGGACCCACTTTGTACCGAAATACGTGCCAGGGCCACGTCCTCTAAATCAAGCAAACTTTATATGAAAACATGCCAAAACGACGCCAAGAGTCTACTGGTGGTGTCAGAAATTGAATCTGGAGTCCCGGATACAAAAATAGAATTTAACAAGTACAATATTTAGAATTCAGACGGCCAACTTTGGCGTCGAATTCGACCAACCAAACGTGCTCACAATGAAACGAAACTTAAGGGGCAGGAAGAGGATTATACCAGCTATGCACATATTGGCATGCCAAACGGAGCTGCGACGGCGAAGTTACGAGCTGACGAAGTCGGCTCAACAAAACTGTCCAAAAATAGTATAATTTAAACGGTCAACTTTATGGCCGGTTTTGATGTATCAAACGACAAAATTAACGGACGAAACATGAGGGGAGTGAAGAGCTATATACCAAGATTGTGACGGAGCAAAGAGTTCGCCGATCCAACGGTCGGATTTCTCGAAAAATGTGTATGAAGTTACTGCGACGGAGCGCACTTTCTGAGTTCAAAACGTGCGCGTCACGACGGGATCTCGTGCCAAACGCACGAATAGCCTATGCGGCGCGTCGGTAAAGTGGGCGGTGGCCTGGGGGAGTTCGCCAGGGTCCGTCCGGCCTAGGGGTGAGCTCACAATGGCGCACGGCGACGGCAGTGGCACGCGGTGGCCGTGCGCGCGCGTACTGCAGCTGGTGCTGCCTGCTGCGCTGCGTGCTGCCATAGGCGGCGGTGGTGCATCTCTGGGGCATGGTGGGGGTGGCTGTACGGTGGTAGTGGTGTGTAGTTGTGGTGTTGGTGTTCATGGTGATGGTATTGTGATGGTGAGGGTGGTGATGGTTATGGAGAAGTGAAGGATGGAGGATGATGATGGTGATGAGCTTGATGATGATGATAAAGTAGTGAGAAGAAGGAGATGGAGAAGGAGGCTGTCGGCTAGGGGAAGGGGTGGTGTTCTTGCTGTGGAGTAGAGAAGAGAGAGATATATAATTGTGTGTGTGTGTGTAATATATAAAAAGAGAGAGAGTGTTGTATAGTAGAGAGAGAGAGATGAAGATATTATGAAAAAGGAGAGAGAGAAGTCGGCTGAAGGGGGAGAGTGTTGTGTTGGTGGATGGGTGAGGGGGTGAGGTGTGAGTAATAAGAGAGAGAGTTATATATATATATATATATATATATATATATATATATATATATATATATATATATATATATATATATATATATATATATATATATATATATATATATATATGTGTGTGTGTTTTTTTTATATATATGTATATAAAAAAAAAAAAAAAATATATATATATATATATATATATATATATATATATATATATATATATATATATATATATATATATATATATATGTGTGTGTTTTTTTTATATATATGTATATATATATATACATATATATATATATATATATATATATATATATATATATATATATATAAGAGATATTTAAGATATTTGATAAAGTCGAGAGAGGAAAAGATATTTAAAATAGAGAAAAAGAGAAATTATGGGGGGTGTTTGGGTAGTCATGAGAGGATAACATGGAGCTTGGGTTTGGGTTCGGTTGAGCCGGGTCGGGTCAAAATCGGATTTGGCGAAATAAATAGATTAATTTTTGGTGTTTATGATCATGGATAAATAAGTAACATGCGAGGGCTCAATTAAATGGGACACAAATATCATGTGGGTAGTAAGCTTCATGTGGGCCAGGTCCATATGTTGGGTTGACAGGTTTGGGTCGAAATGGTGTCCCCAAATCGAGTCGAAGATTAAATGTGACTCCGTGGGACAAATTAAAATTGGATCCCGTGTCTGAAAAGTTGTGCAAGGTAAATGAAGCACAAGATGGAGTGCCTGAGTGGGACATGAAGGTCATGGGTGTAGAGCGTCTCGAGTAGATCAAGCATGAGAAGTTGGTTCTGAGAAAACGACTGGTCTTGTGCTCCCAAATTAAAAGTCACGGCAACGTGCAAACGATGATCAAAGATAAAAGTGAGAAACTAATTAATAATTATTTAATGATCAAATGGTCTAAATTGACCCGAAGTTGCGACGATCTTGGGATGCAAGCAGTTCTCTGATAAGCCCTACCAAAGGTCCCTCATCTTGTCTAGCTGGTTGAACGGACGGAGCTGCCTGAACTGGAGGTTCTGAGCCTCCGGAAAGCATAACTCGGGAGGCTACTCCAGAGTGCTGAGCTTGATCTTCCTGGCGCTGGAGTGCTTGTCGAGCTTCCTCTGGCTGGTTGGCAGGTCCGGGAGTAATGCCGCTGAAGAAGACGACATAGGGAACAATAAGGAAAGGACCAGGACAGATCAATGATACAAGCGTGTGACCAGGTCAAGAATCTCAGGGATTTGAAGATACGAGCAGAGATCAAGGACGAAATATTGATTGAGACATCTATTCGGTAAACCCTCACATTTCTTGAATGCCAGGACCTGCATGGGCCACCACTTAAACCATATCACGCCCCAGAACCAGAATACTGGAGAGCGGGGGCAGACATAGCCAGCTACGTATAACGGAGTGGAATCCACGCCGCTATACGGTCACGGCTATCTAGATATGTGAGGGTTTCACTACAATCCATCGGTCTCTTAAGGTCATAAAATAGCCTATTGTCTCAATCTCAACCAACTAATAATAGTAATAAGATATCAGATCACTAAATATACAATTGTAAGGTGTTCCAAACATTACATATCCAGATGATCATGAAGCTAGTCGTACAAAATGTAAGGACTAGCAAGAGTTCAGTCATACATGATCAACCCCCGGGGCTTGTCAATCATGTTACAGCCCGTAGGCAGACAATAAGTAAAAGTTGCAACCGAGCTAACACTTGCTCGTTGGCTAAACGCCTCAAAAGAATAATTTATAATATTACAGTGGGAGAACAAAAGAAACCCACTCGATGCCCTGGTTACGCCTGGTGACCACCATCGGGCTGGAAAGCAGGGAGATCCTTTGGTGTTGCTCCGGTATCTGGCCATACAAAACCAGCTGGGTCAGACCCCAGAAAGAGCAAGTGCCACAAAGGAGGCTTCACTTAAGGACTAAAACCAATAAGTCATTAGCATTCAACAGGTAAGAAAATAGTAAGTAACACAGATTGGGGTTTGTGCACTACCAATGCACTTATCCCAATCAGAGAAAATAGTTAAGACAACAGGAGAATCATGATAAATAAAATATAGCTGGACAATATATGAAGAGAAGACGAAGGTACTTTTCCGGAAGCCAGGTTACAATCCTTAAACCAAACAAGGACCGAGATTGTAACCCTTCGCCTGAACAGAACTTAGTCTCTGATCATTTATTGCTAAAGGTGACAAACATCAAGATGAAAATGAGGGAGTACAATAATAAAAGTGACAATAAAGAGTACAGTGTGCTAGAGTGACAATAGGGTACAATTATTATGGTGACAATCTGGAGTGACAATCATTATAGTGACAATCTGGAGTGATAATCTTCCAATCATTCGGGTACAATCCTGCAATCAATCAATTCTAGACAATACCATACTGGACTAGACTCCATCCATTCAATCACGGCCAATCATTGCCTACGGCTTTCTACATTAACTAACTAGGGTTGTCACAATCCTAGTTACTATCAAATGCAATGAGATGTTCCACCAGCTACAAGCCCTGCAGCTAATCCAGGTTATCCAGGCAATTTGAATTCATTAAGCAGTTATCAATAATTATGTGCCCCACACGACGGTGAGCTGGAAATGTGCCCTACTCGACGGCAGGCTACAAGTCTAAACAATTGCGGCCGGGATAACGGGGCTGCCTGTAACTGGAGAAATCTCTCATGACTACTGAATTATTCTAGTTATTAGCCTTAATCCATTTTAGTAGGTACTCCTGACCGTGGTACTCAGGAGTCCCATCCAAGACATGATGCAAGACTGGACAAGTGGATTTAACAAGCAAGCAAGAAAGAACCACCCACGGTGTCAAGGCAGGTCAAGTTAAGTTATCAAGTCAAGTCAAGTCAAGTCAGGAGTGCGCCGCCACGGGCCACTATCAAGTCAGGTTGGTCATGTCAGGAGTGCACCATTATGGGTCACTGTCGTGTTATGCAAGTTTCCTGCCATATCAAGCCATGTACAATAGTCATTCCAAACATATTATGTAAAATCAAGTTCATGACAAAAGGCGTAAGGATATAAAATGGGCGTAAAATATCTAATAAAATATCAATACACAGGGCTGTAGAAGAGCCAAGCTTAAAGAATTAAAACCAAATCTCCAAGAGCCAATAGATTGCGCAAGGGGTTAGGGGGTTGGATTGTGCAGGGTGTCAACTGCGCAGGGGTGGAGTGCGCAGGGGTCAGATTGCGCAGAGGATGGATTGCGCAGAGGATGGATTGTGCAGGATCGGGTTGCGCAGCAATGGATTGCGCAAAGGATGAACTGCGCAGCAATGGGTTGCGCAGAGGATGAATTGTGCAGCAATAGGTTGCGCCAGCACTGGACTGCGCCAGCACTGGATTGCGCAGCAATAGATTGCGCCAGCACTAAAGAGCACTGGTCTGGCTAGATGGACTGCGCCAGCGCTAAAGAGCACTGGACAGGCTGGATTGCGCCCGGGACAGAAGATCATCTTCCCCAAAGCTGAGAGCAATGGCCATGGAATTTCGAAATTTCAAAAGACCATAACTAGGTCAAATCTCAATGAAAATCCACTTTGCAAAGGTCTAAATTGTGTGAAATTAAATTCTCTTCAACATGGAACAATCAAAACATGAAAACGAACAAGTTTTATAGATCAAAACCACCAATTTTCGAAAATACTTCAATCCTAGATCTACAAGTTTCCAAGCTCCAAATGGAAAAAACCCAAGTTCTAATGTTGCTCAAAATGAGCTAATAAAACTAATAGACAAATAAAATATAGCCCTCAAGTGATAGCAAGATGCACTTACCTAGGTGGGTGGTGGTGGTGGAGAGGAAGAAGCTTGAGGAAGAAGATGAAGAAAATAATAAGGAGAGAGAGAGAGAAGTTGATATTTATAATGGGGTGGGGTGGTTCACCATGTCAAACCAAAATAAACCGAACCAAGCCAAGCCAAGTCATGTTGAACCAAGTCAAGGCCAATAACTCTCTCTAGCAATTTAAACCAAATGAATCATAAAATAAACCCAAGCTTCACTAATCCAAAATAATAAACCAATGAACCATTAAAACCAATTGAACTGTTAATGCCAATAAAAATCAAGCCAATGCAAAATAAACCCAGGTAACTAATCATGACTAAAATAAAATAAAATATGGGTCCAAAATACGTATACGTACACTAAATACGTATCACGAATTTGGGACATTACATCCTACCCACCTTAAAAGAATTCCGTCCTCGGAATTTAATCAAGAGGCTAGAGATGTAAGGGAAAGCTATTCTATCATAGGCAATCTACCACTATCAATCAATCATACAATCATTCATGCAAGCAAGGATTTGAAGCGTAAGGCATAAGGAAGATATTACACCTTACGAGTCAAACCAGCCGGGATGACCTGATCAGATATCATCCTCATGCTCCCAAGTTTGACTCTCCCAAAGAGGGATGACTCTAAGCAACACGGGCTAAACTGATAGTCTTGCGCTCGAGGTCTCTCTCTTTGGTCAAACATGGACACGGGCCTATCCTCATACGAAAAGTTACGGTTATTGGTACCAACCCTTTCGAATGATCTAGGATATGGCTCGGGTCCGGGATGTTCCGTCACAATCAGGATGCATGAAATATGTCATGTACCCCGCATAATGACGGTAGAAAAGCAAGATGAGAGGACACATATACCTCTCGGTCGATTCTGAACCTGAGCCTGGGCTAAGGCAAACTGTCGCGGGTTCTGTTGCTCGAAAGTCTGGGCCTGAGTCGGCAATGTCCTCGGGAACGGAAACTGCTGTTGCTGGTGAACTGTAGCTGGTGCTGGTGCTGGTGCTGGTGCTGGTCCCCTAACCGAGGGACTAGATACTGTCGATGTTGAATCAACTATGAATGGACAGGACCCCACCCTATGGTCCGGTGCTCCACACAATAAACACAATCCCAACGCCTTGCGACACTCTGCTACCACGTGTCCAGGCTTCCCACAATAAAAACAGCCCACGGCGGAAGACTGCGCTTGCTTCTGTTTCTGTGGAGAGTACGTCGGGGTTGAGTGCTGGTCCGACGTAACTGAAGCTGTTCGCCTCGGAGCCCCAATAGTTAAAGTCCTAGCTGCTGGAGGTGGTGTCGAAGACTAGTTCATCTGACTATGGGACCGCTTCCGACCTCCAGTCCTGTCCACTATTCTCTGGGAGGTATACTCGTGCCTCCTGGCTGCCCTCAGTACTGCATCAAAGGTCTGATGCTCAAACTGTTCCACTGCCAAAAGAATCTCGAGATGGAGCCCCTGCTGAAATCGCTGAGCTCTGTCATACTCGGTTGCCACCAAGGTGGGAGCAAACCGACTGAGTCTAGAAAACTCGACCGCATATCCGTCGACCGTCCTTCCCATCTGCTTCAGGTTACTGAATCGGGTCTGCAGATCGTACCGAGCCACAGCGTCGAAGTACTTGGTCTGGAATCTCTCACGAAATACTGCCCATGCAATAGGGGCCACTAATCCCACGGCCTGTGCAGCCCACCAGCTGCGGGCAAGATCTAGTAACTGCAGGCGCACCACGGCCACCTTCTCGTCTTCGGGAGTCTTGGCTGCTTCTAGAATCACTTCAGTATCCTGAAGCCAAGCATCTGCGGCGATCGCATCTTCGCTGCCATCGAAGAATGGAGGGTTCAGGCGCTTGAAACTGTTGGCCGCCTGATTCCCTTGGGGACCTCCTCGGTTTAGTGCATCATGAACTTCCTGGTACAAGGCGTCGCCTCGACGATCTTGGGATGCAAGCAGTTCTCTGATAAGCCCTACCAAAGGTCCCTCATCTTGTCTAGCTGGTTGAACGGGCGGAGCTGCCTGAACTGGAGGTTCTGAGCCTCCGGAAAGCATAACTCGGGAGGCTACTCCAGAGTGCTGAGCTTGATCTTCCTGGCGCTGGGGTGCTTGTCGAGCTTCCTCTGGCTGGTTAGCAGGTCCGGGAGTAATGCCGCTGAAGAAGACGACATAGGGAACAATAAGAAAAGGACCAGGACAGATCAATGATACAAGCGTGTGACCAGGTCAAGAATCTCAGGGATTTGAAGATACGAGCAGAGATCAAGGACGAAATATTGATTGAGACATCTATTCGGTAAACCCTCACATTTCTTGAATGCCAGGACCTGCATGGGCCACCACTTAAACCATGTCACGCCCCAGAACCAGAATACTGGAGAGCGGGGGCAGACATAGCCAGCTACGTATAACGGAGTGGAATCCACGCCGCTATACGGTCACGGCTGTCTAGATATGTGAGGGTTTCACTACAATCCATCGGTCTCTTAAGGTCATAAAATAGCCTATTGTCTCAATCTCAACCAACTAATAATAGTAACAAGATATCAGATCACTAAATATACAATTGTAAGGCGTCCCAAACATTACATATCCAGATGATCATGAAGCTAGTCGTACAAAATGTAAGGACTAGCAAGAGTTCAGTCATACATGATCAACCCCCGGGGCTTGTCAATCATGTTACAGCCCGTAGGCAGACAATAAGTAAAAGTTGCAACCGAGCTAACACTTGCTCGTCGGCTAAACGCCTCAAAAGAATAATTTACAATATTACAGTGGGAGAACAAAAGAAACCCACTCGATGCCCTGGTTACGCCTGGTGACCACCATCGGGCTGGAAAGCAGGGAGATCCTTTGGTGTTGCTCCGGTATCTGGCCATACAAAACCAGCTGGGTCAGACCCCAGAAAGAGCAAGTGCCACAAAGGAGGCTTCACTTAAGGACTAAAACCAATAAGTCATTAGCATTCAACAGGTAAGAAAATAGTAAGTAACACAGATTGGAGTTTGTGCACTACCAATGCACTTATCCCAATCAGAGAAAATAGTTAAGACAACAGGAGAATCATGATAAATAAAATATAGCTGGACAATATATGAAGAAAAGACGAAGGTACTTTTCCGGAAGCCAGGTTACAATCCTTAAACCAAACAAGGACCGAGATTGTAACCCTTCGCCTGAACAGAACTTAGTCTCTGATCATTTATTGCTAAAGGTGACAAACATCAAGGTGAAAATGAGGGAGTACAATAATAAAAGTGACAATAAAGAGTACAGTGTGCTAGAGTGACAATAGGGTACAATTATTATGGTGACAATCTGGAGTGACAATCATTATAGTGACAATCTGGAGTGACAATCTTCCAATCATTCGGGTACAATCCTGCAATCAATCAATTCTAGACAATACCATACTGGACTAGACTCCATCCATTCAATCACGGCCAATCATTGCCTACGGCTTTCTACATTAACTAACTAGGGTTGTCACAATCCTAGTTACTATCAAATGCAATGAGATGTTCCACCAGCCACAAGCCCTGCAGCTAATCCAGGTTATCCAGGCAATTTGAATTCATTAAGCAGTTATCAATAATTATGTGCCCCACACGACGGTGAGCTGGAAATGTGCCCTACTCGACGGCAGGCTACAAGTCCAAACAATTGCGGCCGGGATAACGGGACTGCCTGTAACTGGAGAAATCTCTCATGACTACTGAATTATTCTAGTTATTAGCCTTAATCCATTTTAGTAGGTACTCCTGACCGTGGTACTCAGGAGTCCCATCCTAGACATGATGCAAGACTGGACAAGTGGATTTAACAAGCAAGCAAGAAAGAACCACCCACGGTGTCAAGGCAGGTCAAGTTAAGTTATCAAGTCAAGTCAAGTCAAGTCAAGTCAGGAGTGCGCCGCCACGGGCCACTATCAAGTCAGGTTGGTCATGTCAGGAGTGCACCATTATGGGTCACTGTCGTGTTATGCAAGTTTCCTGCCATATCAAGCCATGTACAATAGTCATTCCAAACATATTAAGTAAAATCAAGTTCATGACAAAAGGCGTAAGGATATAAAATGGGCGTAAAATATCTAATAAAATATCAATACACAGGGCTGTAGAAGAGCCAAGCTTAAAGAATTAAAACCAAATCTCCAAGAGCCAATAGATTGCGCAAGGGGTCAGGGGGTTGGATTGCGCAGGGTGTCAACTGCGCAGGGGTGGAGTGCGCAGGGGTCAGATTGCGCAGAGGATGGATTACGCAGAGGATGGATTGCGCAGGATCGGGTTGCGCAGCAATGGGTTGCGCAGCAATGGATTGCGCAGAGGACGAACTGCGCAGCAATGGGTTGCGCAGAGGATGAATTGCGCAGCAATAGGTTGCGCCAGCACTGGACTGCGCCAGCACTGGATTGCGCAGCAATAGATTGCGCCAGCACTAAAGAGCACTGGTCTGGCTAGATGGACTGCGCCAGCGCTAAAGAGCACTGGACAGGCTGGATTGCGCCCGGGACAGAAGATCATCTTCCCCAAAGCTAAGAGCAATGGCCATGGAATTTCGAAAATTTAAAAGACCATAACTAGGTCAAATCTCAATAAAAATCTACTTTGCAAAGGTCTAAATTGTGTGAAATTAAATTCTCTTCAACATGGAACAATCAAAACATGAAAACGAACAAGTTTTATAGATCAAAACCACCAATTTTTGAAAATACTTCAATCCTAGATCTACAAGTTTCCAAGCTCCAAATGGAAAAAACCCAAGTTCTAATGTTGCTCAAAATAAGCTAATAAAACTAATAGACAAATAAAATGTAGCCCTCAAGTGATAGCAAGATGTACTTGCCTAGGTGGGTGGTGGTGGTGGAGAGGAAGAAGCTTGAGGAAGAAGATGAAGAAAATAATAAGGAGAGAGAGAGAGAGAAGTTGATATTTATAATGGGGTGGGGTGGTTCACCATGTCAAACCAAAATAAACCGAACCAAGCCAAGCCAAGTCATGTTGAACCAAGTCAAGGCCAATAACTCTCTCTAGCAATTTAAACCAAATGAATCATGAAATAAACCCAAGCTTCACTAATCCAAAATAATAAACCAATGAACCATTAAAACCAATTGAACTGTTAATGCCAATAAAAATCAAGCCAATGCAAAATAAACCCAGGTAACTAATCATGACTAAAATAAAATAAAATATGGGTCCAAAATACGTATACGTACACTAAATACGTATCACGAATTTGGGACATTACATCCTACCCACCTTAAAAGAATTCCGTCCTCGGAATTTAATCAAGAGGCTAGAGATGTAAGGGAAAGCTATTCTATCATAGGCAATCTACCACTATCAATCAATCATACAATCATTCATGCAAGCAAGGATTCGAAGCGTAAGGCATAAGGAAGATATTACACCTTACGAGTCAAACCAGCCGGGATGACCTGATCAGATATCATCCTCATGCTCCCAAGTTTGACTCTCCCAAAGAGGGATGACTCTAAGCAACACGGACTAAACTGATAGTCTTGCGCTCGAGGTCTCTCTCTTTGGTCAAACATGGACACGGGCCTATCCTCATACGAAAAGTTACGGTTATTGGTACCAACCCTTTCGAATGATCTAGGATATGGCTCGGGTCCGGGATGTTCCGTCACAATCAGGATGCATGAAATATGTCATGTACCCCGCATAATGACGGTAGAAAAGCAAGATGAGAGGACACATATACCTCTCGATCGATTCTGAACCTGAGCCTGGGCTAAGGCAAACTGTCGCGGGTTCTGTTGCTCGAAAGTCTGGGCCTGAGTCGGCAATGTCCTCGGGAACGGAAACTGCTGTTGCTGGTGAACTGGAGCTGGTGCTGGTGCTGGTCCCCTAACCGAGGGACTAGATACTGTCGATGTTGAATCAACTCTGAATGGACAGGACCCCACCCTATGGTACGGTGCTCCACACAATAAACACAATCCCAACGCCTTGCGACACTCTGCTACCACGTGTCCAGGCTTCCCACAATAAGAACAGCCCACGGCGGAAGACTGCGCTTGCTTCTGTTTCTGTGGAGAGTACGTCGGGGTTGAGTGCTGGTCTGACGTAACTGAAGCTGCTCGCCTCGGAGCCCTAATAGTTAAAGTCCTAGCTGCTGGAGGTGGTGCCGAAGACTGGTTCATCTGACTATGGGACCGCTTCCGACCTCCAGTCCTGTCCACTATTCTCTGGGAGGTATACTCGTGCCTCCTGGCTGCCCTCAGTATTGCATCAAAGGTCTGATGCTCAAACTGTTCCACTGCCAAAAGAATCTCGAGATAGAGCCCCTGCTGAAATCGCTGAGCTCTGTCATACTCGGTTGCCACCAAGGTGGGAGCAAACCGACTGATTCTAGAAAACTCGACCGCATATCCGTCGACCGTCCTTCCCATCTGCTTCAGGTTGCTGAATCGGGTCTGCAGATCGTACCGAGCCACAGCGTCGAAGTACTTGGTCTGGAATCTCTCACGAAATACTGCCCATGCAATAGGGGCCACTAATCCCACGGCCTGTGCAGCCCACAAGCTGCGGGCAAGATCTAGTAACTGCAGGCGCACCACGGCCACCTTCTCGTCTTCGGGAGTCTTGGCTGCTTCTAGAATCACTTCAGTATCCTGAAGCCAAGCATCTGCGGCGATCGCATCTTTGCTGCCATCGAAGAATGGAGGGTTCAGGCGTTTGAAACTGTTGGCCGCCTGATTCTCTTGGGGACCTCCTCGGTTTAGTGTATCTTGAATTTCCTGGTGCAAGGCGTCGCCTCGACGATCTTGGGATGCAAGCAGTTCTCTGATAAGCCCTACCAAAGGTCTCTCATCTTGTCTAGCTAGTTGAACGGGCGGAGCTGCCTGAACTGGAGGTTCTGAGCCTCCGGGAAGCATAACTCGGGAGGCTACTCCAGAGTGCTGAGCTTGATCTTCCTGGCGCTGGGGTGCTTGTCGAGCTTCCTCTGGCTGGTTGGCAGGTCCGGGAGTAATGCCGCTGAAGAAGACGACATAGGAAACAATAAGGAAAGGACCAGGACAGATCAATGATACAAGCGTGTGACCAGGTCAAGAATCTCAGGGATTTGAAGATACGAGCAGAGATCAAGGACGAAATATTGATTGAGACATCTATTCGGTAAACCCTCACATTTCTTGAATGCCAGGACCTGCATGGGCCACCACTTAAACCATGTCACGCCCCAGAACCAGAATACTGGAGAGCGGGGGCAGACATAGCCAGCTACGTATAACGGAGTGGAATCCACGCCGCTATACGGTCACGGCTGTCTAGATATGTGAGGGTTTCACTACAATCCATCGGTCTCTTAAGGTCATAAAATAGCCTATTGTCTCAATCTCAACCAACTAATAATAGTAACAAGATATCAGGTCACTAAATATACAATTATAAGGCGTCCCAAACATTACATATCCAGATGATCATGAAGCTAGTCGTACAAAATGTAAGGACTAGCAAGAGTTCAGTCATACATGATCAACCCCCGGGGCTTGTCAATCATGTTACAGCCCGTAGGCAGACAATAAGTAAAAGTTGCAACCGAGCTAACACTTGCTCGTCGGCTAAACGCCTCAAAAGAATAATTTACAATATTACAGTGGGAGAACAAAAGAAACCCACTCGATGCCCTGGTTACGCCTGGTGACCACCATCGGGCTGGAAAGCAGGGAGATCCTTTGGTGTTGCTCTGGTATCTGGCCATACAAAACCAGCTGGGTCAGACCCCAGAAAGAGCAAGTGCCACAAAGGAGACTTCACTTAAGGACTAAAACTAATAAGTCATTAGCATTCAACAGGTAAGAAAATAGTAAGTAACACAGATTGGGGTTTATGCACTACCAATGCACTTATCCCAATCAGAGAAAATAGTTAAGACAACAGGAGAATCATGATAAATAAAATATAGCTGGACAATATATGAAGAGAAGACGAAGGTACTTTTCCGGAAGCCAGGTTACAATCCTTAAACCAAACAAGGACAGAGATTGTAACCCTTCGCCTGAACAGAACTTAGTCTCTGATCATTTATTGCTAAAGGTGACAAACATCAAGGTGAAAATGAGGGAGTACAATAATAAAAGTGACAATAAAGAGTACAGTGTGCTAGAGTGACAATAGGGTACAATTATTATGGTGACAATCTGGAGTGACAATCATTATAGTGACAATCTGGAGTGACAATCTTCCAATCATTTGGGTACAATCCTACAATCAATCAATTCTAGACAATACCATACTGGACTAGACTCCATCCATTCAATCACGGCCAATCATTGCCTACGGCTTTCTACATTAACTAACTAGGGTTGTCACAATCCTAGTTACTATCAAATGCAATGAGATGTTCCACCAGCCACAAGTCCTGCAGCTAATCCAGGTTATCCAGGCAATTTGAATTCATTAAGCAGTTATCAATAATTATGTGCCCCACACGACGGTGAGCTGGAAATGTGCCCTACTCGACGGCAGGCTACAAGTCCAAACAATTGCGGCCGGGATAACGGGACTGCCTGTAACTGGAGAAATCTCTCATGACTACTGAATTATTCTAGTTATTAGCCTTAATCCATTTTAGTAGGTACTCCTGACCGTGGTACTCAGGAGTCCCATCCTAGACATGATGCAAGACTGGACAAGTGGATTTAACAAGCAAGCAAAAAAGAACCACCCACGGTGTCAAGGCAGGTCAAGTTAAGTTATCAAGTCAAGTCAAGCCAAGTCAAGTCAGGAGTGCGCCGCCACGGGCCACTATCAAGTCAGGTTGGTCATGTCAGGAGTGCACCACTATGGGTCACTGTCGTGTTATGCAAGTTTCTTGCCATATCAAGCCATGTACAATAGTCATTCCAAACATATTAAGTAAAATCAAGTTCATGACAAAAGGCGTAAGGATATAAAATGGGCATAAAATATCTAATAAAATATCAATACACAGGGCTGTAGAAGAGCCAAGCTTAAAGAATTAAAACCAAATCTCCAAGAGCCAATAGATTGCGCAAGGGGTCAGGGGGTTGGATTGCGCAGGGTGTCAACTGCGCAGGGGTGGAGTGCGCAGGGGTCAGATTGCGCAGAGGATGGATTGTGCAGAGGATGGATTGCGCAGGATCGGGTTGCGCAGCAATGGGTTGCGCAGCAATGGATTGCGCAGAGGATGAACTGCGCAGCAATGGGTTGCGCAGAGGATGAATTGCGCAGTAATAGGTTGCGCCAGCACTGGACTGCGCCAGCACTGGATTGCGCAGCAATAGATTGCGCCAGCACTAAAGAGCACTGGTCTGGCTAGATGGACTGCGCCAGCGCTAAAGAGCACTGGACAGGCTGGATTGCGCCCGGGACAGAAGATCATCTTCCCCAAAGCTGAGAGCAATGGCCATGGAATTTCGAAATTTCAAAAGACCATAACTAGGTCAAATCTCAATGAAAATCCACTTTGCAAAGGTCTAAATTGTGTGAAATTAAATTCTCTTCAACATGGAACAATCAAAACATGAAAACGAACAAGTTTTATAGATCAAAACCACCAATTTTCGAAAATACTTCAATCCTAGATCTACAAGTTTCCAAGCTCCAAATGGAAAAAACCCAAGTTCTAATGTTGCTCAAAATGAGCTAATAAAACTAATAGACAAATAAAATGTAGCCCTCAAGTGATAGCAAGATGCAATTGCCTAGGTGGGTGGTGGTGGTGGAGAGGAAGAAGCTTGAGGAAGAAGATGAAGAAAATAATAAGGAGAGAGAGAGAGAGAAGTTGATATTTATAATGGGGTGGGGTGGTTCACCATGTCAAACCAAAATAAACCGAACCAAGCCAAGCCAAGTCATGTTGAACCAAGTCAAGGCCAATAACTCTCTCTAGCAATTTAAACCAAATGAATCATGAAATAAACCCAAGCTTCACTAATCCAAAATAATAAACCAATGAACCATTAAAACCAATTGAACTGTTAATGCCAATAAAAATCAAGCCAATGCAAAATAAACCCAGGTAACTAATCATGACTAAAATAAAATAAAATATGGGTCCAAAATACGTATACGTACACTAAATACGTATCACGAATTTGGGACATTACAGATGCTAGCATTAAATGCTCGCAACAGCTAGATTTATTACCATTACTGTACAGAACGGCATGCCGACAGAATGTCGGTCCATACCGACGGTATTCCGTCAGTACTAAGTTCTGGAGCATTAAAAGCTTTGTTCTCTTAGTTCTCTATAAAAAGTGATTGTGTCTTCTCCTTAAAGACTAACCACTTGAGCCATACATTTTCTAAACAACCAAGAGCCCTCACCATTACTATTCTACCCAAAGCTTTCATTTGTCATTCAACCCAAAAGTGCTAGAGTATTAAAGAGTTGTAATTTTCGATCTTCAAGTGTTGTAGAAGATCAAAGCCTCATTTCTCTTTGTGTTGAAGTTGACGAGCCTTCGTAAGAAAACTCGTGTGTAGAAGTTGGCGAGTTCTTCGGATTAAAGCTCGTGTTGAAGTTGGAGAGTTCTTCGGATCCAAACTCGTGAAGAAGTTGACGAGTCTTCGGATCCAAACTCGTGTGTAACTATTTACTCAAATAGTGGATTTAAGCCGGAGAGAGTTCCGGGACTGGATTGCCTCTACGGAGGAGACCAGGATACATCGAGTGTTTGATTTTCTCTCTCTCTCTCTCTCTCTCTCTCTCTCTTTCTCTCTCTCTCTTTTACTCTCAATAAAATAGCTTTAAATTGTTATTAATTATTTTTATTACCCTATTCACCCCCCTAGGGTTCTTCAGATTTAATCCATCTTCCTTTATAAACCCATTCAGCTCCTCCTCCTCCTACTCCTCTCTCTCTCTCTCTCTCTCTCTCTTTCTCTCTCTCTCTCTCTCTCTCCATTCCTTAAGCTTGGAACTTGACCTTGGAGCTTGGTCTTGAGACATGAGAGTATGATTCTGAATCCCTCTTGGTGGTGGAGTAGAAGAGTAGGCTTGGAGGTTGACTTAGGGAAGTACATCTTGATATTTTCTTGAACTAATTGGGTTTCCTTATATTTGAGTTTTTCCATGAATAATGTTGTTCTAATTTGTTAATTGCTTGATTGTAGACTAGTTTCTTTCTTTCTCTTAAGACTTGTGAGAATTTTGGCCAAGGTTTTAGCCTGGATTTACATTTCTAGATCGTACAAAAGAAATAGTGTTATGATCTTGGTATCGATTGTGATACTCTTGTATTTCTTGTGGATCTTAGTCTTACATGCTATATGTGACTTACCTCTATTATTGCTTTTTTAGTTTAGGGAAATCGAGACACGTTTTCGGCTCCAAAAAGATGATTCCCAAGCCATTATTGTATTTGTACAGTACAAGCGGTATAATGTGGTATACCGTTTGTATAACGTCATGTGCCATTTTGGCATATGAAAACATGTTGTCTTCGTCCAGTATACCGATAGTATACCAGCCTATGCCGCTTTTATGTGTTGAAAACTAGTCTTAATTCGGTATATCGTCGGTATACTGCGACATACCGCCAGTATACCGCTCTTATACCCAAGTTTGTATTTTTATGGTTTTTTCTGATTTCTTTTATTCGTTTGTGCTTCGTACATGTATCCTTATTGCTCAAGCATGTTTATCTTGTACTTCATGGTTGTATTGACCGATTGTGGTGGTATCTGTGCCCGACATGAGGATATCCTTATTACACGATTGCATGTATGTCATATGCTGGAGCACCATGTCATGTTATTGTACTGTCCTATACCGTATTATACTTTATTGCACCATCTTGTACCTGATTGTATTGTCTCGTCCTGACCCGCTTTGTATTGATTTCTATATTGATTCCTGTTTTTGGTATTGATATCATGTAATGGCTTGTAGTAGCATACCATTGTTTCCTAATTATAGCACGTGGATGCTTTCCTGTCTTGTGTCATGATTGTGATTGCTTAAACCCTGTCATGTCTTGTATTTTTTTCGAAGGGAAAACCTCATGTATATGATGGATCCCCGGATGCCACGGCCTGGTATTCTTAAATGAATGGCTTAGGATAATGACTAGATTGATCACATAGATTTATTGGGAGGGGAGGTTTCAAGATTGCACGTAATCCCGTTATCCCGGCCACACATTTAGATATGGAGCTCTTCGATGTGATGGCACACTTCTATCATAGTGTTGCATTATAGTATTGATTTTTGACTACTAATTTGCCTAGATATACTGCAGCTCCTGTGACCGTTGGAACCTCAATTGCATGTGCTAATAATCAGAATTGTAATATTAGTTCATTTATGATTATCAAGTCATAGTTCTTGATTGGTTGTGATTGACTAATTGTCTGACAGTTATTGTTTTACTGCTCTAATTCATGTTCATGTTCCTGTTCATTATCAGTTTACCTTACATGCTACTGTCTCATGTTTACTTTCCTTATTATTGATGCACCTGTTTACTTTCCTTATTACTGATGCACATGTTTGCTTTTCATATTCATGATGTACCAATTTTACCTTCCTTATGCTATTTGTTTACTGCTTTTCTATATATGCATGCATATTAGTTTTAATTCACTAGTATGGCTTTCTTTGTGGAGCTTTCTATTTGGAGTTTTGACCCCACTAGTTTTGTATAGCTAGATCTCGTATCAGAAATGGAGGATCTACCGTATCTCAAGTTTGATTTGAGCACCCGGAGGATCACCGTCTGAGCACTTGAGTAGGTTTTCATTCCCCCTTCACCCACTGATCATCATATTTATTCTTTTGCGACGTTTAGCCATCGAGCACGTGTTTAGCTTGTGTTTTGGACTTGAGTTTATGTCCGAAGGCATTCATGATATGTATAGTCTACTGTAGCTAGGGTTGATCATGTATTATTGGTATACTTTTGTTAGTATCTCATTTTGTATTACTAGCTTCATAATCATCTATGTATTTATTGTTTGGTACGTTTTACTATTTTATATGCTTGATGACCATATATCTTACTCTTTACTTATTTACTGGTGATTGAGACACCTAGGATTGCTTGACCTAATATTGACTGTTGGATTGTAGGATAACCCCCATGTCTTTCACATTCGTGACCGTATCTTGGGCTATCAGAGTACTATTATATACGTAACTGGTTTTGTACCGTCCTAGCTCTCCAGTATTCTAGTTTTGGGACGTGTCACTGCTGCTACTGCAGCTTTTGCTATTATCCATCATTTGATCAATTTTTTTGAGGTTCAAAGTGAGACTTGATCATTTATGTTTTAATTAAAAATTGTGAATTGGGTATCGTTTCGTTGATCCGAGTAATTTCGACACGAACCTATTGCACCAAAAGACATGTATGGTCATAGTTGATGTGTGAAAATTGACGGAGCTTGAATTCGTCGACTGTATGTGACATATTTGGTCTGTATCCATCGAATTTTACCGTATCGATTGTTTTTTCTAAATTTGAAATAATTCTCCATGCTCTCTTCAGATTGCAACAAGACTTGCGTCATTGGATGCGCGACATCACTTGTCCTACAACATAAGTTTTGTCCATTTTTGAAACCATCAACCGAATTACCATTATTCTCCGTGATTATTGTAATTTATTATTATTTTTAATAGTAAGCATTGTACCCTCAGACGAAAATTCTAGCTACGCTATTGTTCGGGAGCAAATCAATCATAGTTATTAAATCCATATATGGACTGAAAAACCGGTTACTCAATAGCTAATTTGATTCGAATCGACTATTGGACCTCTTCGCATCGGTCTTGTTAAAAAACAACCGGTTGATCGGACTAAAGTCAAATTTATGTTTGGCTTGTGAAATGAGTTTATTTTTGTTCGTCTACCAAAATTTGTATAGATGTTCATCATTCTACTCAAGAGTTGCCATATGTGAGATTAAAATTACTATGGGTTTCATTTTGAGTAGAACGGTGAATATTTTGATTACTTATTTCATACGTGAGAATCTTTCAATGGAATGGTAAATATATATACTAAGTTTTGGTGGATCAACAAAAAATAAACTCCCACTAAAATTATATTTTGCATGATTATATATCTGGTCCCACAGCGACAGGTGAACCATTGACTCGGTGATCTGATGGGGTTGATGTCTGGTCACTAGGCTTTCTTGAAGGGTCGCTATACAATGTAAATTATGTCCCTAATTTTTTTTTTTGCTAAGAACGGTATTGTGATTTGTTTTCCTCTGGAATCAACAAGATTAAAATGATTTATATATAAAAGAGCCATTAATTAAAGTATTCTAGCTTTTGTTTCATGTATGGTTAGGATGTCATTGTTTGTTGTTTACTTGTTGACATGTATTCAATTCCCCGTAGTAAATTATAATCTACACTTTACTATGATAAAAAGTGATTGTGTATAACTATTTTGGCTAAACATTGACACGAACTTAGATGGTTGAGATTATGTTGCTAGTCATAGAATTTTTTTATACATTGTGTTTGGAAACATTTTCGAAGAGAAAAAAAAAAAATTGATAAAAAAAAAATGGAGAAGAGTAAAATGAAAGTAAAAAAAAAAAAATTTCCTTCACTTGTTTGGATGACCAAAAAGTAGAAAAATAAAAATTTTAAAAGTAATATTTTATTTGTTTGTGGAGAAAGATATAATTATCATTTAATCCTTAAATGTTTTTAATCATAATTGATAAGAAAGGTAGTTGGGTAATTTCTTCCACAATCCTCTCAACTCTCCATTTTTCTTCCGTTTTTGGGAGAAAATTTTTTGAGTGAGACCCACATAAATTTTTCTTCCAAAATTTTCTCCCTCATCTTCTCTCCCCCTTCCCAAACACCACTACTTTTAATTTTTTCCTCAATATTTTTCTTCTCTCCATTTTTTTCTCTTCCCAAACAAGGGGTTAAGGGTGAATTTCGGAACAGGGTTTGAGAAAAACAGAACTCCAGAATTTGGTAGAATTTGACCTCCAATCTCCAATGGGACATTTGGTTCAAGATTTGGAGACTTGGAAATTGATTTTGGATTCTTTATCCATATTTGATATGTGTGGTATTAAAAATTGGGAGAAAATATGTGGGGCTATATAAATGTAGGAAAGTAAAACCCAAGTCCTCTATTGAAAATATTTTTGTTTACCAGAAAATGTTGGTTGGGTGCATTAATTATATTTTTTAGATGGTCATACATTCAATGACACCAACTGAATTTAGATAATAGTAGGTAATAATTACATAATAAAACTAATGAAAGGATATTTATGAAAAATTAAACAAATTAAGATTCCTATTCTTGTCTGAACCAAATATGTGAATAAAAAAATTAAAATTTTCGGACTACATATTTTCAACCTAACCATACATGGGTATAGTAATGTTGAATTTATTTTCCATGACAAAGAAATGAAAAATCGATTTCTAGGAATACAAAACCTTCATCCAATGGCTAAATATTTGTGTGTTTGGAAGTGTTTGATGTGAGACATAATTTTGTTTCTAACTCCAAAATACAATCAATACTTGAGTTAGAGTTAAGATGTCGTTATTGACACTCCTAAAATGTCATTCTGTACTCCTCTTTAATTTTTTATTATTCAAATTTCAAATCTACCATTATATTAACATTATTGGCACTCATAAAACGTTATCAACACATTAATGTTAGATTTATGTAAGAATAGATTTAAAATTTGAATGATATAAAATTAAAAAGAAGTACAGTATGACATTTTAGGATTGTTAATAACAATACTCTTTAGTTAACTCAAAGATTAATTTTTTATTTTAAATTCATATTAAATTTTATGTATTTTTTCAGAATTCTAATACTAACTTCAAACTCCCAGACACCTTTCGCTGATATATAACTTTAGTTTTTTTTTTTTCGAAGGAGTTCCATTGTTACAAATTTTAGTTTCAAAAAATTCAAAATCCAAAATAAATCTAGCTCCGTTTTAACAAACCTTACTCCCAAAATCAGGCCGGATGAAGATGACTGTTTGGATGTACATTGGTAGAAGCTCTCGTCTTGGACAAGATTGTGTGTTTCTTTTCAATGTGTTTCTTTTCAATGTTTCATTAGAATATTTCCAAAAGAGAAGCACTGAAAGATCAGTCTAGCTATTGTACTACCAAATAGGAATGTGAAGTTTCTTTTAGGAGCATCAACATTAGATAGAGTTCAAAAATATATATTAAGGTCCAATTTTATAATAAAAATATATATAATGGATTGGATTTAGACATTAATAGTAAATAAGTAAATTTTGAAGTCCAAATCAGACAAATAGATTAAGATCCAAAGTGGTATCTTTCTTTCTTTTTTCCAAAAAAATAATATAAAATTTAAAATTTAGAAATTGAGACTCCAAAAATTGAGTACTACTATTCTACAAAATGAGTTCCTACATTATGAATATAGAAATTATGAGGCCCAGCTTATACCTCCTGTGGTTGGAACGGAACTATCATGTGGTTCCAATTGAAACGTAGAGCATCAATAGTAAGGCTCATCCCAATTTCTAGATTCTAGGTTCAAAATGTAGGAGCTTATTTTGTAGAATAGTAAAGTTCAATTGGAGCTCCATGATGGTCTCATTTCAGGCGCATAAGATATAATATGGGCTTGAGAATTTTTGCATTCATAATGTAGTAACTTATTTTGTAGAATAGTAAGGCTCAATTTGGAGTCTAATTAGATTATATATCTTTTTCGAAAAGAAGGAAGAATACACATGGGTCTACGTCCACTCATCTCATTTAGGCCCCACGATTTTTTTTTTACTATTCCCATATAAACTCAACCCATTCTATATTTATTTTTTATTACAAATTTAGACCTCAAGATACGTTAAAGTTAATGTTGAGGTCTAAATTCTAAAGTCATGTATATATGGACTGTAGAATTTTTTCAGTATAATCTACAAGTTAATGTTGAGCTCTAAAGGTTGAGGTCTAAATTCTAAAATCCTGTATATATGGACTGTAGAATTTTCTACGGTCCTGTATATAAGCAGTCCTTGATGTCAATGTTGAGGTCTAAATTCTAAAGTCCTGTGTGTATGGACTGTAGAATTTCTTATAGTCTTGTATATAAGCAAGACTTCAGAATTTTCTTACGTCCTAAAAGATTGGGAGCCAAAATATATGTTGGCAGTGAGTTCCAATTAAGACTGTCAACTAGCTGGCAGTCCTATGATAATTTAGAACTCGTCAAGTTTGTTGATAGTCCTAAATGATTGGGGGCTTTAATATACTGACAGTGAGTTTCAATTAGGACTTTGTAGACAGTCCTACATTATGCTAGGACTATCAACTTTGTTGACTGTCCTATATTATGGTAGGACTATCAACTTCGTTGATAGTCCTAAAACAAAAGTAGGACTATCAACGTTGTTGACAGTCCTATATTATGGTAGAACTATCAACTTTGTTGACAGTCATAAAGTAAAATTTTGGACTGTCTTCAAATAAAATAAATTGAATGACAAACTTGTAAATAAATAAAAAATGTCCTATTTGACTATAGAATTTTCTTTTTCTTTTTAATTTTCTTTGAGAAATAAGGACAGCTTCAACAGTTAGTAGCTAACTTTAGCTCTCAGCATGTTCGGTAATAGGGTTTCTTCTTTGCCACTCAATATTTGTTCCCCTCCACTCAACAACAAATGACTATTCCAAGACAGGGAGGAGATTGTGTCTATCTAGTAGCTGGCCAAATGGAAATCATTGTGCTTCTCTCTCTAAAACAAAATTCATCACCAAATTTTAGTGGAGGAAAAAAAAATAACGTATTGCGCAAAACAGAGAAAGTTTTACAAATTGCAAAAGTAGGGATCATATACCAGTGAAAATAGTGCCAAACATTACAAAATAAAAAATTATAGAAATAAACTTGGTACTAGTGGAACTGGTGCCAAAAAAAAATTTAAAAAAAAAAAGGCTCGACGCCACTGCAACTGGCGCCAACAACAAAAAATAAATAAATTTTCGTCGCCAGTTGACTGGCGCCTGGTCTTGGGGATGGTGGGTGGGAGGGATTGGGGGGGGGGGGGGGGGGGGGGGGGGGGGGGGGGGTGAGGGTTTTTTTTTTTTTTTTTTTTTGTAGTTATATTGGAAAGAGTAATGCTATTCGTACCTCTAAATATCCTCCTTACGTGGCAAGGACGTGAAATTTTAAATAATATTATGTGTCATATGACATGATAAATTTTAATCCAAAAATAATTATCCAATTTATTTTCATGTAATATTCATGTTAATGTTAATATTAATATTAATATTAATATTAATATTAATGTTAACGTTAATATTAATATAAATGTTAATGTTAATGTTAATATTAGATTAGTATTAACATTATTGTTAATGTTAATGTTATATTAATTATAATGTTAATGTTAAGTTAACTTTAATGTTAATATATTTTAATTTTAATGTAATTTTAAGTTAAATTTAAATTTTACCATGTTAGCTACCAACATATCATGTTAGCTGCCACTTAGACAATTTGGAGGACAAATAGTATTATTCTATTAGAAATCTGAAAAGAGAGAGAGAGAGAGAGAGACGGAGAGAGAGAGAGAGAGAGTGTGTGTGTGTGCTTTTTTGAAAAAGAAAGGGTGGAAACTCATGGTATCCTTTGACTCTCTTTGCTCCGAGTTTGTGGGTAAGGGGAGGGCTTGGAAATCATTGTGGAGAGCGAGAGAGAGAGAGAGAGAGAGAGAGAGAGAGAGAGGGGGGGGAGGGGGAGAAAATGGTGGCAACCTTAACCCATCTAAAATTGAGAGAGGCTGAGGAAAAAGAGAAAGAGAGTGGGGCAGTCTTTGACCATCTAAGTTTGGAAATAGATTTGGAGGGAGGTGAGTTTGGTTGTATATAAGAGAATGATTTTAAGAAGAGAGAAAGAAGCACACAGAAGCAGAGAAGAAGAAGAATAGTATTTCGGAAGAGAGGTGAGTTCAATTAGTCTAATTTGACACTTGTGACATCATACTAATCCTAGTCATAATTTGGCAGAAGAAAAAATAGAAGAGCATAACGATGGCCGTATTTTGGTGGACCTACCACCCGAAGAGAAATTCAAGAACGTGAAAGTCATGTATCTCGACTCTTATTAATGGAAATGTATTTTGTTTGTAAAATTTATTTTGTTTATAATTTATTAAGTTTAATTAGTTCATTAAATTAGCTTAACTTAATGAATTGTATTTCTAGTTGTATGGCTCGAAGCTGTAACACCCTGAATTTTTAAACTATTTTTTATTATTTATTTGACTAAATAGGATTTTATAGAATTTATGAATATATTTTAATTAAATAGTTATTATTATAGATGACCTTAAGCCATGGTTAAGATTTAGAGTACAAGATGACCAAGAATTTGGCACGGATAGTGTTGTGTGCCTTGACTAGTATGTATTAGTGCTAGGGGAGACTAGCCATAGCAGTGTCCCAACTAGAAAAATCATTCAAAGTTGCGACTTAACCCTATAGACAATTTAATTAGTTATTTATAATTATGACTTTTAGAGGACCCGGTTGTACCAATTTAGCCTGGATTGACCCGAACCCAACCTAGGCCCATGTGGTCATGTAGTGCTTCCAAAAAGGTGCATGTAGATATATTTTTGTATATATTTTGTATTACTTTAATGGTCTATAATTATTATTTTTTTAGAAGTAAATAATTCTTTATATAATAAGTATTGTTGATATTAAGTTGCTATTTATGGCACATTTTTTTAGAACATTGTACATTTACGTGGACCAGTAAAAACATGGGAATATACATTATATATTTATACATAAAGGCGTATAAATTAGGTTTACAAATAAAAGATACTATTGATAAATGTGGGAATATATATATAGGGTTTCTTTATATATTTTTGTAAATAGAATTTATGATTTTACTAGTTGGTTTATTTATATAGGGTTTATATATCTATCTATATATATAGATATATCTATATATATCTATAATATATATATATATATATATATAGATATATATATATATATATATATAAAGGAAAAAAAAAAGAAGAAGAAGAAAAAACCACATCTCGTATTATTCTAAGAAGGAACAGTATTGTCTTTTAGACCGATGGCCTCTGTCCCTGATAGAAACGCTCGACCAAGGATGTGATTCAATCAATCTTAAATTCTTTTTGTGAATCTTTCCGCAAAAATCTACACAATCCTCTCCAACCCTAGGAAAGTCTAAGCCGAATCAAGCTAGAATTCGACCCAAAAATAGCTTTAAATAGTCGTATATATACATATAATTGCGGTAGGGTTTCTTTCTTAATTCTCTCTCGATATTGATCCCAACCTAAGCCATCAATCCTCGATCACCCTGACACCCCATGCGCACCCTAGTCGCCTGCAGCAGTCGAGAGTTTGCCGGACCGCGCCACAGCCATCAAACGTCGGACAGAGGATACTCTGTTCTTTTAAAGCATAGCAGGACCCCAATTTCGAGTCCAATTTCTCCAAATTTACTCAATGAAATTCGATCTATCACTTCCCATGTAGATACCATATAACCAGCTTCAAACCCTTTCTAAAAAATTTTCTAATGGTCGAAACCCCCTGGAAATTCTCTACAAAGTCGACGAAAACCACTGTCACATTGACAGAAATTAGATTTCATGTACCCCTGTTTGAAGACAAATTCTGGACACACCAGAAGGATCTTTGAAAACTCCCTGAACATATTTTAGATCACTTATAGCCCTTCTAATCTGTTTTTGTAGTTTCTGGTTTTGTTGGTATGTGCAAAGAAAATCGATTTCAAAAATCAGGAAAAACCATTTTCAAAACAGTAAACTTCAGGAAATTTTGCGATACGGGGTGCATCCGTCAAACCGGGCAACTTGGTTGCAATCCGTGAGCATCAAAAGACGCGTACGAATGTTGCGGAGTGTTTCTTTGGCGGAACTCGATCGTTGTTGTGTGCACGACAAAATCAAGGCGTATCCGTCGAGGTACCCCGTATCGGTCCCTTTGTAAATTAGTCAATTAACTTCGTGTACGTTCGTCAACTCGAGACAAAATTTGTGCCAAACAGGACCGTATCGTTTTCTGGTCCTGTATGCCAAGTTTGGTCCGATTCTGAGAAGGTCGACCGGAACGCTACTTGGCGGGCCCACGACCCGATCCAGCGGACGAATTTGTGCACGGCCCATCGAAATCTAATTTAGACATACGGTTGGGTTCGTCTCGAAATCGGACATGTAGATTTGTAGTTGATAACTTAGAGACGTAGATGCTTGCACGCTTTTCGATGCAAAGCGGGTCCAACAAACGGATACCGTTTTGACCCAAAATTGTCGTTTGCCTCTGTGTCGAATTAGACTTATGGATAGCCTATCCTAGCTATTTTCTTTTTGAAAATGTTGGCATGTCTATTTCAGCATCCGGAGACGTTTACGGGAGTTCAGGTTTCGAGACTTTGATTTGACGAGTGTTGCGGGACTTTTGCTACCACCAGGCAAGTATACCTTGCCAGCTTGTACAGTATATTATATGCTTGTTCATTACCTCTCGTTGTTCTTTTCCTCATATTCAGGATTGCTTTACTCTATGTATAGTTTCACTCATCATATTTATAGTTTTATTTGACATATTTCCAGTTTACCTGCACGTTCATTTCTTTATGTTATAAGTTTCATATTTTACTGTCACCCCGTTTTTCGTTCTATGTATTTTCAGTATATGTATACGGAATCCTGATATATTTTATTTTCCTGCCTGGTAGCTATTTCAGTTAATCATGATTAGGTTCATCATGGCATGTAATGGTTTAACTTGGTTTATTTGGTGGTTGGTTTATTTGTGGTTTCAGGTTAACCCACCACCATCTCCCTTATAACCCACCAACTTTTCTCTCTCCTCACTTCTCATTAACTCTTTTCCTTCTCCATTAAACCCCCACCAACCAAGAACACCCCTTAGGCAAGTGCAACTTGCTTCCACAAGAGAACCCATTTTATTGTTCAATTAGCTTCTCCTCATGTTTCTAAGCACATTAGAACTTGTCATTTCCATTTTGAGGCTTTAATTCTTGTAGATCTAAAAATTGGTCATTTTCGGATTTTGGTGGTTTTGATCTATCAAACTTCTTGTTTTCAAATTTTGATGGTTCCACGTTGAAGAGAATTTTATTCTACCCAATTTTGACCATTTGAAAGTTGGATTTGGACTTGTTTGACCAAGTTATGACTTTTGAAGCTATGGGTTCAACCATGGAGTTCTTGCTGATTTGGAGAAGACAGTGAGCAGTGTGCGCGAGCTTTTTAGCTTGCGCCACTGAGTTGCGCACGCTCTTTAGCGCAGCGCAGTTGACCTCGTGCGTAGTCGGACTCGTGCGCAGTCTGATCGTGCGCAGTCTGACCTCGTGAGCAGTCTGACTCGGCGCAGTCTGACCTCGTGCGCAGTCTGACCTCGTGCGCAGTCTGACTCGTACGCAGTCTGACTCAGGCGCAACCTAGCCTCGTGCAGTCTAGTGCCTGGGCAACATGACTTGGCCTGACTCTTCCTGGCGCAACTCGACCCGACCTTGTGCATTTTAATGATTGGCACCCCTCGTGCCTAGGCGCAACTTGACGTTCAGACGCAATGGACTGACCTACTTGCCTTGGTGCAAATGTTACCCGGTACAATTGGATAATACCACTTGTTGGCCATTAGTACCCCTTGCTCTCCCCTTGGGGCGCATTATGTCCCCCATATCCCCCTTTTTAGGATTTT